>OY288279.1:82982419-83571089 GCA_958450335.1 Hibiscus tridactylites
TTATTAATTAGAGCCCAAATCACAAATGAATAAAATTATTAAACCTAATTACTTACCAAATCTTTATACGAGGACCAAATCAAATTTAAAGCAAACCAAAAAGCTTAATAATTAATTAATTTATGAAGCATGGTCTAATTGAATGAAATTTAAAGAAACCAAACCAAAAGTTACGACTAAAAAAACAAATTAAAACCTAAAAAACCTAAACCTAATCATCTAATTAAGGAAGGACCTAAAGAATAATTAACCCCTAAATAAAAAAAATCCCTCCGCCACATGTCGGGTTCAAAGCAGGTCGGGTCAATTAACAGGTCAGGTTCAAAACAGGTCGGGTCCAAAACAGGTCGGGTCCAAAACAGGTCGGGTTAAAAACAGGTCGGGTAATATCGGATCTCGGGTCAATTCAGTCGGGTAAAATCGGTTATCTGTCAGGTCGGCTTCGGGTTCGGGTTCGTTTCAGTCGGGCGCAGGTCGGGTTTCAGGTCCACAGTAACAGGTCCAATTCGGGTTCGGGTCGGGTTCGGTCACTACAGTAACAGGTCGAATTCAGGTTCGGGTCAACAACAGTCGGTTACAGATCGGGTCCGGGTCATTAAATTTTCAGGTCAAATCAGGTTTTGACTCGAACAAGTTTCAGTCGGGTTTTCAGGTCGGGTCAGCTTTTTACATCCCTAATCCTACATATAGATTATGTTAACCCTAGCTCATTTTTCTCCGTTCCTTTTCCCAGCCGCTGCCTTACTTTTCTCTATTTTTTTCTTTTCAAACTCTTTATTTCTTCGAATTTTGATTTATATTTCTTTTTTCTCATGATTTTTATAGGCCATTCCTTTTCACTTTGCTTGGTGTTGCTTTTGTTTAGGTTGGTATGTAGCGTTTGATTGGCTTGTGTTCCTATTTTGAGTTTTTGGTTGTAACTTGTGAGGTGTTTTTCTAGTGGTTTAATTTTCGTTACATTTTGCACTCGAGTTTAACTCGGTCAAAGTTCGGTCAACACTTGATTCGATTGAACTCGACTTAAACTTTAATTTAGTTTAAATTTTTAACAAGTCGAACCAAACTACTTGAAGTCTAACTCGAAAAGCTCGCAAACTATTTGAAAAAATAATATATTAAATATTTTACATTGTATGTACTGATGTGGTTTCATATTTCAGTGTCTGGTAAGAGAATGTTGTATTTTTTTTTTTTTTGTAATGATAACGACACATATGATCATGGACATGAGTTTACACTCTAGATGTTAAGGTAATACACTTTTACCCTCTAGATGATATATGGTTCATATATGTAGGTTTAGTTGATGGTAGGGATGTAAAATGAGACGACACATATCGCGAGCTAATCAAATCTGATTCAGTCAATACTTAACTCGATTAGACTCGAATTGATCAAGCTTGGTTAACACTCGACTCAATTGCACGCGACTTGAGCTTGAACTCGACTCGAGTTCTTAACGAGCAGAGACGAATTACTCGATACCCGACTCAACTCCTCTCTTTACAAGTAAAAGCATTAGAACCAAGGCATCCAAAGAAATTATTAAAGAGAGTACAGTACATCCTTGGTTGGTCAATATCAACCAATCAGGAAATAACTTATAGTATCAATAAGGCAAAACATCATCTTGTTGATTTAGAAATGTTTGGCTGACTTTGTTATTTATTTGGCTAGCTTAGTTTTTGTAGTCCTAGATGGGATTTTGTGTGTCTATCACAAAGGCTGTCCAGATATCCACCTATAGAACATTGCAAAACACTCTGGAGGCTTGTTAATTTAACATCTTAATTCAATGAGTATATATATGAATAAATTTTAGAAATTATTAAATGATATTACAAGATTTATATGAATAATTTTAGAATTTATTAAATAACATTACAAATCTTAAAAAAATTAAATTGGTTAAAAAAATCAATTTTTGATTTAGTAGAAGAATCACTTCTGATTTAATTGTTAATAGTTTAGTATATGCTATTTTTATATATTTACTTTAATATTTATTGATATTGTTTGTTGGCTAAATTTTTGATTATTTTCACCTTAATAGATTTTTTATTTGGTTTTTTGAATTTATTGGTTGGTTTATTGGTTTGTTTTAGGGATGTAAAAACAGGTCAACAGTTGGGTTTCAGGTCGGGCTCTGTCAGGTCGGGTCAAATCGGTTACAGGTCATTTCAAGTCGTTTTTTGTTTTGACTCGATTCAGTTCGGGTTCGGGTTCATTTCGGGTCGGGTTCATTTCAGGTCGGGTTCATTTCAGGCCGGGCTCAATTCAGGTCGGGTTCATTTCGAGTCGGATTCATTTCAGTTCGGTTCATTTCAGGTCGGGCCAAAACGGTTAATTGACGGGTTAATTTCGGTTCGAGTTGATTTCAGGTCGGTTTCGTTTCAGGTCGAGTTCATTTCAGTTCGGATAATTTCAGGTCGGGTTCATTCAAGTTTAAGGTTTATTGTGTAGGGATTAAGATTTAAAATACATAATATTAATGCATTATACGTACATACATATATGAATTATGGTTTAGTGTTTTGGGGTTTAGGGTTTAGGGTTTGAGTGTATGGGTATGGTTTAGGGTTTATACATTGGTACATATGTACATATATACTTCCGTATATTATACATATGTTTATATGGTTTAGGGTTTATGGTTTAGGGATTATGTGTTGGGGTTTAAGGTTAAGGGTTTCACGTTCCTACATACATACATACATTATACATACATAGCACAAAAAGGAATTAGGGTTAGGGTTTAGGGTTTAAGGTTTATACATACATAAATACATTTTACATGCATATATATAATATACTAATATATTATATATATCCTAAAAATGAAACCCTAATCAAAACCTTAAACCCTAAACCCTAAACCAAAAATGAAACATAAACCCATAACCCTAATTCGAAACACTAAACTAAAACAAAACTCTAAAACCATTAAAAGAAACCCTAAACGTTAGACCCATAAAAAGAAAACCTAAACCCATAACATGAAAACCCAAAATAAAGTCAATAAAAAGTAAACCCCTAATTCCTAAGCACTAAACCCTAAAGGTAGGCTTAGTTCAATAAGAATGAAACCTAAACCCTAAACCCTAATTCAAAACGCTAAAATAAAACAAGAATCCTAAACCCATAAAAAGAAACCCTAAACCCATAAAAAGAAAACCAAAAATAAAAGCAATTAAAAGTAAACCCCTAAACCCTAACGGTAAACCCTAAACACTAAACCCTAAATGTGGGCTTAGTTCACTAATAATAAACACTAAACCCTAATTCAAAAAACTAAACTAAAACAAAACCCCTAGACTAATAAAAAGAAACCCTAAACCCATAAAAAGAAACCCTAAACCAAAACCAATAAAATCAAAACCATAAATCAAAACACTAAACACTAAGCCATGAACCCTAAGCCTTAAACCCTAAAGATAAGCTTAGTTCACTAAAAATAAAACCTTTATTTAAAACACTAACCCTAAACCTTTAAACACTAAACTCTAAACCTAAAAATTAACTACTAAACCATAAAACCCTAAAACCATAAACAATTAAAACAAAACCCTAATTTAAAACCATGAACCATAAAACAAAACACCAAATAAAATCTCTAAACCCTAAAAACAAAACATATTAACCATAAATTATAAATCATAAACCCTAGATTAAAACTTTAAACCCTAAAAATGAAACCTTAAATCAAAACCTCAAACTTTAAATCTAAAAAATAAATCACTAAATTAAACCCTAAACCCTAAAATTGAAACCATAATCAAAACAAGAATACTTGAACATAACCTTAAACCCTAAAATAAAATATTTAAATTTAAACATTGAAAATGAAAACTCTAAATTATAACCCCAAACCCTAAACATTAAAACTAGAATAATGACCAAATTGAAAATAAAACAAAATTGTTAGCTCAATTTCACAGAAAAAAGGACCAAAAATGAAAGAATCTAAATAAAGGAGGACCTAAAGGGTGAATAACCCTTACACCTAAAAGGGCGGGCAGATTCCCTCCGTGCCACCCTCCCCTTTTATCAATTCCCCCTTTCTTTTTCTATTTTAATTTCCCTCTTTTTTTTCAATCCCCCCATTTTTTTCAATTCATGCGCCTTTTAATTTATATACATATTATATTTATTTTAATTCAAATAAATAGGCGGGGAGGGGGGAAAGTATCCGCCTAAACTTTTAGGTTAGGGTAATTATTTTTTTTGTCCCTCTGACTTTAGATATTTTTCATTTAAGCTCTTAATATTCACTTTTAGGTTTTAGTTTAATTCAATTGAGTCCCAATTCAAGTGTACACAATCAAACTTGTGTTAAATTTCATAATTTACAATTTGTAAGATTGTAAGTTTAAAGTTTACTAAGTTGTACTCTTTTATGTTGTAATAAACTTCTATCTTATTCGATAATAATTTTACTTATTCTGTTTAAAAGTTCACTTATTCTGTTTAAAGTTCTTGTGAGTTTCAAGTTCATTTATTCTGTCTTTATCAACTTAAATAATCAACAAACTAAGTATATGTTTTGATCAAGTTAAGTTCACTTATTTTATGTTTTGACTTATTCTGTTTAAAGTCACAGTTTCAAATATTGTCCAATGAATTTTGATCAAGTTAAGTTAATTAATTAAAAAAACATTCATTCAAGTAATGTTCTAATTTCTACTTAAATAATTTTTACTAAATTTTGATCAAGTTAACTTAAATAATAAAAAAACGGTTTTCAATAAATTCTATCTTATTTAATAAATTTTGATCAAGTTAACTTAAATAATTAAAATTGAATGACTTAATAATTATAAGAACAGAATCAAGTATATTCTTAATTTTTACTAACTATAAATATACAATTTATTAACTCTTGACATTATTTATTATTAACTTAAAAGAACAGAATCAAGTATATTCTTAAAAGATAGTTTTATTATTTATCAGCAAATCAAATAATAATATCAGTTCAGGTCAAGAACAGTTCAGATCAATATCAGTTCAGGTCAAGAACAGGTCGGGTTCAAAACAGGTCAGTTTGAAAACAGGTCGGGTTAAATCGGTTATTTGGCAAGTCAGTCTCGGGTTCGGGTTCGTTTCGGTCGGGTGCAGGTCGGGTTCGGTTACTACAGTAACAGGTCGAATTCGGGTTCGGGTTCGTTTCGGTCGGGTGCAGGTCGGGTTCGGTTACTACAGTAACAGGTCGAATTCGGGTTCGGGTTCGTTTCAGTCGGGTGCAGGTCGGGTTCGGGTCATTGAGTTCTCGGGTCAAACCAGGTTCTGACTCGATCGGGTTTCAGGCAGGTTACCAGGTCGGGTCAGTTTTTCACATCCCTAATTTGTTTTATATGTTTTAGTTATTTTGTTTAACTTTGCATGTCGTTCCATGGAGAACTGAGATGCCATTAGATCGGGTCTGTAATAGGCCGGGTTTATTGTAGTCGGGTTCAGATCTCAGGTCGTTTCAAGTCGAATTATATCAGATATTTGTTAGGGTAATTTCAGGTTTATATCAGGTCGAGTTTGGTTATCAAATTATTGGGTTCAATTCAGGTTCGAGTCGTTCTCGGGTCGAATTTAAATCCAAAATTGAACTAGGTTGAGTTCGGGTCATCACCACCTCAGATCACAACTAATTTAGACTCGGGTCGATTTCAGTCGAGTTAGTATTTTACACCCGCAAATAATTTATGATATTTTTATAATTGATCTTGAGGTTGGATAGCGGTTGGACCCACAAATGCTTTACGATTGGTTGATTTTGTTAGATATTGATAGAAATTTAAATTGATGATTAAATTAAATGGTATTGTATTTTTTGTTCTGGAAAAATAATTGGTAATTATATTTATTTAATATTTAAGTATTTGTATCAGACAAGAAGTTTTATGGGCTAAAATTTCTTGGTGACCAAATATTTAGCTCTATAAATATAGAATTGTCTTAAACTGTTTTGAATACTCCATATTATGTTATAAATATATCAAATTTTGGATACATAAAATATTATGTATTTGTACTCTTCGTACTTTTTATATTGACAATAGGTTATTCATTTCACTCATCCGTAAAGATAGACAAATTTAAACTATGTTAAATCTCGTCTCATGTCGTATTGTAATGTCTGACTTCTGGCAGGGGATGGTGAACAGTGCTTCTGAATACAACTTAATCTTGTCCATTGCAGCACACACACAGACTTACAACAACAAAAAAAGAGAGACAAAAGCTAACTCACTACTACCTAAACAAACATTATGTGCAATTAGCTGGTTGTATTCTCCTCTGCTACATGACCAAAGTCATAGTTTTGGGAATGTTTGTCTGAGTCTGTCATCTTATTAGGAGGGTCTCCGGTCGGAGAATCATGCCGCGTAGTGTCGTGGATGGGATTTTGTGTGTCTATCACAAAGGCTGTCCGGATATCCACCGATCGAACATTGCGAAACACTCAGGAGGCTTGTACTCAGGAGCCGTATGCCCTGCACCCTACAAGATTCAACCAAACAACACATTTTCCTTTGATTTTCACTGGAAGATTAGCCATATAAGTAAAAGAAGACATAAACATTAAGCAGAAGAGCAAGTTGCTAGCCTTGACAGTAGCAAATGTCATCCTGTTAGAATAAGTCCTTGTATATCTGCAAATTATTAGCCCAAGTTAGCTTCTATGTAACATCCCAAAACAAAAGAAAAAGAGAAGCCTGCAAATAATATCCAGACTGACCCTGCAACTTGACCTTGCACCATCCATGGTCGCCAGTCGTCGACAATTGAATAGTTGAGAAGCCTTATCCATTCTTGAGTTGCCAAGTATGGCACCAACATATCATGGTCGCCGCTACGTTCAGATCAAGAAGACAACTATAACTCTAACTATAAGTATACCAAACTGATAATGAAACAAAACACGTATTAAAATACCTCACCTGTATATTAAAGCACGGTAGCCTCTGGTGCTGAGGTTTGCATGATAGGGAAAGCTGGTTGGAACATCATATTTATAAGGTAATCCACGATTGCACCGTTGCCATGTTCCTATGCTTCCCTGTATCACCATCATCATAATCGAATCACAAGTGTTTCTTCTTTCTTATTAAGAAAACGTCGCAGCTTAAAAACAGTATTCAAATCTCGAACATGTTGAAAATGATCTGTTTTTCAAAAAATTGAACAAGTTTTAACATGGTACCTTTCTGATGTGAAGAGCTTTTTGGACATTATCATTGTTAGCCCAAAAGCGACAAAGGTAGTATGCATAAGTCTGCAGCGTCATAGAAGTTATGAAACCAATCAAATTTAAGTGCAGGAGAGCCTACGGTAGTGACATTTGTGCTAAAAAGGGTGTAATTTACTCCACAGGATAACGGAGGAAGTGGTTCATCAAGGAGTTGTTGACGGTGTTCATAAAGATAACGCCTTAGGCCGGTCTCTCTAGGCTTGGGGGAATCGAGACCACAGTCCGGTTCCAAAATGTGTTCAATGTTAATCCTGGATGTACACTCGTCGAAATATTGAATATCTTTTAGACACGCCTCGTTACTAGGATCTACATTTTGATACTCTGCATTACAGTTTTTCTTCAATGACTGGGGACAGAAAACAGACAATAACTCATTGCTAGCAGTGGAAACAACCAATGTGTAGATTAGGAAACAGATAACTCCACCTCATAGAGTTCATTGGAAATTAGTCCCATTCCATGAGCAAACGGAATCCTGAAGTTCTTTTCAAGATTATACATTGTTTTGGGGTTCCCCAGTATGTAACCCTGAATGCACTCAGATACTAAAACAGTTTGAAAATGGGATTATAATTAAAAAAAAACTGGGATTATTATCAGAGAAAAACTCGAACCTGTAGATCGATTATCGGTTCGATACCATGTTCATTTCCTGCATGCATGTTCAAATGGAAAATTGAGAGGGCAGCACAAGATTTCTTCTTCTTTTTTCCTTTTCAGTTCAGGGTTTTAGTACTTTACCCTGTACTATCTCTTGAGCAAGGACTGGGACTGTAGTCCCAGAATACGAATCCCCAGCAACATAGATTGGATTCGAAATGAAGTCCGCATGATCCTTGAGCCACTACATTTCAATTTGGCAACCTTTTGTTTCAGATGAATGATTTATACAAATACAACAGTGTGACTTGAGACATGTGTTTTAGGATGATGACCTTTAGAAGAAATTGGTGGAGATGGCCAACTTGTTCGGTGTCACTTGCTCGCTCAGCAAGTCTGTTTCTTGCATAGGAGAAGCCGGTGCCGACCGGTGAATCGACGAATATGATGTTGGACGCCTGAAAACAAGTTTGTTATTGTCTAAAAGAACAAAACAGCAAAGAAATGTACTAAATGGCATGATCACCTTTGTCCATGAGTACGGGTTTAAAACCAAACTAGGCAAGCTTCCATTGTATTCCACGACCTCAAATTTCAAAGGACCTAAACATGGACATTCATGTAAATTGTAAAACGAGCAGAGCACACCAAACTTATTAATGTTGGTTTTTGGTCCGAATTAGTTTACCGATTTCGAAAACAAGGCCGGAGAAGGCGGAGCAGCCAGGGCCACCAGTTAACCAAAGCAGAATAGGGTCGTCCTCAGGTTTCCTCTCCGACTTTATAAAGTAGTAAAAGAGTTGAAAATCGTCCGAGTCACCCACACCAACATACCTGACAAGCAAACAACATACACATAGTTATTACATGGATCAAACAAGTAATTTTAGTGGGAAAAAAGTGTAGAATTTCCCAAGAGATTACCCAGTTTCAAGTTCAAAGGGAAGAGGCCCCTCGAACCCGGGAAGAAACCTGACGGCAGAATGAGCGAAAGCAAGCTGAGAGCAAACCTGTAAAAGAAAGAAGAAAAGGAAAAGCATGGCCATGTTAACGTTATAGTTTGTGGCTTCCATTGATTTGGTTCTTGGAGTTCCATAATCTTATATCAGTCATAAAAACAAGTGGCTGCAAAACTCGGCTCGAAAAAATTGAATTATTCGACTCGAGGAGAACCAACCACTTTGTTCTGTTTGTATTTATATCTGAATAATGTTGGTAATGAGTAATGAGATCGGGTGACACCATGTTCATTAATGTGGTGTAGAGCCAAGTGCCGGCGTCAATGGAGACCCATGGGCTGGGGGGACCAGCCGCCTATCAGCTCATTCTACACGCGGGGAAATAGATGCCGACTGGGCCAGAGGCAGGCCTATCACTATTCATCTGATCTGATATGTGGAGGGAAAATACACTCATAATGGAGAGAATCCAATATTTTTTGGTACGGTTCTTCTCAAAAATATCTTCTTTAAAGTTTGAAACTAATTTTCAACTTGAAAAATTAATAAACCCCTAAACCCCTAAATTATAACCCTAAACCTTAAATTAAAACAACTATCTCTAAATTCTAACCTCATGCACCTAAACCCCTAAACCTTATACCCTAAATTAACTCCCTATACCCTGAAGCTAAAGGACTTGTGAAAACTTTCAATTTCCACCGTTTATAACTCTTTCTACATCAAAAAGTTAAATTATTATTTTATTTAAACTTAATATTAATTATCATTTATACTGCATCATATTATTATATAATGATAATACACATCAATACTTACACGACAATAACAATTTTGATAACAGTTTTATTAACAGAAAACAATTTTTACAAAGTGAGAGTTTATAATCTAAAGACAACAAGCTGAGAGTCGAGCCTGGATATTTAATAACATTGGAGTTACTAACTCCACCAATATCTCATTAGCAGGAAAGCACTCATCACATGTTGCTCAAGTGGTGATTGAAGCAAACAGTAACACACAGACTTACAAAAACAAAAAAGACAAAAGGCTAAACTAAAACAGAAGACATTGGACCAAATGTGTAGGTCCAAATTAAATTACAACTTGACCCCCAAATGAAAGGCAAAAGAAGGAACCTTGAAACTTCAGGCCGGTTCCCTTCTGAGTTCTGAGTTCTGAGTCCAGAATAACTATATACTTTCAAGGGAATGAGTATAAAAGTCAAATATTATGTTCTTCATGTTTTTCCCATGGAAATAACTGTCAAAACTCTTCCCCAGATTGGCTAGCTATAGATATCTGCAACAAAGAAAGAAAAAAAAGACCCTTTTTTTAGATATCAACTCTACATCAAATCTTATGTTTAATAACGGCGCAAAACTGTCCGGAACTTGATGCATGCATAAAATCTAGGGAAAATACAATCAAATCAAAGTCCACCCTTCTGGTTGAGTGGAACATCTGCATATTTTGCCACAGAAATATCACACAACAAAAACTGAGCACGATAAGACTTTTAACAATTAATCACTCAAGCTTCCTGTGTATTAGATAGATGCATAGAACAACCATATGCTAAACAGACAGGTCCGAATGTCGAACTTTGGAAGAATTTTTGTAGATAAGTATGTTCATGAGAGGACTCACACTCGTGTTTTTGTTCAACAGTGAAGGATTCATAAATATAACACAAGCTTAAGAGGATCCTACAAATTTCAGTCTCAGAACCATTTATCATGAATCACATTCAAAAGACGAAACTTATATTGCAAAAGGCAATCATCAAAATTTCATAGTTATTTAACTTTTTTCTAAACCAGGAAATGCCAACATTTTTAACCATACAGAGAACTTATAGACAAATTGTCTATGTTGTGCTATGTGCACCCCAGATTTGAGAGCAATTTAAATGCTGAAGCATATTTAGCTATTGAATCTTTGATGGGTATCAATACGATTCTAGGCACATGGTACCGTCACTAAAGCAGCCACATAACCATTTTCTGCTGATGTGCAAATAATTTAGACGGACAGATAAAGTTTATCTGAACACAAGCCTAAAGCTGACCAGTCTGAAGCAAAAGCTACCTAGCCGCACCTCACCCTTACTTAACACACACACACACAAACACCTCATAGGCTCATACCGATCAACTAAGCAGTAAGCCTGCACAATATAGGACATTCCAAATAGACATACTTTCCGAGACTAAGGCCACATAACCATGCATTTTACAAAATGAAATGCCCGATAAACCAACAGAACAAGCAACATTCTGAAATGACTACAGGTTTAGAGGGCTCGGAGAGGCAAATTATCAAACAGGGTCAACCTCCAATCTCATCGGTCTAAGATAGAAAAGTTAGGCAGATATCATCTTCAAACTGAAATCAAATATCAACCATCACAGGCATGCAACTTTCAAATGCATCTTGTATAGCATACATAAAGGGAGACCAGGTATTCATGCAAGAGTCTACGTCAAACGCACAAATGACAGTAGTATAACTATGAATCAGCCGAAATCTACAGTCATTTATACTTTGAAGAAAGCTTTAAACAGAAAATATTGAACAGATTCAAGACAGCACTCCACACACAAGAAGCATCAAAAGGGGTAGCAAGGTCACACCCTTTGGGGAAGAACGGGATCATTGAGGAATTAACTGTCTGTTTATTCCAAAAACATACCACACACTGATGCATCTCACTCCAAGAATGAAAATTACCCCTTCGTATTATCAAATACCGATTCCGACACCCACTGACCAGTTCCCTTAAAGGTCATCCATCAAACAAAGAAACATAACACACAACAAACCGAGGATAATGGTTCATTACCAATATTAACAATTACAGCTTTGAACATCTTTAAGTTCTCATGCTAGAATCTTTACAATAACATAAACCCAAAAAGTTAAAACACTCGTCATTTCATACTATTTAATGGTAAAAAAAAAACACTGAAACATCTAAGCAAGAAAAAAATGTTCTAAAAATTCAAGAATAGCTAGAAAGCATAACATAAATGAACACATTACATGAAAGTATAAATTTTAATCAATTAAATAACAAATACAACAATATATAAAGGTAAACACAGTTTCTTTTATGAGGAAGAATAGGTCTCACCACCGGAACCCGAGGACCGTTTGCCACGCTTGATCTTCTCGAGCTGCACCTGCGTATCCATAAACATCCTCATCCTCTGCACTTCCAAATCTTTAGCAAATTGCATTCTTTGCTTCTCCAATTCCACCATCTGCCTCAGCTTCTCCCCTTCCACTCTTTCATACACTTCACCAAACCTTTCTATCACTCTTGCCAATCTCCTCATCCCTTCCCTCTCCTCTCCCTCACCTTCACCTTCAATTTCCTCTCCCTCACTCTCCTCTCCCTCTTCCTCGTCACTCTCTACAGCAGCCGCTGCCGCCGCAGCAACGGCGGAATAGTTTCTATTGAAATACCCATCGTCGACAGCCGGCCTCTTCTGCGGAAGCGACACAACCGTAGCCGGTGCCAGAGTCGTCCTGTAGGGCAACGGAAGAGGAAGAGCCAGAGGTGGAGACCCGGGGATCCTTGGCGACAAACTCGGCGATGGTTTCGGTGACATCTTAGGCGACGGCGAAACCTTTTTAGCTGAGAAATTAGATCCGATAAGCGCATCCATTCGTTCAAAGAACTGCCACGACGACGCTAGGGCTCCATTAGAAGCCGCGACCCGTGCCTTCTCCACCTTATACTTCTTCTTAATTGTATCAACCCGGTTCTTACACTGAACATCGGTACGATGGGTCTTCTTAGTATGACCGTGAAGAGCATTAACGGCGTCGGCGACATCCTGCCAGTCCTTCTGACGGAGATTCCCACGGTTAAGCTCGACGTAACGGCTACCCCAAGTGTCGATGAGCGTAGACGTAGCTTCCTCCGACCAACAATCTTCACGGACGGGTAACGTGCGTGAGCTGGGAGTGGTTGAAGGAGGCGTGATTGCAGCAAACGGCGCGACGGAATCGGTGATATCGGCCATCGCAAAAGATGAACAAATTAGGGTTGGGGTTTGATTAGAAGGGGAGAAATTAGGGGTATAGATTTAAAAAAGCGGTTCGGCGATGACTCGGCCGACACGTGAGAGTAGGTTGGGGTGACTGGCTGGCTCGTCATCGGATTAGGCTCGGCAACGACTAGCGTAGTTGGCGTTTTCTTGACGTTATCTTTTTCTCGTTGCTGCTGGCCTGATTAACGTCCCGGGATTTCCATTTTATTGCTATTATTATTATAATTAGGGTAAAGTATACTAATAGTCATTGAACTTTTAGAGTTTATAATTTGATCACCAAATTTGTAAAATTTTTGTTGGAGTCACTTGGCTTTAAAATCGTTGATAATAAGAAGAGCTAAAAGCAAATAAAAGATTTTTGTTTAATGGTTGATTTTTCATTGAAGTCTTTTCTTTAGTAAATCAATGTTCTCCAATAAGGGAATGATAAGAAGAGCAGTGATTTATTAAAGAATATTACATGTGGTATGTTGACTTAAAGAGCAATGTTAAACATATGGGTATATCACATTTGTTGTTGTAAACACTAAACAGCAATGATCAAAGTATAAACGATTTTAAAGTTAAGTGGTTCCATTGTAAGTTTGGAAAGTTTAGTGACTAAAGTAAAAACATTTTAAAAAGTCAATGACTATCAGTATAATTTATTCTTATTATAATCATGTAAGAAAGATTTTTGAAATACTTTTAACATACTTTCTATTTATTTATATTTCATATCATATGTAAATGTTTTTAAAATAAATATAGAAAATTATTTGTTAGGAAATTATCATAGTTATAAAATAATAATTTTATAAGGGTTATATTTTGATTAATAAGACGTGTAAAAAAATATACACAACCCTTCATATTTAAACTATAAAATTTAAAACCTAAATACTTAATCTTAATACCCTAAATTCTAAACTCTAAACTTAAATACTAAACTCTAAATTTTAACCATAAATTTTAAATTCTACACCCTACAACCTAAACCTCTAAATATGTAAACCCTAGTATTAAAAGGCTTGTGCTTGTGTATCAAAGTATTTTTTTCTATTTTATAATGAAATTAATTTAAAATTTGATATGACATTTTATAAAAAAATATTTGATTCGTCATAATCATTATATTTTTTTGACAAATTCTAAATCTAATCTTAATTTTACCTAGATAAGAGAGGAAGGGAAACTCTAAGGGAAGGAATATTAGTGCTCATAGTGAGTCTAGAACTCATGACCTAAGGGGTATATGAAAGAACAAATATGAGCGGTCTGGCCAACCAGTCAAATGTGCTTGCTTTCGTAACTGTTATATTTAATTTATGAACAAAATATAAAATCAAATTAAATAAAATAGATGGAGTTCAGCTAGGGGTGAGCGTTCGATCGAGTCGAGTCGAAAAATTTTAAGTTATTCGAGTTGACGAGTCATATTTTACAACTTAAATTTTATTTGAAATTTTTTCGATTCAAGTCGAGTTTAAGAAATTCGAGTCGAGTCAAGTTTTCGAGTTCCTATAAAAATTTAACTGTAATTATTTATCATGTTATAGTAGGGTTTGATTCCAATTTAAACTACTTTCTCTAATCATATAAGATATGCACATATATTTTTTTTCACATGTGACAATATTTCTTCATATTTTTATATATCAGTATGCATATATCATAAAAATAGAGGGACTCGTCTCAAACTTAAAAATAAATCCACTAATTACTAAAAATTTTGAGTTATTCGAGTTATTCGAATTTCCATTTTACAACTCAAACATTATTTGAAATTTTTTCGAGTTATTCGAGTTTATGAAATTTCGAGTCGAATATTTTTGCCTCGAGTCGATTCGAGTTATTCGGTTTTTTCGAGTCGAGTTTTGCTCACCCCTTAAGTTCAGCTACAATAAATTTTCTTTTTGGATAAATCTTAATTTTAATATTAATCCTAATTAGAGAGGAGGGGAAAAAAACTATAGCCTATGGAAAAGAAAGCGAGTGCTCATAATGGGTCTAAAACCATGACCTATAAAAATATGAAGGAACAAAATGAATAGCTTAATCAACCGACCAAATATAATTACTCCCTACAATAAATTAAATAAACATGTCACGTCACTTAAAACTATTGTATTATATTTTAATTAATATAATATCATTTAATTAAATACATGAACTCATAAAATTAGTAATTTTCTTCGAATATTAATAAAAATCATTTCTATTCGTTTTTCTATTTTGCTGATTACGTGTACGTATATGTAAAGAAGTTAAAATAAAATGAAAGATTGCCCAAAAAAATTGAGTTTATATCACAGTAGTAATTTGTCCATTTTTTATAAATTAAAATACAAAAAAGGTTGCGAGACGGTTGCGTTGACGTTTGGGAATGACTTTTCGGTGAACGGAAGTGATGCGACGGCCGCCGATTGACGCGTTACGTGAGTCTCACGGATACTTTAACTTTGGTATTGGCTAGCTCCATTTAGCTTCTCGGCGCCGTTAGCCTCCAACCTTTTTCACGCCCTTATTATATTCCTACTTATGGTTGGCAACCGGCGGAGTGGGTTTTTGACCGTTTCGGTTCTGAACTGAAAATTGAGAGAAAAAAAAAATTAGATCTCCATTTACCCGACCATCCCGGCATTTGAAAATGTACATACAAATCAAAACGACGATTTGAACTCGTGTCTTTTAAGATTATATCATAAAACTTGTTGGGTTCATATCAACTTACACTACGAGAGTTCAGGATTTTAGCCCAAATAGGAGAACCAATACCTTAGCGAAAGCAAAGATTCTGGCCGGGAATACTGGATAGAGAAACACAAGCGTCTCTTGATACAAACCTAATCAATCTTTTACATTGCAGCAAACACAAGAGACTCGACTCGATATCGAAAACAAAAGACATCGGACCAAATGTGTAGGTCCATATTAAATTACAACTTCTCCAGTTTCTGTTTTGTTGTCCCCCCAAATGAAAGGGAAAATAGCAAAAGGCAAAAGGAACTTCAAAACTCCAGGGAATGAATCTTATCTGCCAACTGCTGGTTATCTTCTCCGGGTTCCGAGTTCCGAGTCCAGTGTCTGCTAGAAATAACTATATATTCTTTCAAGGGATGAGTGTAAATGTCAAATATTATATCCTCCATGCTTTTCACATGGAATTAACTGCCCTTCTCCAGACTGGCTAGCTATAAACATCTGCAACAAAGAAAAACGGGACTTGTTTAGCTTATGTATACAAGATTCATGTTTAACAATGCGAAACTGTCCGGGTGTAATAGGTACAACCATAATCAAAAGCAGCTTATGTATACACATGCACCTCATTTCCTTTAACCATTCTGGTCGAGTCTGCGGTTTTTGCCGCAGACATACCACACAACAAAACCTGAGCAAGATGATAAGAGTTTGAACGATTAACCATTCAACCCCGTGCATTAGATAGATACGTAGAACAACAATTATGCGAAACAGAGAGGTCTAGATGTCCGACTTTGGACGAATTTTTGTAGATAAGTATGTTCGGGAGAGAAGTCACGCACATCTTTTTGTTCAACCAGACAGACGGTAGATATAATATAAGACAATCTTGAAAAGACAAACAACAACATTGGTAGTTATTTACCCTTTTTTCCCTAAACCAGGAAGCGCAGACATTTTAAACAATACAGAAAACTTATAGACAAATCATTTCTCATGCTATGTGCACCACGGATACGAGAGCAATTTAAATGCTGAAGCATATTTAGCTTTTGAATTTTTCATGGGCATCAATATGCTTCTAGGCACATGGTGTCGTAGGCAACACGGCATACCTCTGCTAACTGACCAGAATTGGAGAAACATCCATTTTATGCCGACACACATCATACCTATCGACTAGGTAGTAAGCATGCACACACTCCAGGACATTCCAAATAGATGTACTTTCAGAGACTAAAGCCATCATAATCATGCATTTAACAAGATGGAACACCCAATAAACCAACGGAACAAGTAACAAGAGGAGCAAGAAGTGGCAAATTATCAGAGTGAACCTCCTACATATCAGTCAAGGATAGAAAAGTTCGGCAGATATATGAGGTAAGTTTCCTTTCTGATAAAACCAGCCCTCATTCTTTTCCCCGGCTATATCGGTAACAAGATAAGCAAACTGTCTCACTTCTGTCAAATCAGCCAGTCCCACTTCCCATATCAAAAGAAACACTTAAAACTTAATGCCCTGGGATATTATCTTCAAACTGAAATCAAACATCAAACATCAACCATTGCTAGTATGCAAACTTTCAAGTAACGCAACTTGTACAGAATACATGAAGGTTCAACATCGAACACACAGTAAACAGCAGTACAACTATGAATCAGCAGAAATCTACAGACATATATACTTTGAAGAAAACTTTGAACAGAAAATACTGAACAGATTCCAAAAATATACCACAAGCATCACCCCTTTGTATCAATACTGATTTCGAAACCAACTGACGAGTTCCCTTAAAGGCCATCTATAAAATCAAACAAAGCAAACATAACACACAACAAACTAACCAAAATGGTTCATTACCAATATTAATAATTAGAGCCTTGAACATTTTTAAGTTCTCATGCTAGAATCTTAACAATAACATATAGACTATCCAAACATAAAGTGAGCAGTTCCACTCACTTCCTCAATCACTAAACAAAACCCAATAAGTTAAAACCCTTATCATTTCATTCTATTTAATGGTAAGAAACACACTGAAACATCTCAGCAAGAAAAAGCTTAATTTTAAAATCCAAAAATAACTACAAAAGCATAAGATAAATGGACCCATTACATGAAAATATACATCTTAATCACTCAAATAACAAATACAACAATATATAAAGCTAAACATATAGGGGGGAGGGGAATTATGAGGAAGAATAGGCCTCACCACTGGAGCCCGAGGATCGTTTGCCGCGCTTGACCTTCTCGAGCTGCACCTGCGTATCCATAAACATCCTCATCCTCTGCACTTCCAAATCTTTAGCAAATTGCATTCTTTGCTTCTCCAGTTCCACCATCTGCCTCAGCTTCTCTGCTTCCACTCTTTCATACATTTGACCAAACCTTTCTATCGCTCTTGCTAATCTCTTCATCCCTTCCCTCTCCTCTCCTTCACCTTCACTTTCGTCTCCCTCGCTTTCCTCTCCCTCTTCCTCGTCACTCTCTACAGCAGCCGCTGCTGCAGCAGCAGCAGCAACGGCCGAATAATTTCTCTTGAAATACCCATCGTCGACAGCCGGCCTCTTCTGCGGTAGTGCTACAACTGTGGTCGTGGCCGGCGCCGGAGTCCTCCTGTACGGCAACGGAAGCGGAAGAGCCACGGGAGGAGACCCGGGGATCCTCGGCGACGGCTTCGGTGATATCTTAGGCGACGGCGAAACCTTTTTAGCTGAAAAATTAGATCCGATAAGAGCATCCAATCGTTCGAAGAAAGGCCACGACGACGTTAGGGTTCCGTTAGAAGCCGTAACCGTAGCCTTCTCGATCTTATACTTCTTCTTGATGGTATCAATCCGGTTCTTACACTGAACATCGGTACGGTGGGTCTTCTTAGTATGACCGTGAAGAGCATTAACGGCGTCGGCCACATCCTGCCAGTCTTTCTGACGGAGGTTGCCACGGTTAAGCTCGACGTAACGGCGACCCCAGGCGTCGACGAGGGTGGACGTAGCTTCCTCCGACCAACAATCTTCACGGACGGGTAACGTACGTGAGCCGGGAGTGGTTGAAGAAGGGGTGATTGTAGCTAACGGCGAAACGGAATCGGTGATATCGGCCATTGAAACGGCAAAAGGAGGAGGGTTGGTTTTTGGTTAGAAATTGGAGAAATTAGGGTTAATGATCTTAAAAAGGGGTTCGGCGATGACTCGGCCGACACATGAGAGGAGCGTGAGAGTAGGGAAAGGGAATAATAGGGGGGAAAGGGGGGGCGTCGCCGGGATGTGAGAGAGAGAGCGCGTGAGGTTGGGCTGACTGACTGGCTGGCTGGCTCAGGTGGCTCGGGTCATTCATCGGATTTGCCTCGGCTACAACTAGTCCAGTTGGCATTTTTTGACGATACCTTTTTCCTTGCTGCTGGCCTGCTTAACGTTTCCAAAAACGGCTTAATTCACAATTTGGTCATTGTTAACTTTAATTAAATTATTAGATTTATTTAATTGAGTTAGATGTTTTTATGCATCTATATGTTATGTTCAAGTTTTCTAAAACAATATTTTTTTCCTTTTACAAACGTTAACAATTATATAAGATATACATTTAATGTTATACTTTAAAAAATATATTTAGTTTAGTGGTAAGCACACACCCCTTGCACATGGGCACGGGTAAAGTGGGTTTTTGGCCCAGCCGGACCCGACCCGAAAATAAATAGTCTAAATCCGCACCCGACTCGACTCGAACATATTCTTTAACAAACCCGGCCCGGCCCGATCCAAAAATAAATATACTAAATCCGACTCCGACCCGACATATATAAAATAAATTAATTTTAGGGACCTAATTGTAAAAAATTAATTTTAAGAAACTTAATTGTAAAAATATAATTTAAAAGACTAAATTATAAATAAAAATTCAATTTTAAGGACTGAATTATAAAAAAAATATAAAGATGGGTATTATTATAAATATTCCTAAAAAGTTTAAGGAAAAATTACATTATTAGTCCCGGGTCAGGTCGGATATTCTCCACCCTAAACTCGAACCCGACCCGAACCGAACCTGATTTTTTCATTAAAAAATTCGACTCGATCGGGCTGGGTCGAGTCGAAATCCGTCGGATCCGAGTAAAATGTTCATCCCTACTTGCACTACAAGCTCCTTTGTTCGAATTTGCTCAAAGTTATTTTCTTTGCTTTTATTTTCCTGGACATTAACTGCTATTTAAGACATATATCAAAAGTTGTACCTTATATCACAAAAATATGTTCATCCCTACTTGCACTATAAGGTCCTTTGTTCGAATTTGCTCAAAGTTATTTTCTTTACTTTTATTTTCTTGGATATTAACAGCTATTTAAGACATATATCAAAAGTTGTACCTTATATCACAAAAATATGTCCATCCCTACTTGCACTATAAGGTCCTTTGTTCGAATTTGCTCAAAGTTATTTTTTTTTACTTTTATTTTCCTGGACATTAACAGCTATTTAAGACATATATCAAAAATTGTACCTTATATCACAAAAATATGTCCATCCCTACTTGCACTATAAGGTCTTTTGTTCGAATTTGCTCAAAGTAATTTTCTTTGCTTTTATTTTCTTGGACATTAACAGCTATTTAAGACATATATCAAAAGTTGTACCTTATATCACAAAAATATGTTCAGCCCAGTGGTAAGCACCTACCACATGCATTTCAAGGTCTTAGATTTGAATCCTCTTAAAGCAATCTTGTTGTTTTTATTTTTTAATCTTCAATCGGGTGACATGTGTCATCACCTGATTGGAGGGAGAATTTAATTAAATTAATTAAATAAAAATAATTAAAGTCCTCCAATACCACCTTATAAAATAGTTATTTTATTTTAATGAATTAAAATTAGGACCAAATTGATAGAGTATATAAATAACAAAGACTAAATATGTAATTATACAAAATTTTACTAATCGACACTTCACAAATTCTGCTAGGCTTTAACGGCATGTGATAAAATTGAATCTATTTTAATAATATGATGGTCTAATTGCTTCAATTAGAAGTATAGTAGTCAAATAAAATCTAAAACAATAGTATAGTTGTTATTTATATAGTTTGCCCTAAAATAAAATTATTCATAATTACATGTGTTAAAATATCTATAAAAATGATGGAATTCGAAATTAATACTTCATGGAAATTTAATAAAAAAATATTTTAACAATTTATTCGTGATCCCGTCAACGTCATGTAAAATAGTTTTAAGAATTTACAAGTGATACTTTGGCTGGGAATGATATTGATGACGCCGGCTGCCGATCGATGCGTTACGTGGGCCAGCCGAACGGACTTTTTAATTGGTATTGGTCGGCTCGAATTAGCTTTTCGGCGCCGTTAGCTTCCAACCACCGTTTCTAGTACTATTATTCTTTTATATTTGTTTCCAATATAATCTTAGATTGACCGGGAGCGGGACGGGCGGTAGAATGGCGCGGCTCATTATTCAACAACTTCAAATTGGCGTTGAGCTTCACGAAGCAGCGTTTTGGGTTTTCCCCCTTCGCGCGACTTTGCTGAAATTAAACCGGTTCAGGCCACTGTTGGGCCTTTATAAATGATCCGGTTTTTGTTTGTTTACTAATTTAAACGAATAAATACGAGCAATACTTTGAAGGGAAAATATTTTATGCACGAACGGTAAATAATTTGTTTTCTAAAATTCTTATTTTTCAGTTTTTAGGATTTAAATGTTAAGTTTTAAAGTTTTAGTGTCTGTGGTCAGATTTTTAAGGTTTGTGGATAGATTTTATGGTTAATTTTTTTGGGGTTAAGATTTAACTTTTAAGACCCCTAAAAGAGACACATGACAGTTTTAGAAGTTTGTAAAAAAATTCATTGACAGTGCATCAAATATGAGTTAAATATGAAATAAAGTATATTTAGTTCATTATGGTTTATGATAAAGTTCGTTTATATTTTAATTAAAGCTTGTTTATTATTCAATTATTATGTAATTGTTGAACCCAACAAGTGGTCATGGTGAAAAAACGGATGATGTTCATTCTAAAAAACTCGAATTTTAATTGATTTTGTCTGTAAGACAAGTGCATTGTCAAAATGTACAGAATTTATATAAATAAATAGTTATTTGTAATTATCTTAAGACTATTAAAAATATTATGTAATTATTAATAATGTTTGTGTGCTGATTATATAATATAATTATATAATCCATATTTATAATGTAATTATTAATATTCATGATTAGTTATTTTATATCCAAGAGATAGAAATGTAGATATGTAACGTTACGCAATTCAGACTCAATATTTTCTACCCAAAATCAATGGAATCAAATGATGAACTCACTTTATCAAAGTTCCATTAAGATTTGGTTTAAATAGGAAAATAATGGATCAAAACAGAGGTGAAAGGAAAAATTATATATGATTTCGGTCCACCACGTCATTCATAGTCTCGTCTACTAAAAATTAATTAATTAATTTTTTTTCATGATATGTAAATAGGGAATAGGTGGTTACATAAAAGTTAATTATAAATGAATTAATGACATGAAAAAAAAGTTGTTGGCTAATTTTTTATAGATGAAAACCATAAATGGCGTGATAAACATGGTCTATAAAATAATTTCTCGAGGTAAAAAGAATATGAGAGTTAAGTTGTCATAGTTACATTTAAGAATTATTGCGAGTGTCCGAGTCATTCAAAGGTGAGATTTGTCTTTTTTTTTGAACAATTTTTACTTAGGGTGAAGGGATGTGAATTTTGCTCGTATTGAATCTTGAATCCACAACTTAAAAAAAGAGAAGATATCAACCGAAAGCTTTACTTACATGCTCTAAAGATTGTTGACTTGTCTTCTTATTTTGACATTACAATCTCTGTGAATAAATTCTAGAAACTCATTAGGTGGTTCAGTAAATAAACTACTTTGTATAACATCTAAACTGGTTAATTTTTTCGTAAAAAAACCAATTCAGTTAACGTTTAAAAATTTAAACATTTTGGTTTATTCTATTTTGAATGATTTAATTTGACCACCGAAATTAACCGTTTGAATGCCTCTAATTATAAAACATTCTCTAAATAGGTGATCAACCGATTCAAATCCGGCATTATACACAACACATTTTTCTTTTCTTTTTTTTCTTTTTCTTTTTCTTTGAATAGTCTACAAGTAATTAAAAGGTGATATATATGTTCATAAATATCCTTAATATTTTAACAATGCACACACATTGTAGACACGTCGATTAAAATTGAATGTCTTAAAATGAACATCATTTGTTTTTCTACTGAAACTACTTGTTGGATTCAACACATATTTCTTTCGAAACCTGAGGGCTTCAAGAAAATCTCATAATAATTGGACCAAATCTAAACATATACATTCATTTGCCATAAAATTAAACCAATTACTATTTCAAATTTACTGGATCTAGCCCATTAGAGATCCGACCCATTTTTCAGCATCTTCTCCACTTGAGCCCATTACAATTCAATCCTGCTAAAAATCGAATCTTTCAGGAAGCTTAGGGAGTGCTGCCATTCTGCAACCATCGCTACCTCATCCAAATCCTTGACCTTTGATCGCCGGTCAACCCAACGATGCCCGTTTTCAAAACCCCGTTCAACGGCTACTCCGTTAGGTTCTCCCCCTTTTACGAGTCCCGGTTAGCCGTAGCCACCGCCCAAAACTTCGGCATATTAGGTAACGGTCGTGTCCACGTCATCGACCTCGCCCCGACTGGTCCCGTCATCAACGAGCTCGTCGCCTTCGACACCGCCGATGGAGTCTACGATGTCGCCTGGTCTGAATCCCACGATTCCGTCCTCGCCGCCGCCATAGCTGATGGATCTATCAAGGTCTACGACACCGCCCTCCCTCCTCAGTCTAACCCCGTCCGCTCCCTCAAAGAACACGCCCGTGAAGTCCACGGTCTCGATTACAACCCGACGCGCCGCGACTCGTTCCTCTCCGCTTCGTGGGACGATTCCGTCAAGCTCTGGACCCTCGACCGCCCCGCTTCCCTCCGTACTTTCCGTGAACACGCGTACTGCGTGTATTCCGTCGCGTGGAACCCCAAACACGCCGACGTTTTTGCCTCGGCGTCCGGTGATTGTACGGTAAGAATCTGGGACGTTAGGGAACCCGGGTCGACTATGATAATCCCGGGTCACGAACACGAAATATTATCATGTGATTGGAATAAATACGATGAATGTTTAATTGCTACTGCAAGTGTAGATAAGAGCATTAAAATTTGGGATGTTAGGAACTATAGGGTGCCGGTTTCTGTTCTTAATGGTCATGGTTATGCTGTTAGGAAAATTAAGTTTTCGCCCCATAGGAGGAATTTGCTTGTTTCTTGTTCATATGATATGACCGTCTGTTTGTGGGATTTCATGGTGGAAGATGCACTCGTCGGACGGTATGATCATCATACCGAGTTTGCGGTCGGGGTCGATCTCAGTGTTCTTGTTGATGGGCTTATGGCCAGTACCGGCTGGGACGAGCTCGTTTACGTTTGGCAGCAGGGGATGGACCCGAGAGCATCTTAAAAAGGAAAGCCTTTACACCTTTTTTCTTCAGTTTCTGTTTGCTTTTGTGTAATTCATTGTTATATTTTGAATGCCGGAACAGTTTCAACTTTTGAATAGGTAAATAGTGATGAATGAGCGAATGATATACTTTTGAAGGGGATTGGGAAATGGGGACATGGTGCTGTTGTTGCAGTTAATTGTAATTTGGTTTGGCTATGATATATGGCTTTGCACAATTGCACCGTGTTCTCGATGAATAAGTAATGTTAATTGTATCGGGTTTCGGATATGAATCCCCTCAGTTCTAATAAAGAAAAGGCGTTTTTATTTTCTTTACACTGTTTTGCTTTTCTTCTCGGTTCAAAACCATATGCCTGCAAGCAGACTGTATGAGGCTTAAGAGTGCTGATATTAACTTCTTATGCCTCTATAATCTTGAAGTCATTCATACTGTTAGGAAACTAGACACCATAGTCGATATTTAGACATTGAATATCCGCAGTTTTAATCCCTATTAAATGTATAGAAAGGAGCCGTGATGCTTGAAGACGGTTTTGTTTGTTCCGTACTTTAAACTCGTGGCTGTTCAATCCCGGCTTCCTGTTCTAGAGGTAAGTGGCAGAGCTACTTAGACCCATTTCTCCATGGGTTAAATGATGTTTCAAGAATCCTACCTCCCTTTTTGTTGGTCTTGCCGATGTCAATTTAGGACACTATATGGTTAGTTCTTAGAATAAACTCATCCGAGTTTCACCTTTTCCTTTTGGCTTTGGACTTTCAACTTCTTTAGCTAGAGCCATTAGGATGGTTATGTTGTTAAAACTTTAATCTTGTTGACTCGAGGAAAGCCCTTGAATCCCATCGTGCTCTCACGGTTGTAAGATTCGCCAAATAGCTCTTCGTATGGAAGAAAATCGAGCGGAGAATCGAGTCTTCTAACCCTAGGATATAAGTCCACTATATTGCATGTCATTTGCTTCAGACTGTAGATGTGTGAAATAGATTAGAGTTTGGTGTAATGAGTTGCATAGCATGTCATTGTAGATAAATCTCGTTTGGTTTTGCGGTGGTAGAATTGATTTTGGATCAACGTGATTTTATAGAATTGATTTTGTGTAAAATTGATTTTAAAGTAACACGATTTATGTTTGAGAGTTTTTTTCTTAAAAATTACGATTGTATAAAAAGTGTGATTTGTCAAAACGCAAAAGCTACTATAATCATGTTTAGGGTCTAAAATTGATTTTTGAATCCAAACATGTGAGCACGACATTTGAGGCTAAAAATTCTGTTGAATCTGAATTTTAGGCCTTCAAACACTTCTCGAAGAATCATGTGATTTTTTCTAGTAAAATTTTAACGAACCACATTTCTCGAAGAATATCGAGAGTGGGTTATTATAAATTCATTTTTAAAGTAGATGTCTATGTAACTCCCAAAACCACTCAATAGAGTGAGCGGAAACGTAATTGCGTAGTTGATTATTCTAAAACCGCTGTGGTTTTAGTGATAAAGATGATTTTATTTTAAAAGATTTAAGTTTGAAAACATATTTGTCTAAAATGTCTTTTTAAAGTATTAAAAAAATATGGACATATTATACCGTATAATAACATTAATATATTCAAAAAAAATTATATAACTGACATAAAATATGCAAACAATAAAAAATTTGATTTTATTCTAAAAGATTTAGGTTTGAACACATATTTGTCTAAAATGTCTTGTTAAAGTATTAAAAAAATATGGACATATTATACCGTATAATAACATCAATATATTCAAAAAAAAATTATATACCTGACATAAAATATGCAAACAATAAAAAATTGTTATGTTCTCTTTGTCTATTATTCTTACAATAAATTTTATAATTTTGTAACAATTAAGAATTTATTTAAATGTAATGCCAATGTAAGAATTTATAAAAATTAAAAAGAAAATAACGTTTTGATTTTAGAATTAAATATAGGACTAGTTGCTAAGGATGTTTATATTGCCATCTTGTATGGGTTCGAATTTTGATATGAAAATGTAATCTCTATTTAATAAAAAAAGAATTTACAAAAATTAAAAAAATAACTTTTTGATTTTAGAATTAAATATAGGACTATACTTCACGAGAGTAATGCTATTTTTGAGATTGCCGCCAATCATCACGAGAATCATGGAGTTTTTTATCTTCTTCGCGTCAACGGAACCGTCCATCATCATATAATAATAATAATAATAATAATAATAATAATAATAACTGGTTAAATTATATTATTTATTACTCAACTTTTTCTCAATTTTATTTTAGTTAATTTAAAAAATTTAAATTAATAATTTATTTTTTGAATTTTTCCCATTTTAGCCACTCTAAAAGTATATGATAAATTTTATTAATATTTTCTTATGACATGGCAATTCTATTAATGCTATGTCAGATTAAAAATAAAAAAAATTAACTTTAATCTCAATTTCAAATATAATCCCTAATATATAAATTCTAATTTTTAATCTATAAACCCTCCTCTTCACTCTAATTGGTTGCACCCTCACCGGTCGCACCATAAACTATAATTTATAGTTTAGGGTTTTAAAGTTAAAAATATAGAGATTTAGTTTCGGGTTAAAATAAGGCGGTTGCTGGTGGACGAATGGATAAGGAGGTGCACTGGCGCAGTGCAGGGGGACAGCCGGACAGATGGTGGTAAAAAAGGATGGGGTGACATTTAGGGCTTTAAGGTTTTTATTTATTTATTTTGGGTTTAGAATAATGATTTAGGGTTTGTTTATTTTATTGAAATTAGGGTTCATTTTTTATTTAAATATAAAATTGTATTAAAATATTAATCAAATATATTATGTTATAGAAAAGTATTAATAAAATAAGTCATGTCGACTTAAAACGACTAAAATAAGAGTAATTTAAAAATTGAGTGATTAAATAAAAAAAAATTAACTTCAGTGATCAAAATAAGAGTGAGAAAAAATTGAGAGATGAACAATATAATTTACCCATAATAAATTTTTGTTTTTCACAAATACTAATTCTAAACTCAATTTTTCCTAAAGAGATGAAAGATGATTTTAGGGAAAGGAAAAAATGTTTTAATGAGTTTAGAACCCATGACTTAAGGAAACGCGAGAAAATAAAAATTAACAGCTTAATCAACCACGAAATATAATTTTTCCTTATAATAATTTGTTTAAAATTTAATACGTTGAAACTAAACTAAAAGTTAATTATATTTAAAATGAGTCAAGCTTTAACCCTAACATTAAAAACTAGAGTCATACTATTTTTTTTTTGTGAATATTAGTCATACTACTTATTTTGTATACATTTTATAAAGGTATGCTCTTTGAATAGCAACACTGAACAAATGATCCTTAATCTCTTGATCATTACAGCAAAGCTTACAAATAGGGACAGACACAAGATTTCAGGTTAAGGAGCGAACTTATAAAAATTTAAGGGGGCGAAAATATATTTTTAATAAAAATATATAGAAAAATTTTAATATTTTCTAAGTCATATAAGAATTTCAAATTTTTAAGGGAACGACCGCCCTTGCCAGCCCTTCCTCAGTCCATCTCTGCTTACGGACTCTATAAACCTCCATGCCCTAATTTCATAATATGTCCTTCATTGACCGCCAGTAAAGTCTAACGTGCAACATGTTATGGTACGGTATAGTATAATACCAATAGAAAAATATTATAAATACAGAACTTAAAATATTATTTATCAATCTAAAATATTAAATGTTGTAAAAAATTTATATAATATTTTAAGTTGGTGAATAATAATTTAAATTTTATTCCGTGATATTTCACCCTACAACTTATCAATGATTACAAGCCATGATATAAATGAGCATTTAAGGATATAAAGAGCACCGACTAACATCACATTTCCTGATTTTGGCCTTTATCTTCTTCCAGACTTTACTGACTTGACATTTAAAAATGTGTGTATAATTTATTTTTATAACTATATAATTATTTAAATATTAAATGTTAGATAATATATTTTTATATAAATCTTAATTTTGTCTAGATAGAATAGAGATTCTAGGAAAAAGAGAAGGTTTTTATATTAGATCTAAAATTAATAACTTAAAAAGAATATAAGGAAACAAAGATAAACAGCTTAATTAATTCGTACGAGTTTAAAATAGTATAATTTTTTTGTTCAAATGAAAATAATATGAATGAGTCTAAACTTATCTTTAAACTACCCATTTATAAAATTAAATTTAAATACAATTTAATATTTATATTTCGAATCGGATCAAAACATGTTAATATTTTTTTATTATAATCATCAACATTCAACTTATTTGCTAACTAATCCAAAATGATACTTTAAAGACCTATTATAAAAGTGATATTCTTAATCCATTTACTCCATTTATAACATACAAAAGACCTTTTCTCTTTTCTGGTGTCCCAATATTAAAAAAAATAAAAAAGCTATAACACTAAATTTTAAATTCTAAACCCTCCCTAATAAATACACTATACCCTAAATTTTTTAAACCTTAAACTTATACCCTAAACCTAATTTTTAGCATGATGCATAAATAGGGGCACCAAAAAGGTAAAGAATTTCTATTTATTTATAACATTGTGATTTAAATTCTTGATTTTTTTGAGAGATCTAACATTTTATCTCATTAGCTAGACCAATTGATTGTTGGTACAAAATATTCAATATTATACATACATAAATTGGGTTTGAACTAGGGGTACTTATATATCCAGCCGATCGCGAGTTGAGTAGTGCTCGACTCAACTCGAAAATTATTTGACTCATGCTTGACATTCGATATGTTTAATAAAATTTTGCTCGATTCGTACTCGTTAGAAAACTCGTTTCTCGGTAAATACGAAAAAAGTTTTAGAAATTTGAACCCCACAAATTTTGTGTAAATTACTTAGTAAACCATTAAACATTTTTTAAATTTTCAACTAGCATTCAAACTTCTCGAAATATAACTTTTTTATGATAACTACTAAAAAATCGCAAAAAAATTTATAAAATAAATTAATAAGTTGTTCGTGAACCTCGATTTATTAACCAAGTTCAGATCAGCTCCGACTACTTGCCAACTATTCAACTCAATCATCACCCTATAACCCAATCAGATCCAACATGTGAACGTATCTTAAAACAATCAACTAGATAGATATAAAGTGAAATAAAAAAAATAAAAAAATGAATGATGCAGCAACTTACACGGACGGTGGAATTTACAATCAAAAAAGAAAAGCAGCAAAGCACATGGCCAACGCCTGCAAAAGCCAGTCGGTTATCCGCACAAGGCAAAAAAGCACAGTTGCAACTTGCCTTATCTCCTTCACATGGCCCATCGCCACCATTAATTTGCACTGCAACCGACGTTACGTATATTCATTGAACCGCCGCCTTCAACTTGCAAAATATCCTATTCCCAGTTTTTGAAGTTATCAATATTATATATATGTATGTATATGTATATGTGTATATATAATGGTGCAATCAAGCGAGGAAACTCGAGTTGAAGCAATGGAAAACCAAAACCAATACGAAAACCTTGCTGCTTTATCACCAAACCAGTGTTGTTCAAGCCTGGTTCAAGCCATAGATGCGCCGCTTCCTCTAGTATGGTCCATTCTCCGCCGCTTCGACAACCCGCAGGCCTACAAGCAATTTGTCAGGAGCTGCACGTTGAGTGCCGGCGACGGTGGGATTGGGAGCGTACGGGAAGTGATGGTCGTGTCGGGGATGCCGGCTGCCAAGAGCATGGAGAGACTGGACAGACTCGACGATGATACGCATGTTATGATGGTTAGTATTATCGGTGGCGACCATAAGCTTGTGAATTACCGTTCCATGACTAGGTTGCATGAGAGTAGGAGTGGGGAAGGGGATGGCGGCGGGAAAACGGTGGTGGTGGAGTCGTACGTGGTGGATGTCCCGGCGGGGAATAGCAAGGAGGATACACGAACGTTTGCTGATATGATAATTGGGTGCAACCTTAGGTCGTTAGCTAGGGTAACAGAGAAGTTGGCTAATGTTTAGGAATTTAATCAAATGTTAAAAACCAATACTATTTTAGATTCATGCCCTTTTTCTACTTGTTGATTTCTTAGTTTTTTGGAGATGGGTTTGTTTCCTAATAATTTTCTTCCCAATTCTTTAAACCTTTCATGGGGTTTTTTCTTTGGGAATTTGTTGTTTGTAAATGGAGAGTTATCAAATTGATATCTATGCTATAAATAAATTCCATCAGATTGAATTGATTTGTTGTTCTTCTCATTTGTTTTTTCTCATCAGATTAAATTTATAGTTAATCATTTGTTTTTTCTCATCAGATTAAATTTATAGTTAATTCACGTAAACAAAATAATTTTAAAAAGAAATATGAAAAAGATAGAAAAAGTATAAGATAACAGAAGAATAAAAAATGTGAAAAAATAATAAAAGTATAAGATAATAAAAGAATAAAAAAAATAAGGAAATGAAATACTGGGAGTATTCAAATCACGGCACTAAAATATATCCACTATCTAATATAACATTAGATTAAAGTACTCATTCTTTATAGACATTACGTTTTAATATACTAAATTTATCTTTGAGCTTGTTTCAATCTCGAGGTTGAGGCCTTTCTGATTTTAGAGTTTATTTTTTTGGTGTGCATTAAAATTCAGGATAAACTACTTCACATATTATCAAATTTTGGTGTATGTATCAATTTTATTATTGAATTTTAAACTAATATAATATACAATATTAAATTTTAGTTTATACTTCAATTATAATATTAAACCGTTAATTTGAAATTAATGTCGTGACATAGACAATATTTTGTACCCTAAATTTATGTAAAATCCTAACAGCATCATAGCATGCTTAATTATCTCTTAACTTAGCTAATTTAGGTTCTTTAATCATTGTTGTAGCTCACTATATGTATCCTATGTCCCCTTGTCAGTGTAATGATGTAACTAAAATAACAATATGAACACAATTTACTAATTGTTCGAGTGATTAAAAATACTTATATTACTTCGTCTTGTAATAATTCAGTTCGTTTGTAAATATTTTTCTATTTAATAGAAAATAAAATTGTGAATCAAACTCAAATTCTACCCAATCACACACAAAATCATAAAAAAATATCTCTCAAAATGATACTATTTAATTTGATTCAACTTTAAACTTAATGGAAGGCTATCTAGTCATTGTTGTTGACATGGGCTTTTGTAATAGATAGGTTAGACAATTACATGACATGATGAATCTACCTGTCTTTGGACTTGTCTCAATCCAGTTCCTTTTAAGTTTGAGGCTTTGTAAGTTCTGGGTTTATACTTATGTCTTCCATTGTTAGCACTCCCAAGAAGAAGAAGAAGAACATAACTAGGAGGGAGACAAGTGTGAAGAGAAGCCAAAGTGCGGCTGAGCAGAGCTTAAAAACATCCCTAGTCCCTACCATGTGCGGTCGGCGCCGAGGGATGGGCTTTACATTCCTCGGTGTCTGACTTAGGTTATTGTGTTGGTTGCGTGCTATTTCTCAAATTTTCTCCCCCCTCCCCCGCAATGCCTTTTTTTCAGGTAAAAGCACATGAAAAGAGAAAGAAGCATATAGAGTCTAGTCACAATTAATGTAATGATATCGAGGAAGAAGATAAATATAAGTTGTAGCGTTGCACATTTATTTATTTTAGACAAATTTTAATTTTAATCATAATTTTAATCTTACCTAAAGCGATAACAGGACTTTAGAAAAAAGAGAGAGTACTCCTTGTGGCTCTAGAATTTATAACCTAAGGGAATATCATGGAACACATTTATTTTTTTAATTAAGTAATAGAAGGGAAAAATTCATTTCTAATCTATATAATGAATCAATAATGACCTAATTATACATCTCTATTGATAATAAAATTTGTTTCATGAATCATGATCTCAAAATTCGTTCCAAATAAACCCTCAACGAATCACAAACAATAAAGCTAACAAACTGAGACCGCATATGTATTCCGCGAATTAGGTAACATTAATAGTCTATCCTTCTATAACCACATAAGTTATCAATGGTGAAGCTACAACTTCAATGGAAGGGACTGTACCCCCGGTAGAGAATTTTTTTACCTTTTGATTATTTATATTTTTTTTGAAAAAATTGGGATAATTGTAAATTTGCCCTCCACCTTTTAAAATTTATATTTTGCCCTTTCTCAACTTTAAATCCTAGCCCGTCCCTGTAAGTTATGAATAGTCAAAACCATTGAGCACTTGGTTCATGTATTAATGGAAGTGGGGCGTGAAACTCACAAGAGAATTCCATACACTGTTGGGTGCCATGGAAACAAACAGAGAAACCTGAACATGCCCCCCATGTGTTATAACCAAACATTTCTCTACTAATAAATGAGCTCTTATCCCTTCATCCGGACCATGGAATATCAATTTGTCTCTCATATTCAAAAAAGAAATGTGTTTATTAAATACTCTTGATAACACTAACAGAAATTGATCCAAATGATTATTAGTTTGGTTCGTTTAAACAGATCTCAAGTCCGAGATTTTGTGTATGCAAAAATTTTTTTTTAGAGACTCACCCATCAAAACTAGGTGTACGACGCGAATCAATCCATATTAAAAAAGGCAGAATCCTAAAAACCGAAAAGACAACGACAAAAAAAACTCTTAATAACATATATAGATAATAGATGTAGTCAAGATTTGCAGACAGCAGATCCTAAGCAAGGGATCTGTGCTAAATGTTAGGCAAAGCTAGAAAAACGAGGCAAGACATGTGTGTTTGAGCCGCCGATTAAGGAGAATTAGAGAATATATTAAGACAGAAACAAAGCCACTTACAATAACTTAATCATCCCTTTGAGTGATTTGTAGACAAACAACTTTACTAGAGGATGCGTGTCTAAATCAGGGATTCTAGTTTGCCTACTTTATATATATATATATATCTACCTTAATAATTAATTAAAGTGATTATACCATGCAATTAAATCAAGTTAGGTTCGAAAGTTTCGGAGGGATCTTTCAACCCTAATAGTGCTTCGATATCGAGGGAAATACCGCCGCCTACCGGCGGGTTGGGTGGCCGGCCGCCTGACGGTAAGGGGGGGGGATCCGCAGCCTCTGGAACGGGCTTTCATGGCCCCTGGTTCGAAGTCGGAAGAGGAAGGGGGATCGGTGGAGACTGCGATGGAGGTGGTCGACGTGGATAACCCAGGAACGGCGGGCGCTGAAGACAGCATGGTGTGCGACATGGTCAACCCGGCGCAGGAGGGGGATGCGCAACGGCCAGGGGGTCCGACGGCTGAACAAGATGGTTCTGCTACTCTTGTCGCGGCAGAAAAGGATGGAGTTGCTTCTCTTGTCGCGGCTGAACATGAGGGTTTCGTACCGGCCTCCAACGTCGCGGCTGCCTTACCAAACGCGAAGGTGAGTTTTCGGGATATGGTGCTGGGGCGAAATTTAGGCAAGCCGGGAATGAACATGGTTTCTGAATTGGATGTTGATCTGAAACCGGAGGACGTCAAGGTATGTTTTGTTGATGGAACTCCGAACATTGTTTTTTCGGAGCGGCTACATTCTGAGATTGACACTAAGCTAGCAAATTCAGTAGTGGTCAGGCTTTTGGGACGTTCAATAGGTTATGCAGCATTGCTTTCTCGTATCAAGAGTTTATGGAACCCTAGTGGGGATTTATCATTGATCGATTTGGACAACGATTACTTTCTTGTTCGTTTTGCTAGTGAAGAAGATTGTGAAAAGGTGCTGACTGGAGGACCTTGGTTGATCTATGGGTCGTATCTCACGGTTCAACCATGGAGTAGGAGTTTTTCGACTTCGGTTGATCACCCGGATCAGATTATTGTGTGGGTAAGGTTGCCAGGCTTACCGTACCGCTATTACACTAAAAGTATATTCCGTTACATAGCGGGGACTTTGGGAAAGGTGGTGCAAATTGATTATAACACGGCGGAAGGGAAGAGGGGACGATTTGCGCGTTTGGCGATAGTAGTCAACTTGAACAAACCGTTAGCATCATATATTGTTATCGATGGTAGGAAACAACGGATTGAGTATGAAGGATTGCCGACCATTTGCTTTTCTTGCGGCAAGTATGGGCATACTTCGGAAGCGTGTAAACCATTGGGTGAGGTGGCGAGCAATGGTGCAAACGAAACTAGGGAGATGGATGCGCAGATCGAAAAAGAAAAGTTTGGGCCATGGATGCAAGTGGTTAACCGACGACAACGACGAGGGAGTAATGTTGGCGATGGGTCTCGCCTAGGTGCAGGTTTGCGCTCTGATCAGAGTACCAAGGGAGGAAGGTTTGGGGCGTTACGAATCTTTGATGTTGAAAACGCTGACGGCTCGGGAAAGGAGGCTACTAACCCGGTTGGGGGGGGGGGTAAGCAGAAACCTTCTGAAGGCTCGGATAGATTACAGGGACATATGGAGAATGCCGGAAGCACAAAGAAAGGAAAAGGAAAATTGATTGCCTCGCAAACGATCGCCTCAAAGGTTATGGCAAGGGAGGTAGGTGGTTCGTCTAAAGGTGGCGAAGGGATTTTGAGGGATACTAGTGTTTTGATGGACAAGACAAATGGTGGGAGTAATGGAACTTCGGCGGGTGGTGCGTCGAGTATAACACAAGAGGTGGCGTCTAGGGAGGTGGTGATTCCGGTTACTAGTAAGTTAGACTCGCGTAATCATATGGCTGTTAAGGTGGTTCCACAAGGCTCGAGTGAGGTGGAGAAGGTGACACAAGGAGATAGAGCTGTTGGTATGGTTGGGACTGGGGTGGCTTCAACCGAACGCCGTCTCTCGAAGATCAAGACAGTGGCGAGGAAGAGCCCGTATGTTGTGCGAAAGAATATTAGTGTGCGACAAGAGAATAAGGACCCTAACAAAGATCAAGCTGTTGAAGTTGGACAGTGGATATCAAAGTTGACGGCGGAATTGACGGCTAAAAACTCTGATAGTGTGGCGAACCTCCTTCCCCCAACTTTGCCATCGACAGAAGTGCAGGGGCAGGTTCAGTGGCGGGATAATACAGTGTTCGAGGACAAAGGAGGGACGGTTTGATCGTTCTCCCCTATTTTTCCTTTTATCTTTTTATAATGATTAAAGTACTCTTTTGGAACGTTCAGGGCGCGTCAGTCCCTGATTTTAATCGTTATTTGAAGTTGATTATCAGAACACAGGTGCCGGATATTGTTGCGTTGATGGAGCCTATGATTAGTGGAAGGAAGGCGGATGCTTTTATTAGACGGCATGGGTTTGATCACTCCTACAGGATTGAAGCTTGTGGTTTTTCTGGAGGGATTTGGGTTCTTTGGAGGAATACGGTGAGTGTTGATGTACTGGCGGTCTCTCATCAGTTTATTCATGCGAGGTGTGTGCATCAGGATAGTAGGCAGAGTTGTGTGTTGACTGTGGTATATGGGAGTCCGGATAGTAGACGGAGGAGTCAGCTTTGGAATGATTTGCTTGCTTTGCAACCTCAGACGCCTATGCCGTGGTTGTTAGGGGGGATTTTAACGCCATTCCCTGTGGTGCTGACCGTATGGGTGGCTCGAACAAGCGCGATGGTGTTTGTAAGAAGATGGGAAATTTTCTGCTTAGGGCCGGCTTGTCTTGTGTGGATTTTCATGGGCCGCGTTATACTTGGAAACGAGGAACTCTTCATCAAAGGCTTGATCGTTGTGTTGGTAATGACTTGTGGTGGGATAGTTGGCCGAACTCTTACGTTTACCATTTGGCGAGAATAGGATCCGATCATCGCCCGATTTTATTGGTAGGGAATTTGACTACTCCTTCTATTAAGCATGTGGCTTTTAAATATCTAGCCGCATGGCAAGATAATCCAAATTTTGTTGATATGTTGAATCGCATTTGGAAGCCTACGGAGGATATCCTGACAAACCTAGGCACCTTTGCTAAGGAGGCGAGCAATTGGAATAAGGAGGTTTTCGGTAATATTAATCAAAAGAAAACCCGTTTGCTGGCCCGGATTCAAGGTATTGAGAAGAAGTTGGAGTTTTCGCCTAGTGTTTTTCTGAGTGATCTTGAGATTAAACTGAAAGGGGAGTTAAATGATGTTCTTGCTCAGGAAGAAAGTTTATGGTTTCAGCGGGCCCGGACTCAATGAATTCGTGATGGGGATCGGAACACATGGTTTTATCATCGTACTACGAAAGCAAGGCAAGTTAGGCGTAATGTGACTATGATTAGATTGCCTAATGGAGTTTGGAGTGATGACAGTTCCGCGATTAAGCTCGGGGTGGTTGATTTTTTTCGCCAGCTTTTCACGGCATCTCAGTTAAGTTTACCGTTGTGGGGTGTTCGTGGCAGATTCGCGGCTATTTCGGATATGGATAGGTCGCGTTTGGTCTTGCCGATTGAGGAGGATGAGGTCCGAAGGGCTTTGTTTGATATGGAGCCTTTGAAAGCTCCTGGTTTCGACGGTGTGCACGCTATGTTCTACCAGAGGAATTGGCCCATTGTGAAGGAGAGTATGGTTGGTTTTGTTCGCGAGTGCTTCAATTCTTGGGAGATTCGCGAGGGGGTAAACAAGACTATCCTTGTTTTAATCCCTAAAGTGACGCCACCGGAAACATTTGGACAATTTCGGCCGATTAGTTTGTGTTCAGTGGTGTATAAAACCTTGACTAAGGTCATTGTCAATCGCCTCAAACCGTTGTTGCCTAGTTTGATTTCTCCGACTCAAGTAAGTTTTGTTCCGGGAAGAAACATCATGGACAATGTGATTCTTGCGCAAGAGGTTATACATTCTATGCGGTCAAAGCGTGGGCGTAAAGGCTGGATGGCTTTGATGATCGACCTTGAGAAGGCTTATGATAGACTTGAATGGAGTTTTATCGCTGATACTTTAGCAGATGCTGGGCTCCCGGAGAATTTCATTCACTTGATTATGTGTTGCATTACCTCGGTGACCACCAATATAAGTTGGAATGGAGAGTTGACGGACAGTTTCAATCCTACCCGTGGAATGCGCCAGGGTGACCCAATGTCTCCGTACATCTTTGTGCTTTGTATGGAGCGTCTATCCCAGGCAATTGATATGGAAATCGCAAATGGGCGTTGGTCAGAGATCCGATTGAGTCGGGGTGGACCAGGTATCTCGCACTTATTTTTTGCTGATGATATTGTTTTATTTTCTGAAGCTTCTATATCGCAAATGGAGGTGATTAGCCGGGTGCTGGGCTCTTTCTGTGATTCTTCGGGTCATAAGGTTAGTCGGCCTAAGACTAATATCTATTTTTCAAGTAACACTCCTGCGAACTTGCGATCATCTATTGTTAGTGGTTTTGGGTTTTCTGAAGTATCGGATCTGGGGAAGTATTTGGGGATTCCTTTACTGCATAATAGAGTATCTCGAGCGACGTATAGTTACCTGATAGATAAGGTCAAAGACCAGTTGAACTCGAGATCGTTTCGGTCTCTTGCTTTTGCAGGACGGGTAACTCTGGCTAAGTCTGTGCTTCAGGCGATTCCCAATTATACTATGCAGGCATCTTGGCTCCCGAAATGTGTTTGTGCGGATATTGAAAAGCTTATCCGTGGCTTCATTTGGGGGAGCAATAGTGATCATAAGGGTATCAGTCTTGTTCGTTGGGATGATGTGCAGAGACCCATGGTAGACGGTGGGCTTGGTCTAAGGAATTTGGAGGTAGTCAACCAAGCTTTTCTTATGAAATTGGGTTATCAGGTTCTGACGGAACATGACAAACTTTGGGTTCGGGTTGTTCGCGCTAAGTATAAGGTTGAGGGTGTTTTGCCGGGGAATATATCGGTTCGAAATGGTAGCCGTTTGTGGGCTGGTATTAGCAATGTTTGGGAGGATGTTTGTGCAGGGATGAGATGGATTGTTCGTGATGGGTGTACGGTGGATTTTTGGTATGACAAGTGGCTAGGGGATGTAGGTCCGCTCGTGGGATACCTCCCTAAGAATGCGCAGCCCGAGCCCTGTCCGGTTGTGGCCTACACGATTTGGGATGAGAAGTGGGATGTACAAGGGCTCCGTGGAGTGTTACCGGAGGAGGTGGTGCAACGCATCCTCGCGTGCTATCCACCTACACATAGATTAGGTCCGGATCAACTTGGGTGGCATGGAGACAAGCGACATAGGTTCTCTGTTAAGTCAGCTTATCAGGTGTTGGGACTGATGTGCCTTCGGGGGCTTGGAAGAGGATTTGGGCGTTACCTTTGCCTTACCGAATTCGAGCATTCATTTGGATTGTTGTCAATAACCATGATCGGTTATTGACAACATTCGATAATGTTGTTTTCATAGACTGAAAATGCACTACTGCAGAAGTTAGAAACTGCCCAACAAAGCAGTTTTCAAATGAAATACCTTGATCTAATACATCTGAATCAACTTGTATTGCAGAGTCCTCATCTTCATCAATTGCTAAATCACCCAGATTCCTTTCGATTTCAGAATCCATGTGCAAAATCAAAGATTCAAGTCCAAGAGAAAGTAACCGTGCCAAACAGCAGAATAACCGTGTCAAAAGACAGAGAGAATAACCGTGTCAAAAGACAGAGAAATGGAATCATACTAATTAATAATTCCAAAGTAATTAACAAGGAATTAAACATGAGATTTGTAAGAAAATTATATGGGGCCATTTCTTGAATAACCCAACAATTTATTCCTACCTAATCAAAGACTTTTCTTGCTCTATTTTTTCTTATTACATCATAGTATCACTCTTTGTCTTGTCCCCATGTTCTTATTGTTTTTAGTCCACAACCTTATGAAACTAGGATTAGTATAAGGTCGACAATGGCGAGCAAGAAAATACTTGGTCAATTTTGGTGGGTCTCGTAGTTTCAAACAAGTTGCCCTTAGACGTTTTCATTCCATTTTCTTTCTCAATTATAAACATATAAATATAAAATTATTATTTGATCCTATTAATTGGGGTTAATTGCTCTAATAGTGTTGTTGGAAAATGATATTTGTTGAAGTAATTTGTTCCATAAATGTACATGTTCAGCAAATAATTTTTGATGCATCTCATTTAACTAATTTTTAAACATCATTATCTAACCAAGGAAGCCGATCAATTGATATTAATTCTGTTTTAGATTTGAATATGGCCCTATTTGACAATTAGCGGATAACTGATAGCGAATTGCATTAGCTGATTTGATTAGTGGATTGTATTAGCTGATTGTATAAAAGTGTTTGATAAATTTAATTGATAGTGATAATTGTTTGATTATTTAAATAAGCAAAATGACATATAAGGACATGATTATATTCGATATTTGTTTAAATAGTTTATTAGTTATCAATATTTTGTATCTATACTATTAATTAGATTATAAAAAATATTTTTTTAGTATAACACTACTAAACATATTTGAAGGATCTATATATTAATTTATTATTTATATAATTATTTTTAATATAATTTAATTTTTTATTAAATTTGAACACAAATATAAATGCATGAGAATAAAAAGAAAAAGAAAACAAAAAATATTCGTTTACGTATATCACAATTTAAATACGTAAGTGTGAAAAATTAAAATAGAAAATGTTAAATTTAGGTTATTTGGAGATTTCTGATAATTGTTAAGGGTAAAATAGTCTTTATAACTCTTATGTCAAAACTTCTAATTTCAAATCAATAATTTTTTCAAAATTAGAGATTTCACCTTAATTCGCTATTCACCAAACATCCAAATTAACAAATTTGACCAGACAAACCTCTAACACTAGCTCAAACCTCTAATTTTAATCAAACCACTATTTATCAAACAGAGCCTATATAAAATTATTATAATATTTGTTGATAAAGAAAAGATCATTCTAATTTACACCCACACCACCTACTAAATTGAATATATGATGCCATGGAAATTCCATATGTACTCATCTTCTCATGTATAAACTTCTCCAACAACTGGAAATGCAAATTAATGGAATATTGGTAAGCAAAAAGACAAAAAAGATTCATGTGAGAGGACAATAATGCTAAATATATTAAGAGGATTTATTTATTATTTTCTGCTAACATCAAAAGGGTTTACTTTCCAATGCTGAGAAAATAGAAATTTGGACTGTTTTGTCTTCTCTTAATCCATATATAAATTTGTACTGAAATTATATATATATATTAATTTGAAGTATTAGGTTGGGCTAAATGACATACAAAAGTAGCTTGTTATGACTTATGAGTGACATATAATATGTTTATTATTTTAAAAAATTAAAATACAGATCGATATTATTTTAAAAAGAGAGTATTGAAAACGACATTGTTAAGAAAATAAATAAAATGAATTTATCAGACAAAAACAACTTAGAAGGACACTTGTTTGTTGTCTTCTCCTTCTGTGTGGGAGTTGACATTTTTTTTTTTTGCTTTAAAAAAACTATGAATCTTTCATGGATGTGGACACACTCAAATATGCACAAATCAACTTTTACTATCAATAATCTATTGTTTTTTTTTCATTTTGTTTAGTCTTCTTTGTTCTTCTTGTTCAGAAGCTTTTCATGGTGTTCATAATTGGGATTCCATTGGCTAGACATGAAACACACAAATATTCTCTAGTAAGTGGTGTCAGACTTAAGGATTAATAGACATTTGATGATTTAACGGTGAAACCCTAACTGTTAGGTAATGGAATCTTATGATGAATAAATAGGTCTAATAGTCATTATATAAATAGTATTATAGTTCTCTCACAAGATCACACCAGATAGGGATTAAGCTCCCTTGAGACTCAAGGGGGTCTCGGCCCCTGTTATAAAATTAAAATATTCGATAGATTTTGATTTAATAACAATTTATTTCTTATAAAAATAAATATTCAATCTAAAAATACAAGAGTTTATTAACTATATAATCAAGTGTGGGTTGAACTAAAGAATAACAAGTATGTATCCTCAAAATTTTTGGTCCAATAATAATTTGGGTCTTTATAAGTTTAAATGTTACACAAATTATGTATTGTCTCATGAATTTTAAATTTAAATACTTAATAAGCCTTTCCAATTTTTAAATTCAACATTTTGACCCCTATGTTCGAAACGAATCATTTATATAGGCGAATCATTTATATAGGCCAGTAAGTAATTATGTGCAATTTCTATTAGCCCAATTCATTATATGCAACTAATCACCATGGGGGAAGTTAAAGAGGGATGAAATTGTAAGTCCGTTTCTCTATGTGAGGAGCAGGAGAAAATTTAATGGTACCATAACAAAATCTAAACCCTACTTTAAACCAAGTAAAAACAATTCATACTTCGTTCTGTTGGATGGTATGAAATTTGCTTCAAAATCTGTGGGGTTTCTAATTCAGATTTAATAAAATAAAAAATTATTACACAATAGTATATGTTTATTAATAATATTATAGCATTTTCTTTTTAATGAGAGATTCGACAAATAATAAATTATTAAATCTACACCCTATCAATATGTATAACAAAAAATATAAATTGTCACGTTTAGACAGAGTCTGAAATAATAATCACATATTAAAAAAAATTAGGATACATAAACGGTGACGATGCACATCAAAAATATCTTTTAAGAATAGGATAATAATTTCGTGACAATGCCATTAGAGTGACTCTTTAAGTGCTAAATTTCACGTCGAGGCTATGAACGGGGTAGGCAGAGTAGACAAAAAAAAGCAACAACATATACGGGTGTTCAAAAATACTTGGCCCGAACTACCCGACTCGTCTACCCGATTAAAATTTACCAGGTATTTGTTTTAAAATACTTGAATTTTTTGGGTTGGATACTCGACCCACAATTTTTTCTGGGCAGTTGGGCCGGGTCAAGGACGTGATTTTTCTTATAATCGGGTACCCGACCCGACCCGCTAATTTTAATATTTATATATTTTATATTTTAAATTTTATTTTTATTTTATGTTTATTATTATTTTTCCCTAAAATAAATTTTAAATCCTTAATTTCTTTTTATACTTGTATTATATTCTTATAAGTTTAAATTTTTTATAAAAAAATTATTTATATTAATTTGTCAATATGAGAGTCGTAAGAAAAATTATGATGGATATTAATATTTTTAATACTTTTTTGTCGATAAACTTTAATATATATATATATATATATAATAAACCGGGTACCCGGTACTCAATTTTGCGAGTATCCAATTTACGGATACTCAATTTTTATAGGTCGGGTCGCAGGTCGACTTTTAGGTACCCGAAATTTAGATTACCGAAAATCTGGGTACCGGAACACCCCTAACAACATGCATAGAAACACAATAATGAGCCAAAGTTATCATTTCAAAATAATTCAATTTACTTATTATGATTGTCTGAAAAAGAACAACCCTTTTGATAGTGTTGAAGGTGACATACAAAGATCCCCCCGTCAGTTCCCTTGGAATGTTTCGGGTCATTTTGGAATGTCTGGTATGTTTTCATGTCGTCTGGCCTAATTGTCGACGATTTTGTTATCTTTGATCTTCTTGTTTTCTTTAGGAAAAAAAACCCTGCAGTTTCAGCTGCTGATATTTTGCACAGTTTCATGCAAATTTGAAACAGAAAGTAAGAGAAGAACATGGAGAGAAACACAGTAGGAATTGGATTCTTAAACATGTTGTTCTTACATATAAACTCAGTGAGTCGCCTTGTTCTTTAAAAAAATAAGATTATTGTTCAAGTCTGATTTAATCAAACCCTTCTGGCTTTCCCTTCTCTGTCCGCATTTCCTCATCTGAATCTGCAGCATGCAAGTTCCGGCCAGGAAATCCAGCGACTGAGACGGATTCAGCACATCAAGAACACCTTTCAGGGTCTTGAGCCTCACACAATCCGCCGCTTTCATCACCCTCTCCAGCCCCGCCAGTATCCCCTTCACCGCCACCGCCACCAACCCATCCACCGCCAGCTCCTCGTTCCTTACTACCCGCCTCGCCATCCGAACCAGCTCGACTATTTTCCGGTCAGCCATTGCCACCTGCTGTCTCTCCATTTCCCTCTCCACTCTCTCTTCCTCCAACTTTATCTTCACTCTCAACTGCTCTATCTTCCTCACTTGCTCCTCCGTCAACTCGGCCAAACCCGGGCCGGGAACCCGAGTGTTCCTCATTGAGTCGACGAGCCCGAATATCATAGACGGCTTCCAACCCGTCAGCCACGAACAAGCACTCTCCACCTTGCTTAACCAGACCGGAGAATAGAAAACCAGCACATCTTCACGCGCGGCGGCCCATTTGACCGTATAGTATTGTTTGTAATGAGCCGTGAGTTTCGACACCAGAGCTTTCCGATCAACCTCGGTTAAAACCAGACTACTCTGCTTGTTCACGTTCAGCAACTGTTGAAGGTAAACATCGAGTTGACATATCCAGTTCACGTAGAACTCAGTGAACCGTTCTCCGACTTCACTCTTCACCATTACAGCATGCAAATGGATATGCAAATTCTCCTTTTTTAAAGGAAAAGAAGTTTTAATTTCTGGGGATTGATTGACTCAACCTTTGGCTGAGTTGAGGAGTCATGCGTCTCACCAGCTGGTGCCGATGTTGTTGTGTGGATTAACGTGTCGATGTGGGAAGCAATCTTGGTTCAACGTGGAACTCATTCACGCTCGTTTTGGTACTACGAGACATGCGTTTAAATAGCGTTTGCGATCACGTTTTCGGTATCTTATAAATGTGTTGAGGTTGGGGTTTAAATATTTATTACCATTTGAGTGAAGGTCTGCATGAAATTTGGCAAAGGCTGGCATCGATTTAACCATGTTTGCATGGGGTCAGGCACGTGGGGTGTGTGAGTTGTTACATGAGGGGTGAGTCATAGTTTTATTTTCCACGTGTCTTTGCATATTTGAGTAATATAAAGCAAACCCAGCTCATGAACTACAAATGTTCATTGTCTTATAACCTTAATATCCACAATGTTTGATTTTGAGAACTTGGTTCCACTCTCATTGTTTGCGGAATTCAAATTAATTAACTTTGCATAATATTATATTATTAATCTGAATTGAATCAACCAGTATAATTATTATCATAATAAATCAAAAATAATAAATTTAACTGACAATCAATTAATCAAATGAGATTAAATATTAAATCCCTTAAGTATGAGTAAGAAAAATTGTTCTCATAATGAACCTTTATAAAAAATTGTTCTCATAATGAGCCTTTATAAAATTCGAATTAAATAAATTAAATGTCGCACTACACCAATTTTGAGATATAGCGGCGCTTTTCGCGGCGTTTTAGGAGCAAACGCCGCTAATATTAAACTTATTGCAGCGTTTTTGTTAACAAATCTAAATCTTTAGCGGCGTTTGTTAAAAAACCGCCGCAAACAAATAGGAAATAGTGGCGTTTGTCATAAAACCGCCGCAATTGGGCACCGTTCGTGGCGTTTTAATTGTAAAACGCCACAATTGTCATTCTATTGTGGCGTTTGGTTTAAAAACGCTGCGGAAAACACACGTCATTTACTCAGACCATTTCCCCCCTCCCCAAATCAATCGTCAAAAATCAAATCCCTAACTGCTCTTGCTCCTCGCGTTCTCCCGGTCGCTGTACTCCTGTTCGCCGTCGATCCTCGTCAGCAGTCGTTCCTCGTCGTCAATCCTCGTCAGCAGTCGTTCCTCGTCGTCAATCCTCGTCAGCAGTCGTTCCTCGTCGTCGATCCTCGTCAGCGGTCGTTCCTCAAGAATATCAATCGCACCAACAAGCCAAAGGCCACTCTCGTCTCCTTCGTTGTTATTTTTCTACTATTCTTTTCTGATCTCTGTAAGTTTCTAATTTTTCAAGAGCAATGGCTTTACAACCTAATCACTTCATATAGTATTTTTGAAACAAATTGATTTGATCTTTGTGTTGTAGCTTGGTTGATTACCTTCAAAACCCACCAGTTGAACAAAATGGCAAGGCTTGTGTTGCTGTCGGCCAAAATAACTTAATGGCTCTTTATGATACTTTGTTTAGCCAGGTGGAAACGAATATGGTTTCTAGATTTAACCCCCCTGCTTCTTTTAACTTATCTAATTGACTGTTTCTTTGGCCTTTTTGAATGTCTTGGGAGGTGCGTTTAGCATTCAGCAGAAGATGACATCGGTTGCATTTTACAGTTTTTCTCTCCATTATTTGTTCCTAAGTTGTAATACTAAATGGTTTCAGTTTGCTTTAGTAATTTTCTCTTGTTTTTAATTTAATCACCTTTGTTTCCAGATTCGTTTTCTCTCCTGAAGGGCACAAGTGCTCTCCAACAGATGGGGAAATGCCCCAGTTGTGCTTGGGGGTGATTTTAATAGCACTCCTCAGGTGTGTATCGGAACTTCATTATACTTACATATTGTTTATTACCGTGAAACTATTCTTCTCAGTGAATGCTAATTATTCCAATGTTTATGACAGAGTGCAATATACAAGTTCTTGTCAACATCAGAGGTAACATTCTATTGAACTTTGTATCTTTGAACATTGTTCTGCTGCAAAATTCCTTTCTTCATAGTATGCCAGTGATGATTAATGAATCTAATCATATATTAGACATATGGCATGTTCTTTCTTTGTGCAGCTGAACATCAAGTTGTATAGTAGAAGAGAGTTCTCAGGCCAGAGAGGTTGCCATCCTTCTCAAGTTTTGGGTGTTAATGGCGAATCAAGTTTAGTAACTGTTATGGACATGTAAATTTCACTTTTCAACACCTTAGCGTTGTTCCTATTTGCTTTGAGATTGTGTGTTTATGCATGTAACATGATAAAGATGATATTTGGCCTAGAATATTTTCCCATTAACTCCTTTACTGATACATCAATCATCCAACTATGGTGCAAAAACAGTTTTATTGTAAACTTCAACTATATACGTAATGCATCTTGGTAGACTATTTATTGTAAACAGTTTTATTGTAAACTTCAACTCCTTTTCTCAGAATTCCTCGTTTTAAACGCATTTCTTCTTTACAAATACAAAGGACTCGAATGGTGAACTTTCAGCTACTTCTTACCACTTTAAGTTTCTTGGAACTGTAGACTATTTATGGTACAAGGCTTTTTGGGCTCCGTAGTTGCATTATAGTGGCATTGCAGCTTTTAATAATAAACAAAACTTAAGATTGCTTGACTTTAACCGTGATGAGAAAAATATACAAATGGCTAAAGAGTTTCCCACGACAAATAGATATGGGCATCTTAACTTTAAAAGTTTGCTTATTACTGCTCTTTGTGGGTTTGCGGTTACTCATATTAGCCTTGACATAAAATCTATGATAGTCCAAACTTTTCAGCTTGTCTCATGCATGTTCTCCAGATTCATGATAAATCTTATAGGAAGAGAAATGGAAGTCATGATAAATCTTTTCCTAAGAAAAATAAATAATATATCTGGTTATTTTGCGTATCGCTAAAGTTAATTGAAAAAGTAGTCATGTTAAAGCTACCATGCTTTACATGGTGCATAGAATTATAGTTTGAGATCTCATATTTTTCCTTATCTAAACCAATCCTGGAAGAATATATAGGGTTGCTGGCATAAATCTCTGTGCTGAAACACAAATAGGTTGTCGGTATGTGTGCAACTGCTAGTATGGATATCTGCACATGAAAAAAAACATGCACACACAAAATTTAGATTTTTAACTGCGAAAACAATTGCTATTTTAGGATAAATTATGTTTTTTGAGTAATCTAATTGTATGTTGTAGACAAGCTGCAGTCCCGAACAACGAACCTTATGGATTTGCTACAGCTCCTGCTCGTGCTGGAGGTGCATACGAGGCACCCCCTCAAGCTGAAAATTCTGTTAGGAGATGATCGTTATAGACCAGAGTGGTATGAATATGATCAAACTTTTCAGTTTGTGGAAAGTGCAAGTGCTGATGATGGTGTTGGTATAGTTTTAGAATCTAAAGTCATATACACTTCTTTCTGATTCATGTATTTGATTCATTTCTGATTCATGTATTAGATTCACCATGTCTTGATTTGAATGGGTTCTTTCATTCCAATTTTAATTCATGTTAACTTTGCATGTTTGTGTAGTATGAGTTTGGGGAAATGGATTTGTAATGTTAGAAGTTATTTTAAATGTTTAGTACTGACTGTTCCCACTATTAACAGTTTTTCGCGGCGTTTGTAAAAATAAACGCCACTACAGAACAGTTTTTCGCGACGTTTGTAAAAATAAACGCCACTACAGAACAGTTTAGCCGGCACTTCTTGCGGCGCTTTTTAAAGCGCCGGGAATGTTTTTAGCGGCATTAAAAAACGCCGCTAAAGACCTGTTTTGTTGTAATGTCGATGATTAAAAAAAATAAATTCAAATATTTTTAAATCTAGTAATAATAAGACATATCACAAACTCAATATAATAATAAATTATCGGTGTGGTAGGCTTCTAAGATGACCTCTATCGCCCCTCTTCTCCAGCCTCGGCTTGGCGGCGCCGATTCAAATATTTTAGGAATAATTTATAATTATCCTATAAACTTCTAAATTTATTATATAAATTAAAGGTAAAATTGTTTTCGGCAATTTTGGGTGAAAAACCCCTTTTTAATTATTATCTTTAAAAATGACTCCTAAAAACTTTTATTTGGCAAAATGACCCCCTTTCTTGCCAGGTCGGCAGACCTCGCGTTTTATAGGACGCGAGGTACGATATCGCGTTCTGCAGAACGCGATTTTTGTCGACGTGGCGTTGCAGTCCGTCTTAACGGTTTAACAATACCTCGCGTTCTGCAGAACGCGAGGTCCCCGAGAAATTGAAAAGGCGGCTGGAATATATCGCACGGACCTCGCGTTCTGTAGGACGCGAGGTCTGTGCATTTCCAGCCAGAACCACAAGCAAAAACATGCGTAAGTAGGTCTGTTCGAACCCAATTTCGAGCGTGTAAATGGTATATTTTTAGCGATCATCGAGTTTGGGGTCGTAGTACTGAAAATTGTCTATCTTATGATACCAACATGGTTAATTTCTGTCCATTCTACAATAGTTTAAAATGGCTTTGAAAACCCTATACTAACATACTTTTATTGATTGAAGTTGTATTTCAACTAATGTCGATAGGCATGTTCGAGTAGAATTTCATACGTATAAATTTTAAATTTTTAGGTAACATCGAGTTTGGGGTTGTAGTACTGGAAATTCTCTATCGTATGACACTGACACGGTCAATTTTCGTCCATTGTACACTGTATAAATAGAAGTAAACTGACTTTATTGATTCGATTGTAATGGGCGAACTCGCATATACAAATTAAAAACAATTAATTAATACGAGGGGCTGAGCGATTAGGACACTTAGGAGCTGTGTGCCCAAGATTTCGACATATAGAACAATGCTTCTTTTGTCCGGTTTTCTCTCGATGTTCGACCAAATCCTCGGCACAATATATTCTTGTAGAAGGTGGACGTCCTTTGGCTCGTAGTAGTGCTGGATCTAGGCGTATGATCGGTTCAGTGTCCACAGCATTTGGATTAACCTCATTTCCGATTAGAGGAAACTCTTTTTCGTAAACTTTAAGCACCGTTTTGAGTAAGTATACCGGATCAACCATATGCATGTATTCTATTCGTTGGTTAGTGCAAGCAGCAATGGCGTGTGCGCAAGGGTATTTGAAAGTTTGGAATATTCCGCACTCGCAGGTTTTTGCCCTCAGATCTACAACGTAAGCGTTGTGCTGAATGCCTTCTATCCGCCTGGAAAATTCCGCAACACGAAACAAGTGTCCTTCTCGCGAGAAGAGAGTTGCTTGCACCTGTCTTGATTGGGCCAATTGAATATGCAGTCTTGAGCGGAAATCTGGATGGACTTGGTGTCCACCTGCCATGTACTCAGCTGCTTGCCTGCCCAAGGTCGCAAAAAGGGTAGCTAAACGATAATAGGTGGCTTTGACAATGGAAGTGATAGGCAACTGCCGAACTCCCTTCAGTGATGAGTTCACTGCCTCAGCCAAGTTCGTTGTCATGTGACCAAAACGTTTACCCTCGTCATACGATCGAAGCCATTTTTCCTTTGAGATATTTTCAAGGTATTCAGCGCCCTTTTTGTTTCTCGCTCTCAGTTCCTCGAGCAGTTCAGCCACCTCTTGTTTATAGTGCGAGTTGCCTACGGGATGACAGTTGAATAGTTATGGTCGAAAAACACATGAAAAAAGGTCGTAAATTGAAGCGAGTAACAAGTAATATAGTAAATGAAAATGACATAAATGACGTACCCATATCGAGCACCATTTGACGTTCATCACGATTCTTGTATTTCAGCAGGTAGTTTGCGGCTATGTGCCGCAAGCAAAAACGGTGATGAATGTATGGAGGCTTCCAATAATTACCCAAATTTTGTATCGCTCACAGCAGCGCTGTGCCTCTGTCAGAAATAACACACACCCCTTCATCCCTTCTTCTTCGTATTACAGGATCAAGGACATATTTTCGTAGGTTCGTAAGGAAGAACGTCCAAGACTCCATATCCTCCTTCGGGACGATTGCGAATGCAACAGGAACGCATTTGCGATTGCCGTCCTGTGCTATAGCTAGAAGTAGGATCTATGTATATTTTTCGTACAACCATGTGCCGTCGATTTGGACCATCGGTTTGCAGTGCTTGAATACGTTGATGCACTGGGGGAAAATCCAAAATAACCGGTGGAATTGACAAACACCTCGGACGACACGATCATTTTCGTATGCCAGAACCGTATCAAGTTTGACAACCATTCTGGGGATGTGTTTCTGCAGGAGATTAAGCCACGGGCGCAACTCTATGTAAGATTCCTCCCATCGGCCATACAATTCCTCTTTGGCCTTTTTCCTTGCATACCATGCTTTCGAATAACCTGGACGGAAGCCGGTGACAGCTTGAGCTGCAGCCTGACATGTGGGGACCGACACAGTGGGATTTGTTTTCACCAGTGTGGAAAAGATGTCCGCGAGGTACTTTGCATCCAGGTTCTTGTGATCCTGGTTGAGGCTAGAAACGGTGCATGTATGGGGCCCCTCAAGTTTTGTTATTTTCCAACGGTTGCCTGCCCTCTTCAAATTTGATATACGGATTTTCCATTTACAGCCTTGATCCTTTTGGACGCAGTGAGCCTTGTAGTATTTGGCTTGGGTTTTCTTAACCGTCGTCTCAACATTATGACGAAGGTTGTACTGCTTAACTGCCGCCACCGCAATTTCCTTCATTGCGAACGCCATACCAATTCTTAGTTCACCATCAGAACGGTGGACTCGGCCATCTATTGTGTCGTCATGGAGAAAATCAGGGACGTCCATTGCATCCATATCAACCGTTGTGAAGTGGAATGGTGGCTGGAACATAGAAATTGGTCTTGCGTCTACAGGAAAGTTGGTCGCAGTCGGTTCTTCGTCCAAATCTGGTGGTGGAACGATAGTGTCTTCTGGGTCTTCTGGTAACTCTGTCAAGTCTTCTGGTTCGGGATAGAATGGCCCCAGCTCGTCTCCGTCTGGCCCGGGTTCTCTAATCGGTTCTTCGTCAGAAGCATCCTCCAGGAGCTGGAATAGTAGAGCTTCTGGAATCACTACCCTTTGAGGCGAGGATTGGGGTCGAGGAGCGGGAGACCTCTCACGAGATCGCTCAGGAACCTCATTTCTAAGACCAAAATCAAGATCACCATAAGAAGAATGTATTCCCATTGATGGTTGAACGTACTCCGTGCTAGGGACATACGTTGAGTGTCGTCCATATGATGAATCATGGTCGTGCATAGCGTAAGAAGACGACGCTCCCTCACCCCCAAAAGAAGAATGTCTCCCCATAGATAGTTGACCGTAGTCGGTGCCAGAGACATACATTGAGTGCCGGCCATATGATGCTTCATGGTCGTGCGTAACGTAAGGAGCCGACGTTCCCTCCCCCCAAAACTATAAGGATTGTATGGATTGTATGGATTGTACGATGCATTTGTTGGTGCATCGAATTCATCGTTTGGGGGTTGGTTCAGGTCGAACCCGATACTAGCTACGCATGATTGCCTTGGAGGAGCAGATGACGATGCACCAACTTCGTTGTCTCGACAGAGTAGGCCAAAATCACGTCGTAGACCTGCGGTCGGGCTATCAACGTTGGCATTCGGATCGAAGTCGAAATTCGCCCGGCCCCAGCTTGGTATTTCGACAACTGGATGAGACTCGGAGAACGATACATATAGCTCGAGGGGCCCCCCGATTGAATACTCGAAGTGGGCTTCCATCATCATTTGCACATCAGCATTTGCCGCAATTTGGCATACAGTGTATCGTAAAGGGTCTATACATATTGGCACCCGATACTTCACGTCGGACAAACGATGATTATTGAAATGAGGAACTTTTGCCTCCAGTTCCTTGACCAACTTCTTGAACGATAATCTCCTCGGAAGCTTTATCGTTACCGGATCTTCGCAGTAAAAAAGGACGTCGAGTTCGGTACCCTCGAATATCTGCCCATCGTAGTAGACTTTCGTAGTAACGCCTCGTCCGACCATTTGAATATTTTGAAAGACTTTTGAAATTTTGATACTTAGAAAATTCTAGGAATTGATTTCCAATTGAAACTTATATTTTCGTTTTATGGTTAGGGTTCATATATAGGCAAAATTATTGGCCCTTGCAATCCCTGAGAATTTGGTTGTGTAAGGCAAATAATGGTTCACAGAGGTTACTTTGCCTGTCCATTACCTAAAACCGATAAGCAGGTAAGGGATAGATTTGATGGGAGGCAGGAATGACGTGTGTGTGCCTGGGAGGCAGTCCCCTTACTTTCGACAAGTAAGGGATAGATTTGATGGGAGGCAGGGTAAACCAGTACATCGCGTTCTATAGAACGCGATATTAGTACCTCGCGTTCTATAGAACGCGATGTTCTATAGATATCGCGTTCTATAGAACGCGAGGTCACTTTAAATGCTTTGTTTCAGATATTCCGTCAGAAGTTATAATAACCGTACTATTTACTATTTGTTTGTTTGTGTACTTGAGAACATGTTCGAGAATTTGAGACAATTGTAGTCTTGTAATTGAATACTACTACTGGTGCCTATAATGTAATTGAGTACTAGTAGTTTTACATAACTTGAAGTCCGTTTAACATTCATAAAGGATGAAATAAGACGTCATATAACATAATTGGAAGATCATTTCATAAGTTAATGGTTAATCTGAATCATCGTAGTCAGTGGGCACGTCTGAACTTAGGTTTAGTTCTTCGATCATCTGTTGTTTTCTTTGTCTACGCCTGTACATAAAAAGTTGCAGCTCCTCCACAGCCGCATCAACATCCAGTGAAGACGGTGCGTGTTCAGTGTTCGGAGCAGGTTCTACGGGTGCAGACGTACTACCTTCGCCGGCGTTGACAAACTTAACATTGAAATCGACGTCTCTAGCTCCGACAGCATTGAGCCGGTCATACATGTTACGAACGTCTGTTTCGTTCGTAAGCTTCATAACGTAGTGCGTTTCATTAGCTGACGGTGTTGGGATTCGACATTCCATGGCCGCAATTTGTTTGTCGGTGTGTTTACTAACCTCGATTGTTGTCAACTGTATTAAATCTTTCAGTGACATTTTGCCGGTGATTGTTGACTCAAAATAAGTATCGAGAAAATAAAATGTTGCCTTAAATTTTGCCATAAGGTGAGCAAGGATTGGGTGTTTAGAGAGAATTTGGAATGAGTAAATGATGGTGGAATTCGTGGGTATTTATAGGAAAGGAAAAACACCACATAAATAAATTTAAGTCGAATTTCATTTAACAAAACTTTCAACATGTATTCTTTAATAAGTAAATTGAGACAACTACATAAATTATCTATAAAATTCGAAATAATAAATTCAGTAGCTCCGGCGGGCAAATTTGATCGGAGGTCCCGACTAAAAGAAGCAGAGAGCGAAATCCAGATGTAAATGTTGACTGCCACGCCACATCTGAAATGAGTAAATGGTAGCAGCTTTGATCCACATTAACAAATGTAATCGGCACCCGCCGCATCTGAAAATGTCGATCTGAATCCGCCCCCGCTTCCTAAAAGTCCTTTCTTTTCAAAACTGTAGCCGGGGATCCTCTCGACGGCGGCTACAGAAGCAGCCATCGAAGCCACTACTGTAGCATACAACCTCCAAAATATTGCGATATGTCGGTAAATATTAAGTTATGTACCCCCGATGAACACAAATCTTTAAGTGAAGTCCAACTATCATAAAGGAACAATATTTCGGACATAAAAATTACAACGGAAAAAAACTCAGCATTACACGAACTCATATTCAACTGACCTAAACTAAACTTAACTGCTTACAAAAATCCATCTCCCTGCATATATATATATATACAAACATCTCATAGACCTCGCGTTCTGTACAACGCGATGTAAGAGTGACCTCGCGTCCTACAGAACGCGAGGTTGCCACGTCATCATATTCACCTCTATAAATAGCAAACTCTTGGAGTGGCAAGGAGCACCGAGATAGATTTTTTTCTGTATTCACGTACGCAGTTTTCGCTTGAAGCTACTAATGGCAACATAGCGCATATTTTGGAAGTTTTGTTTTAATTTAACTTCCAAAATATTGCGCTATGTTGTTATTTTTAGTTACTACTGAAAATATAACGCGTATTTAGTATGATTCATTGTTGTTATTATTATTATTGTTCTTATTATTATTGTTATTATTATTATTATCATACTAATAATTTTTATGTTAGTATCATTTATTATTATTGTTGTTGTTGTTATTATTATTATTATTATTATTATTATTATTATTATTATTATATTTTTTATTTTTATTTTTATTGTTATTATTATAAATCAAAATTGTAAAATTAAATATTATTGTTCTTAATATTATTGTTGTTATTATTATTATTATTATTATTATTATTTTAATTATAATTTTTATTTTTATTTTTATTGTTATTGTAAATAAATTTGTTATTATTGTATAGTAAATGAGTTTCCCGCTTTAAAAACTCAAATTTAAAAAACCCCACGACCTCGCGTTCTGTAGAACGCGATGTCTTTAGAACCTCGCGTTCTATAGGACGCGATGTCCTTTCTGACCGTTCAGTTCACGCGTCTGATCACTGACGCGCCTTTTCAGTGAACCTCGCGTTCTATAGGACGCGAGGTACATGAATATCGCGGTCTATAGAACGCGAGGTTCATTAACCTCGCATCCCAAGCGCCGCGAGGTCCTCTATAAATTGGAGGTTTTTTTCCTAAAAACCTCCACAGAACGCGATTTCTATAGAAATTTTACAAAAATTTGTCAGCAATTTTTATATATCGTTCGATCACATGGAGCCCTTGCTACGCAACCAAACGAGTCACTGCAGTTAATATTGGCGAAACAATCCAGAGGTATTATTTTTTTCCCTATTAATTTCTAAAAAAAATTTATTTAATTAAATTTTTTTATTTTACTAACTATTTTATTTTATTTTTTTTCAGGGATACGAACGTAACTTACAATGTTACCTTAATCGTATCACCGTCCAACCCGTTGCTGCTGTTATGCGTTTGATTGAGCGGGCTGGTTTTGGGCACATAGCTCGCTATATAGGGGGGTGAAGGTTAGACCGTCGTTGATCAGCGCGCTGATAGAACGGTGGAGACCCGAGACGCACACGTTTCATCTTCCATTTGGCGATGCAACAATTACGTTGCAGGATGTTGCCTACATTCTGGGGTTGCCTATAAATGGCAGCGTTGTTACTGGTATAGCGATAGCACATTGGCCACTCCTATTTGCTGAACAAATTGGCGTGATGCCCCCTGATGAAGTGTGGGACGGAGGAAAAATTTCTCTATCGTACTTGGAGGACAACTTTGGAACCCCTCCCCCGATGCGGATGATGTTACACTTGAGGTATTTTTTTATTATATTTAGTATGCTTTTATTACATTTATTATTAAATTAAAATTATTTATTTGCACATTAGGGTTTAGGGAATTTTTTATGATGAATAGGGACAATATTTAGGATCTTTTTAATAAATATTTAGGATGAATTATAAATATGTAGGATAAATTTTTAGGATGAATTCAGTAACTATTTAGGATACTTTATTAAATATGTAGGTTGCCTACATTAAATATTTAGGATACTTACAATTTTATTATTTAGGATGAACTTACAATTTTTTTAATTAGGATGCCTTTATTAATTTATATTTTCACAGCGGTATGCGCGAGCCCACATCTTGCGCATTATTGGCGGGATATTAATGCCCGACAAAACTCGCAACAAAGTGCATGTTATGTGGCTTCATCATCTCACAAATTTAGACGAGTCTGGACGAAAATCTTAGGGGTCAGCTGTCTTGGCGTTTCTTATCAGAGACCTCTGCAGAAACGTTGACGCCTCCAAAGCATCGATGGGAGGATGCTGTTTATTCCTGCAGGCTTGGGTTTGGCTTCGGATCCCTACTTTGGCACCACACCTTAGGATTCACAGTCCTCTGTCATTTCCGCTTCTACGGAGGTACTACATAATTTACTATATTTTTTTATTAAATTATTTTATTTAACGATATTTTTCATTATTTAAAGGTGGACCACCGCACTATCCCACGCCAGCCTGCCGGACTCCCAGAAAGCATACAGATATAGATTCGATGCCTTGACGAAGGACGAGGTAATTCAACAATTATTTTGGTTTTTTCTATACTATTTTTTCCAATAATATTTCATATAGAAATTTTACTAACTTTTTTCATTCTTTTTAGTTCGTGTGGACGCCCTACGATTCAGAGCAGATTCGCCTCATTACTCCAGCAGATATTCTACAAGAGCGAGACCTCTGGATTTCCGTAGTTCCGCTGCTGAACTACAAAATTTGCGTGTGGCATTCTGCGGATCGGGTACTCCGACAGTTCGGGTACGTCCAAAATGTTCCACGCCCTCCGCAAAATATGGACGAGTTCCACAATCTTACGCGTCAAGGGAAGACGGAGACTGACTGGGCCGAGCACCACGCTATCTGGATAGCGCTTTGGGGTCAACGATTTCTCAGACGCCCAGAGTTTCTCCAACCAATTATAGAAGGGGGTCCTTTGGTCACTTTCAATTATGACCAGTGGTATAAGGACAATGGGATGCCACATATCCTTACTCCGGCCGAGCTCCAAGCCGGACTTCCCCAGCAACCCCAAAATCGCCCACGCGGGAGCCGGCGAGCGAGCCAGACCCAGAGCCAGAGGCAGACCCAGAGGCAGACCCAGAGGCAGTCGACGCAGCGCGGTCCGAGACCACGATATGACACTCCAGGGGCATCATCTTCTGCCCCACCATTGCATAGCGGTCCATCGACTTTCGAGCAGACGATGCCTCCACCCCAGTTCGGCTCCACTGATGCCTATCGCCCCCAGACGCCCACGACTGACCTTCTACTTATCGATTATCCACCTCAGTTTGAGTTTCCGATGGTGGAGAATACGCCGATAGGTAGTTTGTTTTACTCCCCGCCTAGGCCCAGCACAGATCCGCAGATCGCGCACGATGGTCAGGATGATAGGGACCAGGGACCACCACACGATGGACCGAGGAGGAATCCGGATCGCCAGTGTCATCCACCCGATTGCGGAACCGGTGGACATAAGCATTTTTAGTTTTTTTTTGTTGTTTTTTACTTATGTTTTTAATATTTATGTAAAACACTTTTAAATTTTATAATGTCGTATTTTAATTTTGTTTATGAATTATAATTTTGTTTGCATATTATAATTAAACTTTATAATGTTTACTTAATTTTTGTTTTTACTAAATTTAATAGGATTAAAAAACAGAAAATCGACATTAGTTGAAATACAACTTCAATCAATAAAAGTATGTTAGCATAGGGTTTTCGAAGCCATTTTAAACTATTGTAGAATGGACGAAAATTAACCATGTTGGTATCATACGATAGACAATTTTCAGTACTACGACCCCAAACTCGATGATCGCTAAAAATATATCATTTACACGCTCGAAATTGGGTTCGAACAGGCCTACTTATGCATGTTTTTGCTTGTGGTTCTGGCTGGAAATGCACAGACCTCGCGTCCTACAAAACGCGAGGTCCGTGCGATATATTCCAGCCGCCTTTTCAATTTCTCGAGGACCTCACGTTCTACAGAACGCGAGGTACTGTTAAACCGTTAAGACGGACTGCAACGCCACGTCGACGAAAATCGCGTTCTGCAGAACGCGATATCGTACCTCGCGTCCTACAAAACGCGAGGTCTGCCTACCTGGCAAGAAAGGGGGTCATTTTGCCAAATAAAAGTTTTTGGGAGCCATTTTTAAAGATAATAATTAAAAAGGGGTTTTTCACCCAAAATTGCCATTGTTTTCAGTGTTGGTGGCACATCTGAATAGTTCGTAGGGTGATCCGCTCTTAAATGAGAAAGAATTTACGTTATAATAAAAAAAAATTGTATAACTACGCAAGGTAAAATTTACACAAATTTTTACCCAGTTGATAAGAATTTATATAGATACACAAATCATAACCCAGTTAGTAAGAATTTCGGTTTTATCTAAATTATTATTCAGTCCTACATAAATTCTTACTAAAATAATAAAAGTTTGTGTAAGGTCGCAATTTAGCCACAACCTAAAGTATCTTACATTAGCATCTCCCAGGTTGGGGGCACATCCCCTGCCACTTATTACATAGGTCCGTCCCTGGTGGTGCTATCGGTCGACATCAACATAGTCACCACGGATCCGAATTCCGAAACAGGTGCAGCTCCATCCAGATTTGTCTGAGATTAGATTTCACCACTATTCTTTGGAACTGTAACTTTTCCCATTCATGGACTGAACAATGAACATTGAACATTGATTGCTATCAAAATAGAAACAATCCTAGCATGTGGTATTGCTATTTTTGATTATTTCTTTGTCAAAGAAACACACAAAAAAGGGGTTTCAACTCAATCCAAGGGTTGTAACAATGACAGTATAGGACCACATTCGTTAATGTCACAACAATGCCCCATAAGTGGCTTGATTGCACACTTGTACGCTCAGAAAAAGAAATGTACAATTGTCTAATCCCAACAAAATGTTAAATCTTACTTGTACCCTAATTCCAACCAAGGATGAACAAGATGGGTACAAATTACCCTAATAAAACATGTAATTCCAAGTCCACAATCCTCTAAAACAGCTGCTTTTCCTTCTGTTTTTGGCCCCAGACTCCCAGATTAGGGTTCTAATTCTGTATGATAAATACTAACAAGAACTACCATAAACTCTGTTTATGAGCAGCAAATACTAAACTCAGCTGCTTATACTGTCTGTTTTTCTGATTGTTAACACTACATTAGAAATAAAGTTCGAGTTTAGATATGCGACGCTGTTAGATTCACCGACTATATGAATTGTTAGTGTATCAAATTTAAGTCAAAACCCAAAGTTGCACAGAAATTTTCATGCTAGATGCTAATGCAAAATTTCAAACACCATTAAATTAAACATATCATCAATTCATTTCACAATAGAGTTTATGGGAATGTACAAGACAAACAACAACTTGCAAAGATCAGTAGAAACCTGTATTCCATTCTCTGTAATCTAATATATATTCATCTCAAATCTCAATACAAGAACATGTTATATATATAATGCATCTTCTAAGTAGCACAACAAAAGGAGAACACAAAAGAAAGCAACTCTTTATGATACAAAGGAAGAGAAAGAGAAAAAGCTTACCCTTTTCCCTTCATCCCCTTTCTCTATTCCGTATCCGAAGGTAAATAGGATGCACTGGCAGGCGAAGCTGCGGCACTCGATTGCGGTTGTGATTCATCCGCCATCAATTTCTCCAACCCGAGTTTCAATTCCCTGTTGCAGAAATCCTCATACTCTCCTCGTTCGCCTCCTTTCTTCTTCACTTCGACAACAACCAACGAAGGCGTTAACTCGAATATCTCAGCTGCAATTGACAATGGCCCTTTGGCTCCTTCTCTAGAACCCTCCAAGCTCACTCTACAATCCTTTGTCCTCACTGTGAAACTAACCACCTTCGCTATCTCCTCCAATTTCGATATGATTTTCGAAACCGGCGCCCCGGAAACAAACCGGGAACCTTCCTCTCCTTCCTCAAACAACCCGGATAAATTGAACCCCGGGGAGAATGAAATAAGATCAAACGCATTTAAACTAGCTGGTCTCGGCAATGTGGCAACTTTCCTCCTTGGTTCCATCTCTGTTTCGGATTCAGACATTGATGACTCTGAACAAACATCGTTATCATCCTCCTCAACGCTGCAAAGTTTATCATCTTCAATGTAAAATTTGATATGTTTAAACCCCTTTTTAAACCAACGCTTCTCCATGATTTCTGGAATCGTTATTCTAGTTTCCGGGTTAGTGTCCAGAAGCTTGGTGAGTAACTGAACTAACTCAGGCGAAAACCATCTCGGACACCTGAACTCACCCTTGTAAATCTTCTTATACATGGCCATGATGTTCTGATCTTGAAACGGCAAATACCCAGCCATTAAAACAAACAAAACCACTCCGCAAGACCAGATGTCTACTTTCGCCGCATCGTACCCTTTCCTCGCCAAAACTTCGGGTGCCACGTATGCCGGGGTCCCACAGAACGTATGAAACAAACCGTCTTGCCGGATCTGATCGGAAACCGCGCTCAACCCGAAATCGGAGACTTTCAAGTCCCCGTTTTCATCGAGGAGCAGATTCTCGGGCTTCAGGTCGCGGTGGTAAACGCCGCGAGAGTGGCAGAAATGGACGGCCGAGATTAATTGCTGGAAGTATTTCCTGGCGACGCCTTCTTTCAATCGACCTTTGGCTACTTTGTTGAAGAGTTCACCGCCACGGACGTATTCCATGACGAAGTAGATCTTTGTTTTCGTGGCCATGACTTCGAAGAGTTGCACGATGTTCGGGTGGCGCACGCGGCGGAGGATGGAGATTTCGCGCTTGATGTGAGCGATTAAGCCGCTTTTGAGGATCTTCTCCTTGTCGATCACTTTGATGGCTACGCTGTCACCGGACTTGACGTTGCGCGCGAGGTACACTTTGGCGAAAGTGCCGTGGCCGAGGAGTTTTCCGACCTCGAAGCGTCCCAAAAGAAGAGCTTGGCCGCCGCTGGCGGCGTCCTTCTTGGATGAGGAAGCGGCGATGGAGGAGGAATCCATTGATCGTAGATGTTAGGGTTTGGTTTAATTGAGAGTAAAACGGAATTTTGAAAGCTTAATGATCGGCCATTTGAAGACCTGGTGAGTTGCTTTGTTGAGTCAGGCTGAGTGACTGAGTGGCCGAAAAGAAATTGAATTTGTTTACAAAGTCAGGGAAGATAAGGGAAGATGCTTTTATACTCCAAATAGAAGTTTTTTCCGGTAGAATTCAAATTAAATCAGGTTAATATGTTTTTACATGATTTTTTAAAATAGATTTTGTATTTGTTTTTCGAATTAATTTAATATCTAAATTATTATTTCTAATTTTTTTTAACATATTAATATTTATATTCATTAAAATTACATATTTATAATTATCAAACATTAGAAAAAAAATAAGATGCATATATCACATTTGTAAAAGTGTTAAAAGAAACACAAGTATCACATTTATAAAAAGTGACAAATTCAAAGATAAAGTTTATTAGTTTTTTCGTTATTTTTTATGTTCAATCCTAAAAAATATTATGTCCTAATTTTAAATTTTAAACCCTAAATGACTCTACCTTAAATTCTTTAAACTTTAAACTTGAACTCTAACTTAAAACTTTAACATTAGACCCTACACCTATTTTTTTAAGTGGGAAAATAAATAGCGACACTAAAAAAGGCAAAAGATTTGTATTCCAACTACAAGGGTTAGGTTATCCGATTAGACTCAAAGTTTTGCTCTCAAACGTTTGAATAAAAATAGGCATAATACAATAAATGCCCCTAACGTTTGACTGAATTGTCATTTTAGCATGTATTCTTTTTTTAAACAATTTAGCCCTTAGCGTTCTATTTTGGGTTAAAATAGTCTCTCTGCGGATGAAAACTGTTGGTCTACCAACAATAAATGGCTTGAAATGGTATGAAAAATTTATACGGCAGTGCTCGTCGCGATAGCAGTGTCATATAGGCAAATATACTGATTTTAAAGAATGACACATCAATCAAAAAATAATTTTATAAAACTGTATAAAATATATAAAAAAAGTTCTTCTGACGTTTTATTTTCCCTAGTCATTTCAAATTGTTTATCGTCAGTTAATTAACAATTTTTATCCGCATATGGGCTATTTTGATCTAAAATGAAACGTTGAGAGCTAAACTGCTTCAAAAATAGAATATGGGCCAAAGTGACAAATCAATCAAATAATAAAGACTTTTTAAGCATTATGTCATAAAAATATTAAGTTCGAAAATTTAATTCAAACAAAAAACACTTAAACTTGTTTAAAACTATGAGTCGAACTCGAACCCAACATTCAATATTTGAACATTACTTAATTCTTGCCTTCTCTTTCGTAAATTTTAACTACAAAAGGCTTAGTGTACCAGTCAGGCTAAGTACTAGTCACTAGCCAATAACGTTTGATCAATCTAATAGTTTAGATTTTAACATTTTAATCCCTAAATCTTTATTTATAAGAATAAATTGCTTGTTTACAAATTAAACGTGTATTGTCAATAACTTTTTAGAGTAAGTAGTTAAAATTTCATTAACAAATCTAACATGAAAACATTTAAATTCATCTTCTTTCAAAGAACATTTTTCGGGTTTTTTTTATCAAATTATGATGATTTATTTGTTTTTCTCTTTTTATTAATGTAGTTGTGATTTGATAATATAAAGAGAGAAGAGCAGTGCGATGGGAGGAATCTACGTGGAGAGATTAATAAAAGAGAGAGACGCGGTGACCATTTTATCGGTGACAGCTCAACAACAATGCCGATTTCAATGCTAATTTTGCAAGTCGGCGGCGTGTTATGAGTGTCATGTCCTGTCACTTTATGTAACCCCACTTTCACAATACCTACGATCTTCCCTGACCTTCCTTACCCACCAACTAACCAAACAAGAGTTGAAAACTTGAATGAGTCCCACCCTTTTGGCCGGTCGCCACGTGCCCATCCTTAAATGGTGCTTACGTGGATACATGGCATCTCTCCTTTTTCTCAACTTTCATTATACAAATATTTACGTTTGGTTGCACTCCCGTTACCCTGGGTATTGTCTTAGTTAATCTGAATTCACCTATGTCGAACATTTAATTGTAGTGGGTAAGTCTTTCGGCCAAGGCTGGTTCTGGGCTTTTGGTGTCTCAGGGCGAATATAAAAAATAGCCTCAAATTAGAAATTTAAATTATATTTGTGGTTGTATTTACAATCATGTCAGGTTTTATTGTGGTTGCGAATATTATAAATGCTATTTCGGTCACTGCTAGTATCGCGATTGTGAAATCTCTTAATAACATACGCTATTGTGGACATAACAGTTGCATATATTGCAGTTTCAGATGGTGCCGCTATGACTCTATCGTCATGTAAAGATCGTTGTTGTGGTTGCATACCGTAATTTAAATCTCTGTCTTTAATAGCAAGTAACGAAAAATAATTTTAAAAATAGGTCCATAATAACAAGTATTGAAAATTAGGCCCTTAATAATAAAAATGAAAAAGTAAAATTTAAGAGTATGCTCAAAATAACAAATATTAAAAAAATCGGGCCCATAATAATAAATATTAGAAAAAAGAATTTTAAGAGTAGACCCCTAATAACAAATATTGAAAAAAACTAAACATCTATTACAAATATTGAAAAAATTGGGCCCATAATAACAAATATTAAAAAATTAGACCATTAAAAATAAATATAATTCGAATATAATTAGAAATATGTAACTTCCTTGAGCGGTAGGCCCTGGGCGAGCCCCCTTTTTCCCCCTGCCCAGGGTCGGGCCTACTTTCAGCGAGGATTTTCTGCATACACAAAGTCTCAAACTCGAGACATGCTTAAGCGATATCAAATTGCTTACCGCTTGGACCAACATCCGAACAATAATAGTTGTTAATAACAAAAACAAAACTAGATATAAAACTATGCAAATAGATATAGATGCAATTGTCACGGACCACGAACCAGCGACCGAGTCCATCCAGCACCACGGTGCAACCAGCGCAAACCGGGCTGCCCAGGAGATTCCTTGCACCATCCTGGGCCTGTTCAAATCAACATAAGCTGGCCCAATCTGAGTTTGAGCAAGTCCTTGGAGGAATTTCAGCCATGTAATATTAACTTCCCTTATTCATTTAATAATTTCATAGTTTTCCTTAAATTTAGGGATCTTTAGAGATTTAGATTGATCTGAACTATTGATGTACTTTAATTTTCACCGTCGGATGTAGGAGTATCAACTATAAATAGAGGCTTGCCCCCACCTCATTTACTCACTTCATTTTTTAGGAATACAATCATCATTCACTCAACACTTGTTTCTTTTTGTGAGTTATTTCTTTTTGTTGTTCTTTTTTATTTTCGCAAGGATCTAAGCCCTTGTGCTTGATCGTTTTTTAGGCTTACTTAGTTGTACAAATATCTGAGAGTCGACTAAGGCCGCACGTTTGAGTTAGTGAAGTTCTACGGACATGACAAGTGGTAGTAGAGCCTATTTGATCGGAAGAAATGGCACCGCAAAACTCTAGTGAAGTCGCAGCAACCGGAGGAGTCACAACCCGCAATGGTGAGAAGAAGTTAGGAAGTTCCAAGGACATCGTTGCAGCCTTGGATAAGAGGGTCGCTAAACTTGAGTATTCTATGAAGGAAATCAATGAGGCCCAAGATGAAGAGTTAAGCGTCGATGTGATAAAAGCCCTTGAGGGGAAAATCAAAGAGGAGGTTGAGAACCTTCTTGGTGAGTTGTACGAGAAGCTTGATAACCATGACAACTCCCTTGAGGCCGAGATAGTCGAAATGCACAATGGAAATGAAGGAGCTCAAGAGTGAGCTTCGCATTTACCAAGCAGCGGTGAAGAGTGGAATGCTTGCTGAAGTTGCAACACCCAAGCCGAAGATCGATGCCCCGCGACCTAACAAGTTCAGTGGGTCGAGGGCAGCCCAAGATGTAGACAATTTCATCTAGGGTCTTGAACAGTACTTTCGTGTGTCGAGTATCGATGACGATACAACCAAGGTAATTATTGCTTCTATGTCGCTCTTTTATGGTGGCGACGTAGGTGTGACGAGGGAGAAGACAACACAATTCCCTTCAAGACATGGAAGGACTTTCAGTTCGAATTTAAGAAGCATTTTTATCCAAAGAAAGCTCAACAAGAGGCGCGTTCAAAGATGCGTTAACTTAAGCATGATGGGACCATCCTCGAGTATATGAGGAAGTTCACAGAAATTAAGCTCCAACTGCCGAGTTTGAGTGAAGATGAAGGCTACTTTGACTTCATGGATCGAATTCAGAAGTGGGCCAAGATGGAGTTAAAGCGAATGGGGGTTAAACATCTTTCATCAACCTTGTCCATAGCCGAAGACATAGCTGAATTTGAGAATAAGAAGTCCGAGCCATCCAAATCAAAGCCAAAGTTCAAAGGCAATTGGGGAGGGGACAAGGACAAAACAACCAAGAATGGGTTCGAAAGACCTTCATGTGGCAATGAGAGGTCGCCCTATGGAAAGATCCGCAAGCCATGGGGAAGGTACAATGAACCTTTCAAGTGTTATACTTGTGAAGGAAAACACTTGGCAAGGAACTGTCCACATAATGAAAAAGTTGTTGTCATCCAAGAGAAAGATGTCGATGAGAGGGAGACTCACAAGCTTGGATCCATCCTTAGTTCCATGGATGTTAAGAAATGCAACAAGAAGAAGGGATTGATATTTGTAGACATCATTGTCGATGGCCAGAAGATGAGTGCATTAGTTGACACCGGTGCCTCAGAGTTGTTCGTGTCCGAACAAGCAGCAAAGAAACTCGGCCTTTGTGTTGAGAAGGCGAGTGAGTTTATTAAAATCGTTAATCCCAAAGAAGCTCTTATTGTTGGCATAACAAAGGGAGTCAAGTTCGACATTTGAGGTTGGTCTGGTAAGGAAGCCATCAAGGTAATCTCGCTTGATGATTTTGAGTTTGTTACTGGGCTTAGCTTCCTTGACAAGATTAATGTTTTTCTCGTCCCTTTTGTCGACTATTTATGCATCATCGACTTGAGGCACCAGTGAATTGTTCTGTTAAGCCGAGAGACCGGAGTTGGGGCCAAGTTACTTTTTGCTATCCAGTTTATCAAGGGGTGCGCAAGGAGGAACCCACCTTTCTAGCAGCATTGGTGAAAGATGAGCATTATTGTGATTGAGAAGGTCGCCGATGAGGTGGGACAATTGTTGGCCGAATTCCGAGACGTGATGCATGCTGAGTTGCGAAAGAGTTTACCGCCAAAGAGTGAGGTAGACCACAAAATTGAACTCGTGCTCAAATGCGGAGCCACCAGCCAAGGCCCCTTAACGAATGGCTCTGCCAGATTTAGAGAAGTTGTACAGACAGTTGAAGGAAATCCTAGAAGCATGGTATATCCGACCATCTAAGGAACCCTACGGTGCACCAGTGTTATTTCAAAAATAGCATGATGGGTCGCTTCGAATGTGCATCGATTACCAGGCTTTGAACAAACTCACTGTGAAGAACAAGTATTAGATCTCGCTTATTGCAGACTTGTTCGATCAACTTGGTGGTGCAAGGTGGTTTACCAAGTTGGATTTGAGGTTCGAGTATTACCAAGTCAGTATCGCTGCAGGGTATGAGCCGAAGACAGCTTGTGTTACGCGCTACGGTTCATATGAGTTCTTAGTGATGCTTTTCGTCCTCACGAATGCTCCGGCCACTTTTTGCACACTTATGAATAAGGTGTTCAAAGTCTTGCGACAGAACGAGCTCTATGTTAAAGAAGAGAAGTGCTTGTTTGCCTAGAAGGAGGTTCCTTTCCTTGGCCATATTGTTGGTGGTGGCAAAATCCGTATGGATGAAGCCAAAGTCCGAGCCATTGATGAGTGGAAGCCACCAACTAAGGTGACTGAGTTGCGGTCATTCCTTGGACTTGCGAATTACTACCGAAGGTTTGTGAAGAGTTACTCAAAGATAGCCGCACCCTTGACCGAGTTATTGAAGAAGGACAAGACGTGGGATTGGGGCATCGATTGTCAGAATGCCTTTGAGTAATTGAAGAAAGCCATGGTGAGTGAACCGATGTTGGTGTTGCCATATTACACCAAGCCATTTGAAGTTTATACCAATGCATCAGATGTTTCCATTTGAGGGGTCTTGATGCAAGATGGACATTCGGTTGCCTTTGAAAGTCGGAAGCTCAATGAGATCGAGAAGAAGTACATGGTCCATGAGAAGGAGATGACTGCAGTAGTGCGTTATTTGCGCACTTGGAGACACCACATTCTTGGGTCGAGGTTTGTGGTATTTACCGATAATGTTGCTAATAGTTACTTTCTGACCCAGAAAAAGCTTTCTCTTAAACAAGTTCGCTGGCAAGAATTTTTAGCAGAGTTTGATTTTTTCTTGGAGTACAAGCCAAGAAGGTGAATTCAGTTGCCGATACCTTAAGCCGAAGGTACAACATTGAGAGTGTTAGCCTGCCCATGAGGAATTTGATAGAGCGTGTCAAAGAGGGCATGTCCCATGACCTAACGACCAAGATGTTGATTGATCATTTTAAGAAGGGCAAAACCAGAAAGTTTTGGCTCGAAAGAGACTTATTGTATGCTCAAGGACACTGTCTTTATGTGTCTCAGTTTGGAGAATTGTGCAAAGAGATCATAAGGGAGTGTCACGATTCAAAGTGGGACAGACATCCAAGTATTACTTGAACCATGGCCTTGATTGCCGAGCACTACTATTGGCCGCACATGGGGACAAACAATAAATTCTATGTGAAGACTTGCCTTGTATGTTAGCAAGACAAGATCGAAATGAAGAAGCCATCGGGACTGTTGCATCCTTTGCCCATTCCCGACCGACCATGAGAGAGTGTTTCCATGGACTTTATTATTGGTTTGCTTAACATTGATGGCATGTCGAGTATCATGGTGGTTTTTGATAAGTTTTTGAAGTATGGGACATTTATTCTAGCATCCAAAGTGTGTCCAGCCGAGGAGGCAACTCGGTTTTTCCTCAAGCATGTGGTAAAGTATTGGGGCGTGCCAAAGACCATCATTAGTGACCGGGATACATGGTTCACAAACCGATTCTGGACTGATTTGTTCAAGCTTATGGGATCAAGTTTGAACTTCTCGATGAATGTTCATCCGTGGACAGACAGGCAGACCGAAAAAGTGAATGCACTCGTGAAGATTTTTTTGAGGCACTATGTGAGTGCTACGCAGTGTGGCTGGCCAAAGCTATTGGACGTGGCTCAGTTTTCTTATAATTTGCACCGGAGTGAGGCTACGAATCAGAGTCCGTTCGAGGTAGTGACCGGGCAGCAAGCGCTGACGCCCAACGCAGTTGTTGCCAAGTATGAGGGACCAAATTTAGCAGCACACAAATTATCCAAGGAGTGGCAAGAGCATCATGACTTAGCTCGAGCTTGTTTACACAAGGCGGGGAAGCAGACTAAGAAATGAGCAGATCGAAAGTGCAGGGACGTAAATTTCCAAGTTGGTGACCTTGTCCTTGCCAAATTGACCAGGATCTTGTGCATCTCAACAGTGCACAAAGGGCTTGTGTGAAGATATAAGGGTCCGCTCAAAGTCTTGAAGTGAGTAGGCACTATGGCTTACATATTGGAGTTGTCGTCATCCATCCAAGCTCATCCAGTGTTCCATGTCAGTTTATTTAAGTCGTTCCATCAGGATGAGGAGGATTCAGATCGAGGCAAGTCACACCGAGCGTCAGTCGGAGTGAAGGTCTCCTACGATAATGAAGTTCGAGAGATCCAAGTAAAAAGAGTCATCTGACGACAGAGTCATTGGCCTAGGCATGAACACTTTGTTCAATGGAAGGGACTTTCCGATAGTGAGGGGAGTTGGGAGCCAGCCGAGGCCTTTTGACAGTTTAGAACTCAGGTGGAACAATATCATTCCAACCGTGTGACGAGGGCGTCACTAGCTCAAGTGGGAGAGAATGTTACGGGCCCAGACCAACGACCGAGTCCATCCAGCACCAAGGTGCAACCAACGCGAACCAAGCTACCCATGAGGTTCCTTGCACCATCCTGGGCCTGTCCAATTCAGTATGAGCTGGCCCAGTCCGAGTTTGAGCAAGTCCTTAGAGGAATTTCAGCCATATAATATTAATTTCCCTTATTCATTCAATAATTTCATGGTTCTCTTTGAATTTAGGGATCTTTAAAGATTTAGATTGATCTGAGCCATTGATGTACTTTGATTTCCATCGTCGGGTGTATGGGGCATCAACTATAAATAGAGGCATGCCTTCACCTCATTTACTCACTTCATTTTTTAGGAATACAATCAACATTCACTCAACACTTGCTTCTTTTTGTGAGCTATTTTTTCCCGTTGTTCTTTTCCGTTTCCGCAAGGAACTAAGCCGTTGTACTTGATCGTTTTCAAGCTTATTTAGTTGCACAAGTATCCAAGAGTCGACTAAAACCGCACGTTCGAGTTAGTGAAGTTCTACGGACGTAACACAATGCATATGTTTCTATTTAGTAAAGAAAACATAATATAATATGTACTCACATATTGTATAAATACGAGTTAATTATATTATACGTCATCAAATTATGATTCTCATTTTATATTGGTTTTTCAATTTCATTCCTAAACTATGTCTCATATCCTAATTTAGTCCCCTAAATTTTCGAACATTTAAATTTCATCCCCTAACCATGACTCTCATTTTAATTTGGTTCTCGGACTTTTGGATGTTCTAATTTCATTGCCAAATTATCAATCAATATATGTTAATCATATCTCGTGTTAATAAAGTCGTTAAAAAATTATTAACTACCATGTAAACATTGATATGTATTGTGTAATAATTTGATGTGACATAAATAATAATTTGACGATGAAGTTGAAATATTCAAAAGTTTAGGAATTAATTAAAAATGAGAATCATAATTTGAGAATAAAACTAGAACATTTAAAAGTTCAGAAACTAATTTAAAATGAAAGACATAGTTTGAGGATGAAATTAAAACCTTTAAAAGTTTAGAAACCATTGTAAAATGAAGATAATGATTTAGAGACATATGATACAATTAATTTTAGGGTAAACTACATAAATGACCACTATACTATGGTTTTAGTCTCGATTTGACCACTATACTTCTTTTTGAAGCAATTAGACTACTCAACTATTAAAATAGACTCAATGTGACTGCCTGCTATTAGAACCTAACGAAATGAGTAATATGGCAGTTAGTAAAAATTTGTATAAATACACATTTGGTCCCCGTTACTTGTATATTTTATCAATTTGGTTTCAATTTTAATTTAATAAAATAATTTAAACATTCACTTACATGTCCAATCAAGTAAATTTGTGCTGGGTAGGAGTCAAACCTAGGTAGGGTAGGGGTAAAGGGAGTGGCTTAGCCACTGCACCAAGCACAAGTTTATGCTATAAATCACTAGCTTTAATATATGTCTTATTGTTTTATACATTTATTTTTTAATTTCACATATACAATCATCGAATTAATTTTTTAAATTCAACTAAATAATCTCAATTAAATTATATTTAAAAACTAAAATTTTAAATTATAACGAAAATTCATTTAGCAAATCCAAACTCACGAACATAATTCAAATGAATTTATCTTGTGATTTGTGTTATATAAAAAATTAAAATTATTAATTCGATGATTATATATGTGAAATTAAAAAATACATAATAATTTAATTGAGATTTTGGATTCGCTAAATGAATTCTTATTATAATTTAAAATTTTTAATTTATTATATATAATTTAACACATATATTAATTTAATTGATTTTTTTAATTAAATTAAAAAATAATTCGATGATTGTATATGTGAAATAAAAAATAAATGTAAAAAATAATAAGACATATATTAAAGTTAGTAATTCATAGCACAAACTTGTGCTTGGTGTAATGGCTAAGCCACCCTTTTTACCTCTGCTTTACTTGGTTTCAAGTCCCACCTAGCCCAACTTTATTTGATTTTTTTTCTCCTTTAAATAGGTGGTGACACGTGTTACCACCTGATTGGAAGAGAAAAATAAATTTATTAAACCAAATATAAATAATTAAATTCCTCCAATAAGGTGTTGATATGTGTCACCATGTAATTGAATGTTTAATTTATTTTATTTTATTTTATAAAATTAAGACCAAATTGATAGAATGTATAAGTAACGAGGACCAAATGTGTAATTATACACATTTTTACTAACTGCCTTTAACCATCTCGTCCCCATCTGGCCGAATGACCGGTCCGAGTGGGCCACACGGGGAAAACCGAGTGAAAACCCCCTAAGGAATTCCCCCTCGGTTAGCAACCCTATTTTTTTCATTTTAAATCTTGTCTAGATGAGTATTTAATCCTATGTGATCATACATCGGAACAACATTCACGAAACAAACAAACGAACTCAAACTAACATGTTACAGCCCAATTTTATACTTATACTACAGGCGGTATCGATACCCTTAAGGGGTGTATCGATACCCCCTTGACTAGGTCAACTGGTCAAAGTCAACCCGTAGAGACCGTATCGATACACCCAAGGAGTGTATCGATACCCTCCCCAACGGTTGGCTTCCCACGGTCAACGCTAAGATGACGGTATCGATACGCCAGAGGCCGGTATCGATACCGAAATGGACAGTAGCTCCAGAGACCAAAATGGTATCGATACACCCCTCAAGTGTATCGATACACGAGGCCTGAAACAAGAAGATGGTATCGATACCGTACCAACCGTATCGATACCCCTGCACTGCAAAACCTCCCAAACTCAACAAAACGATCAAGACTCGGGTCTAAATGCAATTTAAGACTTCCCTAGCCCCAACCAAACATTCTTACAACATTTACATACCACTTTATAGCCATACAAGCACCCAACATGTATAAACATCAAGGAAATATGCAATAGACCCAAGATGGCATTCAAGCATTCGAAGTTCATACTTCAACATTCAAACATGAAGGCAACCTCAAGAGACACATAGCTAACATTCATATTAAGCAATTTAGGCATGGATTACAATTCAAACATGACATCACAAGCCATACAAAAGCAAGATAACATGGAGTCTAAACAAGCTCTTAAACAACCAACAATCACCCATAAAAAAGACACATGTCCCATTGCTTAAACTATTACATGTTCAACATTTAAAAGTCATACTTAATGTACTCAAGCAAACAACCACACTTGGAGGCCCTCCCCTTGCGCAAGCAACCCACGAATTAAGGATCTGCAATGTTGAACAAAGAGAGCGTAAGCAAAGATGCTTAGTGAGGGTAAGCTCTAAAAACAAACCTCAACATTGCAGGGTCCGAGCACGATCTAGCCAAGGTAAACACAAATTTACCAAGGATCTACAAAAGCCACAAGGTAAAGATGCATGAGCAATAGACAATATAAATGCCATGATCATAAGCTCAAATCCACAATACATGTAATCACATTCAAGCATCCCATTAAATATCATAAACCTCAACACATTGATACACATATCAAACAACATTGGCACCTAGCTATGACCCGAATACACGGATAGACATGTTGGAACTCACATCCAACAACCACATTACCTCACGGTGGGATTTCACTCATCACCGGTCTCGTGGAGGGGATCCACTCATCCTCACGCCCCGTCGATGGGATTCCACTCATCACCGACTATATTTAAATACAGTTTTCGGGCGAACCCGTACTCCTCCTTGGTGACTCAACGTCACCAAGGCCACGCGCGACTTTTGACTCATGTGTACACACTAACATCCTAATGATCGATCATTTGTATTCAAGTATACTAGTGCCAACATTTACTCATTCCACATTACTCATTTCAATCACTTTCGTGCTTAGCACGTACTCACCAACAACCATCATCATGCATGTCTCAAGCATCGCAAGTCATATCTCATCTCACATGTATAATACAATATACATAAGCATTCATATCACATTTCATACGAGACATACACAACCACATAAATGAGTTCACCCAAAGGCTCTAGATCAAGCTTAGGATTAGGCTACCACCCTAATCCTAACTCTAGGTGGGTCTACCAAGCCCAACCTAGTCCATATACTCGAACCAACTATTTTAAAACCATTTAAAACAATTAACCACTCACCTAAGCTTCCAAGCTCAAAGACCAAGCGAGCAACCACCTTCAACTTCCCGGATTTACTTCCGATGCTTCGCCGATGCCCAAACTCGATTCTAATCAATCCCAAACACAAACAAAACATCCACAATCAAAAGCTCATCATCAGAACTAACCCGGAATAACATTTTCAAGCATTCAACACCCAAAACAAGTCCAAAACAGAATTTTCGAGCAACCCACAAAACCCACTGAAATCTTCCATTTCAAGCATCCAAACAACCATCAAATACACCCAAAGTGACCCTCATATATCATACTAGCACCAGCTCTCAAAAACCAACATCAAACCACCCCAAAAACCACTTTAATACCCTCCAAAAACCCCTTTGAAACACAATTCCAAAAATTTTCCAAAATCATTTGAAATTCACATATGATATACCATTTGACCTCTATATACCATAACTAAGCATATCAAATCAAAACATTTCATTTATCAACATAAAGATCTCATTTTTAATCAAAATATTCAAAACTTCCATTTTCTAAAAACTTCATGAAAACGAAAATAAAAGGTACTTTCATGGAGAGGGAGATGAGGGGAAGTCAAAAATACCATTACCTTTCAAAACGGAGTTGAAATGAGGGAGCTTTTGAATGAAATAGTAGATTGGGTAGAGAGCTCTTTGTTTCCCGTTGGTGTGTTTTGAAGAAGGAAATGAATAGTAGAAAATGGGTGTTTTTGTTTTGTTTTAGTTTAAAGGCCCAATGACCCTTTTGCCCTTAATGAATAAGGAAAATTTCAATAGTATGAAATTCATGGCTAAATGGGGTTTAATCTTAAAACATGGTCAACTCAAATTAATTAATTTTGAAAACAAACTCGAAATATTATTTAGAGTATAAAACCGAGCCCAAACAATATTAAAATATTATTTTCACCTAACCCCTAAACCCGGGTGTTACAACTCTCCCCCACTTAAGGAATTTCGTCCCCGAAATTACCTGGCGGAAACAGATACAGAAACTGCTCAACCATATCCGCTTTCCTCTCCCACGTGGCCTCTTCCACACCTCTATGCCTCCACAACACCTTGACCAATTCTATGGTCTTGCCGTGCAACACCTTGCTATCAGAAGCAAGTATCTCAACGGGCTCTTCATTATAGGACAAATCCGAATTTAACTCTATCTCCTCAACGGGCATCACATGAGAAGGATCCGATCTATACCTCTTAAGCATAGACACATGAAAGACATCATGGATCTTTTCTAACTCAGAAGGTAACCTCAAACGATAAGCTACAGGCCCAATCCGCTCAACTATCTCAAACGGACCAATGAACCTCGGACTCAACTTGCCCTTCCGGCCAAATCTCATTACCTTCTTCCACGGAGATACTTTCAGAAACACTTTCTCACCTATTGAGTACTCAATCTCTTTCCTCTTCAAATCTGCATAAGACTTCTGACGATCGGAAGCTGCTTTCAAACGGTCACAAATCAACTTCACTTTTTCGGTAGTTCCCTTAAGCAAGTCTGGCATAGGTAACAATCTCTGACCTGTCTCAGCCCAACAAATCGGAGTCCTACATCGTCTACCATACAAAGCCTCATAAGGTGCCATCTGAATGCTAGACTGATAACTGTTGTTGTAAGCAAACTCAACCAACGGTAAGTGCTTCTCCCAACAACCCTGAAAATCAATCACACAACAACGAAGCATATCCTCAAGAATCTGTATCACTCGCTCTGACTGCCCATCGAACTGAGGATGATAAGATGTGCTGAAATGCAACCGGCTACCTAAAGCACTATGCAAGCAACCCCAGAACCTCGAAGTAAATCTAGGATCCCTATCTGAAACAATAGACTTCGGAACTCCATGAAGTCTCACAATCTCACGGATGTACAAGTTTGCCAACTTGTCTAAGGAATCCGTAGTGTTCACTGCTAAGAAGTGAGCACACTTAGTGAACCTATCAACAATCACCCAAACAGAGTTCTTCTTCGAAGGAGACAAAGGCAACCCCGACACAAAATCCATGGTGATCCTCTCCCATTTCCATTCCGGAATCTTCAAAGGCTGTAGCAAACCTGAAGGAACCTGATGTTCTGCCTTCACTCTCTGACAAACCATACAATGGCTCACATACTCAGCTACATCTCTCTTCAAACCAACCCAGAAGTAATCATTCTTCAAATCTCGGTACATTTTGGTACTACCCGGATGCATAGAAAAGGGACTCGAATGTGCTTCACTCAGAATCTGACGTCTCAACTCAACATCTTCTGGTACAACAATTCTATCTCTAAAGCACAACAAGCTCTCACCACTGAAACTATACTCAGTCGGTCTTCCTTCGGCTATGTCCTGAATATGAGGAACTAAGCTCGCATCTTGCAACTGCTTCTCTCTAATCAACTGAATCAAAGAAGGCTTCACTTGCAACTCGGTGATCAAACCACCATCATCGGACACACTCAATCTAGCAAACATAGCTCTCAGCTCAACGGCCACTTTTCTACTCAAAGCATCGGCTACTACATTTGCTTTACCTGGATGGTACTCAATGGTCAAATCATAATCCTTTAGCAACTCTAACCACCTTCTCTGTCTCAAGTTCAACTCTTTCTGTGTCATCAGATACTTCAAGCTCTTGTGATCGGTGTAGACAATACACTTCTCACCATACAAGTAATGCCGCCAAATCTTCAATGCAAACACAACTGCGGCTAGCTCTATATCATGAGTAGGATAGTTCTTCTCATGAATCTTCAGCTGTCTAGAAGCATAAGCAACAACTCTCCTATCTTGCATCAAAACACATCATAGGCCTACGTAGGAAGCATCACTGTAAATCACAAACTCCTTACCTGAAACAGGTTGCACTAACACTGGAGCATTTGTCAAAGCTTCTTTCAATTTCTCAAAGGCCTTCTGTCTTGCATCTGACCATTCAAACTTAACTCATTTTTGCAACAATTTAGTCAAAGGAGCAGCTACCCTAGAGAAACCATCAACAAATCTCCTATAGTAACCGGCTAATCCTAGGAAACTTCTAATCTCGGTCACGGACTTAGGTTGTTTCCACTCAACAATAGTCTCAATCTTTGATGGATCAACTCGGATGCCTTTGGCCGAAACAACATGGCCAAGAAATACAACCTCTCGAATCCAGAACTCACATTTACTAAGCTTCGCATACAACTGATTGCTCAACAATCTCTGTAAAACAAATCTCAAGTGTTCATCATGCTCTTCTTATGTCTTCGAGTACACAAGTATGTCATCAATGAAGACAACTACAAAACGGTCTAGATAGTCTCTAAAAATTCTGTTCATCATGTCCATGAATGCTGCTGGTGCATTCATGAGCCCAAATGGCATCACAAGAAACTCATAGTGACCATATCTAGTCCTAAAAGCTGTCTTTGGAACATCACACTCATTTACCTTTAACTGATAGTACCCGGATCTCAAATCTATCTTCGAGAACACTGAAGCACCTCTCAACTGATCAAACAAATCATCTATACGAGGCAACGGATACTTGTTCTTCACAGTCAACTGATTCAACTGTCTATAGTCAATACACATACGCATGCTACCATCTTTCTTTTTCACAAACAACACTGGAGCACCCCACGGAGAACTACTACATCTAATGAAACCACGGTCTAATAATTCTTGCAACTGACTCTTCAGTTCTTTCAACTCTTTCGGAGCCATACGATACGGAGCTATCGAAACTGGATTAGATCCTGAAACTGTCTCAATCACAAACTCAACATCTCTGTCAGGAGGCAAACCCGACAACTCTTCAGGAAGCACATCCGGAAAGTCACACACTGTTCTGATGTCCTTCGGTCTAGCTTCACTCATATTCGGATTCATAACATAAGCTAAATAAGCCCCACATCCAAAGTCCATCAACCTATGAGCCTCTAAAGCTGACACTACATTGGACAAGAACTTAATGTTCTCGCCTACCACTACTACCTCGTAGTCATCAGAAAGCTTCAAAGAAATTCTCTTTGTCTCAAAATCCACACTAGCCCGGTGCTCAACCAACCAGTCCATACCCAGAATAATATCAAAACCATAGAAAGGAAGTTCCATCATATCAACTGAGAACACATGACCCTGAATCTTCAATGGACACCTCCTATACATACGTTTAACCACAACTGTCTCACCAAAAGAACTAGTAACATGCATACCTACGTCTAAGATCTCAACAGGGATATCTAACTTCTGTGCATGCTCACTCAAAATGTAGGAATGCGTAGAACCCGAATCAACCAAAGAAAGCAAAGACATAGACTGTAACTCGAAATTACCTGCTATCACATCGGTGTCGTTCCCGGCCTCTCTCTGAGCATAAACTCTCGCCGGTCCTCCCGCCTCTGGCTGCACAGCCACAACATGAGCAAGATTCCTCTGAGCATCTACCCTAGGTGCATCAGCCCTAGGCTGGAAGTAACCACGACCGCGCCCACGGCCTCTCTAAAAATCATTCGCTCTCGCAGGAGCCTGAGCAACGTTCGGTGCCTGAGCCGCCTGATGCGGACAATCCCTCCTAAAGTGGTCCCTCGAACCACAGTTCCAACAAGCGTGGAAGTTACCCCAACACCCACCAGCGTGCTGTCTCCCACAACGGGTACACTTGGGAAACGTCCTCCTCCTCTATGGCCCTGATGGCCTCTACCATGGTGGCCACCGCCACGTCTATGGTCAAACTGATGTCCGCCACCTCTGTGCCTCTTAGCATCTCTACCATCAAACTGGTTATGCCTCTTACCAGAACTAGAACCACCGGATCGTTTGGCCGAACCCAAACTATGCTCCAAATCTTTGGCCCTCGCGACCAATACATCAAAGTCTGAGTAGTCAGAAGCCAACGTGTACCTCTTGACCTCTTCATTCAATCCGTAGCGGAATCGGTTACAGCGTTCCACTTCAGTAGGAACTAACTCTGGGGCATACTGACTCAAGCGAACAAAGCGGATCTCATAATCAGTCACAGAAGCATCTCCCTGAGTAAGAGCCATGAACTCTCGCTTCTTCTCATCTAGGTACCTCGGTCCCAAGTACCTTTTCCTGAAAGCAGACTAAAAGAATTCCCAGTCAATCTCTGTCTCTGGAACCCCGGTAGTAATGGTGACCCACCAGGTGTAGGCATCACCCTGAAGCAACGAGATCACACATCCCAACCTACATGCGCCCGCACAACCCATCTGAGCCAAGATACGAATTGTCTTCTCCAACCATAACTCCGATCTCTCCGGAGTAGATCCCCTAAACTCCTCGGCCCCCAAGCTACGGAGCCTCTCCAAAGGTAAACTGGCATCGTCACACCTAGGCTGAGCTGCAGCCTGAGCTCCCGCAACTACGGCCTGGAATGCTCCCGCTATTGCTTGCACAAGCGGAGTCATGTCAATTCCAGCTGGACCTTGGCCACCCTGGCCACCTTGAGGTCCATCTCCCCCGGCTCCATCCTCGCCCCCAACTCCAGGTGGAGGAGGTGGTGGTAGTGGTGGAGCGCCAACTCCCGCGGCCACCGGCCCTTCTATGTGAGCCCCCACACCAACTGCCGGCTCAACAGGAGCCGCAACCCGTGGTTACTGACAAACCACCCTCGGTCTACCTCTCGGTCTAGACATCGCTCTCACAGATATCAACTACAACCACAACAACAAAACATACAAGCTGGGTTAGCAAGGCAAGACTTCCAAGTGTTCAAGTACGTTCCCTCACTTAAAAATCATTTTTCCAATGTAATAGTAGCAATGGGACTCACACACACATACTTTTGAATAAACAGTCAATCATACTTGTCAAACAAGCAACCATTCTTTCAAGGCAAGCAAACACCGTGCATATCAATCAAAAACTTGAACTTACCTCACTTACCTGCCAAGGTCTCGGTAACCTTAGGCTCTGATACCAACAAGTGTAACCCTCTCGTCCCGGTCTGGCCGAATGACCGGTCCGAGTGGGCCACACGGGGAAAACCGAGTGAAAACCCCCTAAGGAATTCCCTCTCGGTTAGCAACCCTATTTTTTTCATTTTAAATCTTGTCTAGATGAGTATTTAATCCTATGTGATCATACAGCGGAACAACATTCACGAAACAAACAAACGAACTCAAACTAACATGTTACAGCCCAATTTTATACTTATACTACAGGCAGTATCGATACCCTTAAGGGGTGTATCGATACCCCCTTGACTAGGTCAACTGGTCAAAGTCAACCCGTAGAGACCGTATCGATACACCCAAGGAGTGTATCGATACCCTCCCCAACGGTTGACTTCCCACGGTCAATGCTAAGATGACGGTATCGATACGCCAGAGGCCGATATCGATACCGAAATGGACAGTAGCTTCAGAGACCAAAATGGTATCGATACACCCCTCAAGTGTATCGATACACGAGGCCTGAAACAAGAAGGTGGTATCGATACCGTACCAACCGTATCGATACCCCTGCACTGCAAAACCTCCCAAACTCAACAAAACGATCAAGACTTGGGTCTAAATGCAATTTAAGACTTCCCTAGCCCCAACCAAACATTCTTACAACATTTACATACCACTTTATAGCCATACAAGCACCCAACATGTATAAACATCAAGGAAATCATGCAATAGACCCAAGATGGCATTCAAGCATTCAAAGTTCATACTTCAACATTCAAACATGAAGGCAACCTCAAGAGACACATAGCTAACATTCATATTAAGCAATTTAGGCATGGATTACAATTCAAACATGACATCACAAGCCATACAAAAGCAAGATAACATGGAGTCTAAACAAGCTCTTAAACAACCAACAATCACCCATCAAAAAGACACATGTCCCATTGCTTAAACTATTACATGTTCAACATTTAAAAGTCATACTTAATGTACTTAAGCCAACAACCACACTTGGAGGCCCTCCCCTTGCGCAAGCAACCCACGAACTAAGGATCTGCAATGTTGAACAAAGAGAGCGTAAGCAAAGATGCTTAGTGAGGGTAAGCTCTAAAAACAAACCTCAACATTGCAGGGTCCGAGCACGATCTAGCCAAGGTAAACACAAATTTACCAAGGATCCACAAAAGCCACAAGGTAAAGATGCATGAGCAATAGACAATATAAATGCCATGATCATAAGCTCAAATCCACAATACATGTAATCACATTCAAGCATCCCATTAAAGATCATAAACCTCAACACATTGATACACATATCAAACAACATTGGCACCTAGCTATGACCCAAATACGCGGATAGACATGTTGGAACTCACATCCAACAACCACATTACCTCACGGTGGGATTTCACTCATCACCGGTCTCGCGGAGAGGATTCCACTCATCCTCACGCCCTGTCGATGGGATTCCACTCATCACCGACTATATTTAAATACAATTTCCGGGCGAACCCGTACTCCTCCTTGGTGACTCAACGCCACCAAGGCCACGCGCGACTTTTGACTCATGTGTACACACTAACATCCTAATGATCGATCATTTGTATTCAAGTATACTAGTGCCAACATTTACTCATTCCACATTACTCATTTCAATCACTTTCGTGCTTAGCACGTACTCACCAACAACCATCATCATGCATGTCTCAAGCATCGCAAGTCATATCTCATCTAACATGTATAATACAATATACATAAGCATTCATATCACATTTCATACGAGACATACACAACCACATAAATGAGTTCACCCAAAGGCTCTAGATCAAGCTTAGGATTAGGCTACCACCCTAATCCTAACTCTAGGTGAGTCTACCAAGCCCAACCTAGTCCATATACTCGAACCAACTATTTTAAAACCATTTAAAACAATTAACCACTCACATAAGCTTCCAAGCTCAAAGACCAAGCAAGCAACCACCTTCAACTTCCCGGATTTACTTCCGATGCTTCGCCGATGCCCAAACTCGATTCTAATCAATCCCAAACACAAACAAAACATCCACAATCAAAAGCTCATCATCGGAACTAACCCGAAATAACATTTTCAAGCATTCAACACCCAAAACAAGTCCAAAACAGAATTTTCGAGCAACCCACAAAACCCACTGAAATCTTCCATTTCAAGCATCCAAACAACCATCAAATACACCCAAAGTGACCCTCATATATCATACTAGCACCAGCCCTAAAAAACCAACATCAAACCACCCCAAAAACCACTTTAAAACCCTCCAAAAACCCCCTTGAAACATAATTCCGAAAATTTCCCAAAATCATTTGAAATTCACATATGATATATCATTTGACCTCTATATATCATAACTAAGCATATCAAATCAAAACATTTCATTTGTCAACATAAAGATCTCATTTTTAATCAAAATATTCAAAACTTCCATTTTCTAAAAACTTCATGAAAACGAAAATAAAAGGTACTTTCATGGAGAGGGAGATGAGAGGAAGTCAAAAATACCATTACCTTTTCAAAACGGAGTTGAAATGAGGGAGCTTTTGAATGAAATAGTAGATTGGGTAGAGAGCTCTTTGTTTCCCGTTGGTGTGTTTTGAAGAAGGAAATGAATAGTAGAAAATGGGTGTTTTTGTTTTGTTTTAGTTTAAAGGCCCAATGACCCTTTTGCCCTTAATGAATAAGGAAAATTTCAATAGTATGAAATCCATGGCTAAATGGGGTTTAATATTAAAACATGGTCAACTCAAATTAATTAATTTTGAAAACAAACTCGAAATATTATTTAGAGTATAAAACCGAGCCCAAACAATATTAAAATATTATTTTCACCTAACCCCTAAACCCGGGTGTTACACTGCCACGTCACTCGTTCTATTAGGTTCTAACGGCAGGTGGTCTTAGGTCTATTTTAATTGTTGAGTGGTCTAATTGCTTCAAACAAAGTATAGTGCTCAAATCAAGACTAAAACCATATTATAATGGTCATTTATGTAATTTACCCTTAATTTTATAAATAATCATTCGATTAATTTTAGGGTAAACTATACCATTGACCACCGAACAAATTGGGGATTCATATTTTGACCACCGAACTAACGAACTCGTCAATCAGACCACCGAACTTATTAAATTAACCTATTTTGGCCACCGCCGTTAAAAAATTAACAGAGGACTGAAGGAGTGATGACGTGGCAGTTAACAAACTTTTATAAAATTACACATTTGATCCTTGCTATTTACACATTATTTCAATTTAGTCCTAATTTTAAATTAATAAAATAAATTAATTATTTAATTAAGTGATGACACGTGTCAACACCTTATTGGAGGATTTAATTATTTATATTTGATTTTATAAATTTATTTTTCTCTTCCAATCAAGTGGTGACACGTGTCACCACTTGGTTGAATGAAAATTAAGCAAATATTGAAGAGTGGGGGTGGGGTGGATCGAACCTGCGTCCTGTGGGTTTGAAACCCTACCCCCTGACCACTGCTCCAAACCTTTGTTAATGATACAAGTTGTGCTATTTAATATATATGTTATAATGCAGTTAAGGAAAAAAAGTAAAAAATGATTGAAAGGGGATTCGAACCTAGACCACTTGAGATGTGTATCACACAAACATTCGATTTAAAATATTTGAATATTTTTTTATATTTAAATTAATTCGAATACATAATTAAATATTTTAAATCAAATATTTTGAAAATATTTTTCTTCTTCTTTTTCATACTTTAAATACTCGTTTTAATTTAAATATTTAAATATTTGAATATTTTTTCTTTATATACTTTAAATATGTTATAATGCATTAAATCGAATATTTAAATACTTTAAAATCAAGTATATAAAGAAAAAATATTCGAATATTTAAATATTTAAATTAAAACGAGTATTTAAAGTATGAAAAAGAAGAAGAAAAAAATATTTTTAAAATATTTGATTTAAAATATTTAAATAAGTATTCGAATTAATTTAAATATAAAAAAATATTCCAATATTTTAAATCGAATGTTTGTGTGATACACATCCCAAGTGGTCTAGGTTCGAATCCTCTTTCAATCATTTTTACTTTTTTTCCTTAGCATTTACTGCATTATAACATATATATTAAATAGCACAACTTGTATCATTAATAGAGGTTTGGAGCAGTGGTCAGGGGGAGGGTTTCAAACCCACAGGACGCAGGTTCGATCCACCCCACCCCCACTCTTCAATATTTGCTTAATTTTCATTCAATCAAGTGGTGGAAGAGAAAAATAAATTTATAAAATCAAATATAAATAATTAAATCCTCCAATAAGGTGTTGACACGTGTCATCACTTAATTAAATAATTAATTTATTTTATTAATTTAAAATTAGAACTAAATTGAAAGAATGTGTAAATAGCAAGGATTAAATGTGTAATTTTATAAAGGTTTGTTAACTGCCACGTCATCACTCCGTCAGTCCTCTGTTAATTTTTTAACGGCGGTGGCCAAAATAGGTTAATTTAATAAGTTTGGTGGTCTGATTGACGAGTTCATTAGTTCGGTGGTCAAAATAGGAATCCCCAATTTGTTCTGTGGTCAATGGTATAGTTTACCCTTAATTTTAATATAAAATACAAGTCAAATAAACCTATCAAAATCAAATACCTACGTTTCACCGCCAACCTTTGGATTATCATTCAAGACGCGTGGCCAACAAGATTAAACTAATACATTATTATTTTTTATATAAAAGAACTAATATACATTATTTTAAAGAAAATTAGTGATTATACAACATTTAATCAGTGTAATATAAACATCATTCAAGTGGACCGCAACAATAGATATAGCTGGAACAGTGTTTCTTATGAATATTTAATCATACGTGACGAGGAACATGTACGAAAATGTACAACACCCAATCTGGCATTTGGGGGCGATGAACATAAAACAACTAGCTTAGTATTAAAATTAAGTTTTTCTGAATAACGGATTATTCTAAGTAATAAATAATTTGATATTATTTAAACAAGTATTGAGTTTGAGTATGAATAAAATATAGGAGGGTTTTGAGTGTAGCCCCTCCCAACTTTTTTCAAGGATAATAGAATATTTTATTTAGAAAAAAAATAAAATTAGTTATATAATCCCTTTAATATTTTTAAAATCTTATTATGCCCCATCAGAAATCTTAATTTCATCATGCCCTTTTATAAATTTTTAGTTCTGCCTCGAAGTTCGAGGCCTTGTGTATGCAGAAAATTTTTTATTGAGAGATTCACCCACCGAAATTAAGTGTACGACACATGTAAGTCCAGATTAATCATGACAAAATCTTAAAAACTGAAAAGACAAAAAAATTCTATTTTTTTATTTCATCATCTAAAGGACGCAATTTCTTATATAAATTCTTAGATACCCATAATTTTTTTAACGTTTTAAATTAAGAATAATCGGACAGCCATAATTTGAAGGTGAGGTAAAATATAAATTTTAAAAGGTGAGGGGTAAATTTATAATTATTTTAATTTTTTTTTAAATTAAAGGTAAAATAAATTTCCCTTGACCGTGGGCAGCAGCCCCTTCTATTGGTAATGTGCCTCCTCCGTCCCCAATTATGATTATAAACCCATTTGAGTTCACAATTTCTTGTATTATAAAAATAATAATTACCATCTTTCCAACGTTTTATTCCCACAACAAACAAAAAACGTTGAGATTAGTCACCATTTATATAAAAGAACAGGTAAAATGTATTTAAATGTATAAATTTTATTCATCTTTTGTCGATTGAGTATAGTTCGATTACTATAATCATTGATATAATATACACGAAAATATTGAATTGAGAATGCTTAAGCGTTTAATATCCTTCAACTTTTGGGTGCGAGACATCTGGGTAGCAGTGACAGAACCATATAGTGTGTGGGAGGGGTTGCTGCCCCTCCTAATTTTTTTGGTATAATTACATTTTTAGTCCCTTTTAGTTTAAATGTTAATTAAATAAGGCTTTTGCCTCTCTTAATTTTTAGATTTAATAGCTTAATAGACTTTTGCCCCTCCCAACATTGAATCCTAGCTCCATCCCTGCTGGGTAGTATATATATTGTACACTGAATGCTAAAAAAATGTTATTCATCATTTAAACATAATTGCTTTGTATATAGGATGGTTAAATTACCTGAATTTGATGGGTCCCAACTTGATTTTACAAGATCAACTTGATTTCATGTAAGCGAGTGTAGGAAGTAATATTAAAAATTAAAAAGTGTAAAATAAATAAAATATAAGAGTGTAAAATTAGATTGTCAATAGAAAATATAAAAAATATTTAAATTATAGGAGGATTAAAAAATTTTAAGAGTATAACTGCTCCCAACACCCTCTCAGTCAATCTTTAATTTAAAATAATTTGAATAATCTCAATTGTATTTTGACATATATAATATTGTGGTTAAATGTCATATAATCTCATGATTTAGTAGTTAAAATTTAGCCATTTGCAAAACCTTTTAGAGGAATATTTTTATTAATTTCCCTACAGCAAAACCTTTTCGGGACACCATCCACGTGAGTTGTCGTTAGTCACGTCATTTTCTGGTACTGAATTAATGACGAAGTGTTATAAAAGAATTGAAAACTACATTTTAGTGTCAAATTTAAACAATTTAAAAATTTAATAATATAAACGAGTCAACGCTAATAATTTAGTTATATATGGTGTAGTTTATTTTTTTATTAATTCAATTTAAACTATTAACCTCGATTCTATGTGAACATATCTCTTCTTTTGAGCTCTCTCATTTTGTGAATTAGGCCTTAATGGGCTTAAGCTTAATTTGAAAGACTAAAATGTTTTTTTGGGGCTTGAATCCTAACCCGAGTTGCAGGTCCAGTCCGTCGTCCTAACTTCGCTTTTCAAAACCAGCCTTTTTCCCCTTTTCAAACTTCACCATAATTAGGGATGAACATTTAACTCAAATCCGACGAGTTTTAATTTGACTCAATTTTATAGGATCGGCTTTTTAAAAAAAAAATTAAGTTCAAGTCGAATTTGTGTCTAATTTTTTGAGGATGTGGTCGGGTCAGGTTGAGTTTAAGTTTAAGGTGAAAATAGCCTACCTGACCAGATCCGAAATAATAATTTAATTTTATTCTAAATAGTTAGGTATAATTGCTACAATGTCCCTCTCTTTGTATATATATTTCAATTATCTCTCTATTTTGTCTAATAAAAATGGAATAGTTATTATAATGTTTCCTTTTTATTTGTATTTTTTTCAATTAGCTCTTTATATTATCAAATAATAATAAATATTGATAATTTTTATTTATGTCGGGTCGGGTTAAATTCGAATTTTTACTTTAAAATTTGAGGTCGAATTCGGATAAGCCGAGACATTATAAAATGTTGAGTCCCATAGGTTTAGATGGAAGTGTTTAAATTTTTAGGTCGGATATAGATCGACCAAAAACCGAACCCAAGTCGATCCCTAACCATAATGGTCTCCACCCCTGATATTTTCGGGAACTACCGATCAGCTGCTTCTAAAACCAAGCCCTAAACCTAAATCCCTAATTCAATCAACTTTCCAGTTCAGTTCAGTTCAAAAATTTCTCCAAATCAGGAACCCTAGATCCCATGGCGTCGAGGAAAAAAGAATCCGAAGGGATTGCCTTGCTATCCATGTATAACGACGAAGACGACGAAGAAATGGGAGACATTGAAGAAAGTGACGACCAACAAAGCCAACAAGCTGGAGAAGAAGAAGAAGAGGAGCAGCAACCGCTAGAGGAAGAAAACGAGCACAGGGAATCTAACAACATCATGGAAGAAGATTTGAGAACTAACGTTAATACGCCGCCGTTTCCTCACCAAATTTCATCTCTTTCGCAACAACAGCAGGAGCGTTCCGTTTCTTCGCCGCAGCAACATCAACCTGTGGTTTCTTCGAAGAGAAGTAGAGGAGGAAGGCTTACCATTGTTGATTACGGCCACGATGAGGCTGCCATGTCACCGGAGCCCGAGGTAACCCCTCTCCGTCTCGCCAAAGTCAATTTTTTTAATAAAAGGGTTAATTTTATTGTTCAATGATATGTGATTAGATTACTTTTTCTTGTTTAAGTGCAGGAAGGGGAATTAGGAAGCAATGATGATGACCTTATGATTGACATAGAGCAACACAATGCCAATGGTACTTTATTATTGTTTTTTTTCTTCTTTTGATCAATTTAAACCCCAAATGTTACTTTTGAAATTGGTTTCTTACTAATTTATCCTTTGTTTTGCAGGTGATTTTCAAGGATCAACGCCTCCGGCAGCTGTTCAATTGACTCCGCAATCATTGGATTTAGAACCATTACAACCTGCGGCCTTGAGCAATGCTGTTACGGAATCAGGTGTAGAAGTTGAAGAAGCCGTTTCTGTAGACGATGTTGATCCTTTGGATAAGTTCCTTCCACCTCCACCAAAAGCCAAGTGCTCAGAGGAGTTACAAGTAAGTGTTGTTTGCATGCTGTTAGTCATTAATTATAAGCTTTTGGACCTAACATAAATTTGAAAAAGCCTGAAGTTATCCTTATGTAACCCACCCACATGTTATACTGTTGAGATGGGCTGAAGATGTTGTTCTTTTATGAGAGACGAATTGAGGTAGGTGTTTCCGTTTTTTATCTGCTGATCTTTGGCACTCATTAAGTTGTAGATGCTGATTCGGTTTCCTATGGGGGCTAAGTTATGTTTGTGTAGTTTTAGTCTGGCTGATTTTGAGTTTCTTCTGGGTTTTTAGTTAACTGCAATATCAGTTATCCGCACTCTCTGCCGCTGAAAGAATGATGGGTAGCTCATGATACCTAATTTTTATGTATGTAGTGGGTGTTTGCTCCTTTTGCATTTTTATATCAATGAGCATACCTGTTGCTGATAATTAAAAATGATCCAAGCTTTTTTCTTTCTGTTTTATATTTTCATGACCTTCATTTCTTTCTGCTACAGAGGAAAATAGATAAATTTCTCAACTTGAAGCGAGTTGGGAAAAGCTTCAATGCAGAAGTTCGTAATAGGAAGGATTATAGGAACCCAGACTTTTTGCTCCATGCTGTGAGGTATCAAGACATTGATCAGATAGGGTCTTGCTTCAGTAAAGATGTATTTGATCCACATGGATATGACAAAAGCGACTACTATGATGAAATAGGTTATAACATTAGCTTCTATAATTCTCTCCTTTATATATTGAAAGTACTTACCATATTTGTTGACTCTGGACGCATCAATGCATTACCTGTTGAGTGTTTCATTCTCTTATTTGTTTTCATCGAAGTTTTTGCTAATGATCGCAGTAGGCTTTCTCAAATTTTAATCTTCTTACCTTGTTTGTTTAAATGCAGAGATTGATATGAAACATGAACGAGAGAGGAAGGAACAAGAAAGCAAGAAGAATCAAAAGGTTGATTTTGTATCTGGTGGAAGTCAACCTGGAGTAGTTCTTACTGCCCCAAAAGTTAACTTGCCTACTGCAGGTGTTTTTTAGAAGAAATCTTCTTATACGAGTGTGTATTGTTAGATTGTGCAATGTTCTTATATTTGAATGATATTGAGGTTTTTCAGTTGTGGGTGCTGGTGGCTTGCCTTCAGCTCCAACTGCAGTGGATAACATTGTTCAGGATGGTAGACAAACCAAGAAATCAAAATGGGATAAGGTTTTAATTTGTCGGTGCATGTCTGTTCCAAATAACTCATCTGTGGTAGCATTGACTCTAACTTTCTCATTGTTTCATTTAACTTCCAGGTGGATAGTGATAGAAGAAATCCTCTACCTGCCGGGGCACAGCATTCTCTATCTGCTGCTGGAGCTCATACAGTTATTTTGTCAGCTGCTAATGCTGGAAGTGGGTACACAGCTTTTGCGTAAGTCCCATAACTTGATGGAAAATTGTTCACATCTTCCCTCCTTTTTAATCTGGATGATACTCTTTTCTTGGCCGCATGATCGACTTATTGAAATAAACAACTTAGAGTTAGTACTTACGGCTTATTAATTAGCACCGATTTTATTTTTATTGTAAAATGGCAGACAGCAGAAACGGCGAGAAACAGAAGAGAAGAAATCCAGTGAAAAAAGGTTGGATAGAAGATCTTGATGTGATATATTTTCCAAAAAATTATTGAGGCTGAGAACAGTCCTTTGCGCCCCCCCCCCCCCCCCCCCTAATGCTTAGAGTAAATTTATACACTTAAATTGTACCTTCTTGTAGATCACTTACCTAATTTTAGCCTCATATTGATGCTGTACTAATACACAATAATACGCGAAAGCCTTTTTCTTTGTTTTGTGCTAAATACATGGCTCTTTCGGGTGTTTTTTTGTGTGAACCACAGATGTCCTCACTTATTCATTCAACAGTTTAAACAGAGACTAACCCTATTGAGTTATTTAACGGTGTTGTATTCTCAGTATCTCGAATATGAGACTTTGGTTAAGCTAGAACAATTCCATGCTAGATGATCTACGGTCTCGAGGGATGGAGGTACAGAAAGGGCTCAAAGATCTATGGGGTGCTTCTTGTCTTGTGTCTCTGGCATCAAATTAGAGACGTTGAAGAATCGTACAGTGTTCCCTCCATACATTTCTGTCTCGAATTAATGGAGTCGATAGTCGAAATCGACCAACCGTATAGTATGTATTTTAGGATATCAAAGTATCTTTTATATTTGTTTTACGGTCACGTTCGGAATCTGTGGTTGCCATTCTTAACAGTGTCACCCAGAAATTTGAACATGGACTCTCTTCCATAAAACACAAGTCACAGTAGTAAAATAAAACAAATAAAAGGAAAGCAAGAATGGCAGTAAAGTTGGACTAGAAAACAAAAAAAAAGGGGTAAAGTGAGCTTATCTCTATTCTTTATGGTCAGATCAGCAGCCCAAAGTAAAGTAGTAATCAACGGTTAAGATGGAATTTGAAAGCAAATGCTTCACATTTTTTGTCCCCTTTTTTTAACAGTTTCACTGCCGGTTACAAATATATAATAATCATAGTAAAATAAACACATAAATTAATGCAAAACAGAAAGACATTCTCCATTTATTGATAGACAGAACCAAGTGTAATTTCAGTTTCATATTTGTGTATTTGTTTTGGTTGGTGAATAATAAATATAGTGAAAGTAATGTGTTGGAGGAGATGAGTTACAGAAGTTTAATAATGAGACCAACGGTAACATTTGAGTGTTCTTGGCAGGTTGCTGAAGGGGTAATTTCGGGATACCAGATAAAGGTAACGGAAACTTTCTCTGCATATAAATCAAAAGCTGTGAAAATGGGGATTGAAAGAACTGAAAAAACAAAACTCAAACTCTCTCTGCAGTAAGTAAAGTAGAGAGAGTGGAAAAGCCATTTTTCACTTCTTTTCTTGTTGACAGTCAATCTAAAGTTTTGATCTTGAGTGGATTTTCTGCTGTTTTTACTCTGGTTTGAGCTTAAAAATCGATTCTTTGATTCATTTTGTGAATACCCATTTGAACATTCAATCTGAAGTTCTGGTTTTGAGTGGATTTTCAGCTGTTTCTAGTCTTGTTTGAGCTTAAAAATCGGGTGTTTGATCATTTCGTGAATACCCTACTAGAGTTTTAGAGGCAAAAGGCCAAAAAGTAAGAATTTTTAAGCTATGGCAGAACCAAAACCTGAAGAAATAAGCCACCCACCAATGGACCAACTTCAAGGCCTAGAGTACTGCATTGACTCAAATCCTTCTTGGGGTGTGCGTTTTTCTTTTTTTTTTTCCTAAACTTTTTCAGCTGTTGTTTTTGTTTGTTCTGTTTTTTTTTTGTAACCCTCTCTTTTGCTTGTGGAAGCAGGGGAAGCTATAGCTTTGGGGTTTCAGCATTATATTTTGGCCTTGGGAACTGCTGTGATGATCCCTTCTTTTCTTGTCCCTTTGATGGGTGGAACTGATGTAAGTCACTCTCCACATGTAATGAAGTACAATATTCTTCTTTGTTCTCTTTATTACTTGTTAGTGAATTTTTTTCCCTTCATTTTGTCATTGTGATGGTTTAGGATGATAAAGTAAGAGTGGTTCAGACACTGCTATTTGTTGAAGGGATTAATACACTTTTACAAACACTATTTGGAACTCGGCTACCTACCGTCATAGGCGGCTCTTACGCCTTCATGGTTCCTGTTATCTCTATAATTCATGATACTTCTTTGCTGAGTATTGAGGATAACCATATGGTTAGTACAATTCTAAGATCATTTTACCCAAATCTTTTACTTTGTTGCTTTTCTCATAAAGTTCAATGTTTTATGTTTATGCAGAGATTTCTATATTCTATGAGAGCTGTCCAAGGTGCACTAATAGTAGCATCAAGCATACAAATTATCTTGGGATACAGTCAAATGTGGGCTATTTCCACCAGGTTCTTTAGCCCCCTTGGAATGGTTCCGGTTATCGCACTAGTTGGCTTTGGCATGTTTGACAGAGGCTTCCCTGTGGTACAATATAGAAACCCTGAGGCTTTTTAGAACCCTTGAATGAAAAATTTTCTTCCTATCATATCACTCATGTTGTTCTAACTTGTTATCGACTCACTATCAGGTTGGCCGTTGTGTCGAAATTGGCCTCCCGATGCTTATTCTATTTATAGCCTTCTCCCAGGTACTACTATTCCTTCTAGTTCTAGCAATGTAATGTTGCATTAGATGTTGCTACATCAAGTGCTTGCATACTGTATCTAATATTAAGATGAAAAGTCTCATATTTACAAAGTATCAATATTAATGTGTTGTGTTTATCTGTCAATAACAGTACTTGAAGAATTTTCTGATAAAACAAGTGCCGATACTGGAGCGGTTTGCTCTCGTTTTATCAATCATGATAATTTGGGCATATGCACATCTCTTGACAGCAAGTGGTGCATACAAATATCGTCCGGAGTTAACCCAATTAAATTGCAGAACCGACAAGGCCAACCTCATTTCTTCTGCTCCATGGTCGGTCAATATTTACGTTTGCTCTCGTTGAGTCCATGGAATTCTTCTTAGTATTGCATTTCTGACTTAAATTTATTATTCAGGATAAAGATTCCCTATCCTCTTCAATGGGGTGCTCCTACTTTTGATGCTGGTCATTCTTTCGGAATGATGGCTGCTGTCTTCGTCTCATTGATTGAGGTACTCCTTAAAATCCATAAATTGAATAGACATATTATTTAGTGATTCAAAGCTAATAAATGTTTGCTTTCGCAGTCAACGGGTGCTTACAAGGCTGCCGCACGTCTAGCCAGTGCCACGCAACCTCCCGCTCATATTCTTAGCCGTGGTATTGGTTGGCAAGGCATTGGGATCCTTCTGGGTGGGTTATTTGGAACACTGACTGGTTCAACAGTCTCTGTGTAAGTATCATTGCTTCTTGCTCTGAAATTATAGTTTTATGCTACTATACTATATTAATTCCTGGTAAAACAATAGAGAAAATGTGGGGCTTCTCGGAAGCACTCGTGTTGGGAGCCGCAGGGTCATTCAAATCTCAGCTGGCTTTATGATATTCTTTTCGATGCTAGGTGAGTTTTAGTCTTTGTAGTATCTATGTCTATCGTAGTTTCTTCTATCGACTTTAAAGTCAATTTCTTTCATTCTGCAGGAAAATTTGGAGCTTTGTTTGCATCAATACCGTTCACCATTTTTGCTGCTGTGTATTGTGTTTTGTTCGGTTATGTCGGTAAGTACCGGTACCTTTTACAATTCACATTCCTGTATAACCCCATAGGAGTGTAATTTGATATATGTTGCTTTGCTTCTGACTACGGCTCTAAATGCTTTCAGCTTCCGTGGGGCTGTCGTTCTTGCAATTTACGAACATGAACTCCATGAGAAACCTCTTTATCGTCGGTGTGGCATTGTTCTTAGGTTTATCGGTTCCCGAATACTTTCGAGAATACACTGCCAAGGCTCTACATGGTCCTGCTAATACCCGAGCTGGATGGGTGAGTTAAATGTGTCCCCATGGCACTTTTCTTATTCAACTCTTTTGCTAATCAACATACCATTAACTTGTACTATTTTCGGCATGCAGTTCAATGATTTCCTTAATACCATCTTCTTTTCATCTCCGACTGTTGCATTGGTTGTCGCCGTACTGTTAGACAACACACTTGACTATAAAGACAGTGCCAGAGATAGAGGAATGCCATGGTGGGCTAATTTTCGATCATTCAAAGGCGATAGCCGGAGTGAAGAGTTTTATACACTCCCTTTCAACCTCAATCGTTTCTTCCCCCCATCATAGATCATCATCGACAACAACGAGATGCATCAGTCATATGTATATTTGACTTGGGTTATCTAGGTTTAATTCGATATCAATTCGGTTATTAAATTAAATTCTTTCTTTGTTTGATGTAATGTTTGTGGCTTGCTGCTGCTAGCTAGTGTTTGCAAAAGTGACTTTGCAAGAACTCTTGAATCAAATGTAGCGATGCACTTTTTGGCTCTGAGGAATGACGGTATCTAAAATTAATCGGAACTCGGTTATATGTGATCTGCACATGCATTCCGGGCACCTTGGTTGTCGATATATACTTCGACCAGAGCCCCTCACTCGCACTCTTTGGCCTTCCTCGATCATCTTTCTTGGTGATATGATATTCGTCGACATTCGACCCGAACTTCTTGGTGATCCTTGTTACACACTCTGTCTCAATCCTCCATTTATTGTCTTGACATGATTATGAAGAATATGAAACCCTGAACTTGGGAATTGGTTCGTATTTAGAGGGTTATAACAATTAACATGGAACTCTTACACCATGTGTAACTATATTTTCCCATGTCTTTCTTCTAACAAAGACATGCCAACAGATATGAACATATGTCATAAGCTAACTAAGTTTCAACTCAGCTCGACTCGACTTAACTCAGAGTCTCTGATACAAGAATTATATATGTTTGCTAATAGCTACTTCCCACCAAATATCAAATAAAGAAAAGTCTGGGATTTTAGGTTTCATTGTTTTCACTTACATTGAAGATTGGAAAAATATTTCAGTTAGGTCTTGATGGTAAAAAAAATCCGATTCTCAAATTTTAATCTGGTAAATGAAAAAAATAATGTTGACAAAATTTTACACGGATAGAAATCGTCTGCCCCAAACTATACTCTTTTTGGTGCTTTCACTTTTAAAAAAATAGGTTTAAGGATAGGGTTTAAAAAATTAAGGACATAGTGTATTTTTTAGAGTATACGGTTTAGAATGTGGAATTTAAAGTTAGAGTTCAGAATTTAATTTTTTTAGTGTGGGACATAGAAAGATGCATAATTAGGGGCGTCAAATTTTTATTCCAATTTTACATATCTAATTCGACTCAACACTAAAATTAATAAATGAAAAGCAAATTGAAAAAGGGAAGAAGAAATAAATAAGGGGAAATAACTTTTTTTTGAAGTATTCTATCCGAGTAATATTCTATGCACATGAGCCTTAATTTTAGGGTATAAGGACTCTGTTTAAGATTTAGAGTTTAGGAGTTTAAGTGTAATTGTTGTGAATTTTGAGGCTTTTGATAGATTTTGGGTTTATAGTTAAAAATTAGAGTTTATATGTTAACATAGATCACTAACCATATTACCATAAAACTTAAATTTCAACCCTAGATCCTAAATTCTAACTATAAATCCTAAATTCCAAACCCTTACACTAAAACCCCTAAACTCTAAGCCCTAAATTAAAACCCTAGACCCTATAATTAAAACGTTTGTGAAAACAAAAAAAAAATCACTGCATGTGTATGAGATAATAATCATATATATATATATATATATATATATATAATTATTTAATACATTGACGGTGGAAAATTAAAAAGTTTCCACAAGCGTCTTAGTTTTAATTTTAGGGACTTAGTTTTTAGGAGTTTAGGTTTAGTAATTTAGAATTTAGTGATTGTAAATAGAATTTAGGGTTTAGGGTTATAATTTAAAGTTTATATATTAAAATTTAAATACTCAACATATTACCTTAAAACCTAAATCCTATCCTCTAAACCCCAAACCTTAACCATAACCCCTAAATTATAACCATTACCCATAAATTCTAAATCTCTACACCTAAACTCTTAAATCTTACACCCTAAACTAAATCTATAAACTCTAAAATTAAGTCGCTTGTAAAAAGTAAAAATTTCCGCCGCTAATGCACGAGGTAATAATTTATTTATATATATATATGTGAACAATTGTTTCTTATATATGGTTAGTGGAGTTAAAAAACTACAAGTGGATTAAGTTTTTTTTCCATCAGTTTAATGTTATATTACATGATAAATATTAGTTCGGATATGACATTATCAGTAAATTAAATTTTAAATATATATTTTTATTGCATAAATAATTTAAATTTAACATATTAGAAAAGAATCCGAAGGATGTTTGTTGTAATTAACTCGTTTATTACCGAAAGAAAATGTTTAAGTGGAATGAAACGGTGCCGTCTGAGATAAGGACCACCGTGGGGAAATACAAAACTTCCGCACCATGAAATTCGCGCCAGTGTCTACCGCTCACATGTATACGTAGAGAAATTGTTTTATACTAAAAAAAACATTTCAATGCCACTTACGAACCGTTGATTGTCTTAGCAATAACCAAATCAACGGTCTAAAACTCACTGAAATCAGACAAAAACCCAAACATAGTGACAATACAAAAGAGAAAAAAAAGAAAATACAGCTTCAAATCATGAAAAGCGACAGTCTTTGTCATTTCACATAGCTCGAGTAACATTTTTTATTAATTTATTTAGCCCAAGACTGGAAAAAAAATGGAGAATCTAACATCAAAGAGCTGCAAACAGATGTAATTCGATATAAAAATCCAAACTTTTTATCTTTCTGTCAGTAGATTTTGACCTTACTTTCATTTCCAAGTCAAAAACTTTAAGAAAAAAGAAATCAAAAGCTTTTTCCTTTGTAACTTTAGCTTCCCTTTTTGTTTCTTTTATCTTTCAATGGATCAGCACGTAATGTGGGTGTTTTTGTTCCTTCTACATTGGGTACATTGGGTCCATTCTGTTGCAGATGGTGACAGTCACTTCTCTCCAAAAGGAGTTAACTTTGAAGGTGGGTTTTGGGTTCTTAATTTCTTATATTAACAACTAGTGGAAAAGGGATTTACAACTGTTGGAATTTTAAAGTTTTGATTTTTATTTGGGTGGTATTGAAAATAACAGTGGCTGCTTTGATGTCGGTGAAGAGAGAGATGATAGATGATATGCATGTTTTGGACGGCTGGGATATTAACTCTGTTGATCCTTGTACATGGAACATGGTGGCTTGTTCTACTGAAGGTTTTGTTATCTCACTGTAAGGAATCATGCTCCTTTTTTCTACAGTTTAAGCTTTGAATTGTTAATGTTTTGGTATTAAAAGAAGCGATTTTGGAATATTGTTGTTGATAGGGAAATGGCCAGCACTGGGTTATCAGGTATGCTTTCACCCAGCATTGGGAATTTGAGTCAGCTTAGGACAATGTGAGTCCACTGTCTTTATCTTGTTCTTTTCTGCAGTTCCACAGCTTATTCTTTCTATGGAACCTATTCATTGTTGCACGGTCAATAATCTTTTGTGTAAAATTGATGTTTAAGTAGTGAGTAGGTTTTCCCAAGACATTATTTTATGGGGTATTCTAAACTTAGTTGGACTCGGGTGCGAGCGGTCGGATATGGGTGTGAAACTGATGTTTTAGTAGTGATTAGGATTTCCCAAGACATTACTTTTATGTGGTATTCTAAACTCAGTTACTTGGCCTCAGGTGTGAGTGTCCGAAACAGGTATGTATGATGTATCCGGTACGGGTATGGTTAGATTTTTCTTTGTTTTTCATGTGTTTAGAGGATCCTTAGAGGCCATAAACCTATATACATGTGTCCAATTTGAGTGTTGGACAAGGATATTTCAAGGAAAATGAGGACTCTGAGAAACGGATTCTAAATGTTGGTAGCAATGTGCTCGCGACACTATTGTCTACTCTAAACGCCAAGGATACTGTTTCTGAATATACATCTGATGGTGACATGCAATCTATGAGAAAGTAGGTTCTTTTAAGATGATGTAGTTTTAGTCCTTTTAGAAATTGATTTGCTTATGCACAATTTGCATTGCAGTGCACTTGGGCACATGTTCTTGTTGGAAGAGATGCTAGAATTGGTGCTCGGAATTAGTTTTAGTCTTATTCTCTTAAATTCATTTTGAATTTACGAGGTTGTTTGCGATGCTTCGTATTTCTGCTTTTGTAGGCTGTTGCAGAACAATCAGTTGTCAGGTCCCATCCCGGATGAGATAGGAAAGCTCTCAGAGCTTCAAACTCTCGATCTTTCTGGTAACCAATTTGTTGGAGCAATTCCAAGTTCTTTAGGCTCCCTAACCCATCTAAGTTACCTGTGAGTTCAGTCTGACATTTCTTTGTTGCATTTTTATAACGTTCGCTGTTATTTGTACGTGCATGTGTTTTCTTAATGTTTTCCCTTCTAAAATCTTAGCCCTGGCTTTTTCAGGCGGCTTAACAAGAACAATTTATCCGGACATATTCCTAGAGATGTTGCAAATCTAACTGGTCTTTCATTCTTGTACATTCCCGACATGTCGCTGTATTTCTAGTTCAGACTAGTCTGAAATGATGACCAATTAACTTCAATGATATTGTGCAGGGACTTGTCATTTAATAATCTCAGTGGTCCAACTCCAAAAATACTAGCAAATGGTTATAGGTGAGCTTCATTGCGGAAACGAGATTTTATTCTACATCAATAAGCCTAAACTTTGAATTCTCTTTAATGTTCATAACAATCGTGTCGGTCACTTTTGCTCACTTCAATCTCCATGGTTTTCTTTGTTGTTGTGTAGTATTACAGGAAACAACTTTCTTTGCACTTCTTCATCTCAACATATTTGCGGAGACGTTCCAAATCCATTAAATGGTATGTTGTTGAAATGTATCAACGTGCTTTTGACACCTGCTCTTTAATGATGTGAATCTAACATGTCGAATCATTTAGTGGCAAGCTCGGCTTCGTCTTCTAGAGTCGGTGGAAACCATCATTGGCTGCTTTCTGTTGTCATAGGAATTATTTCCACATTTGTGGTTTCTGTGATGCTGCTTGTTTGTTGGGTACATTGGAACCGATCTCGAATTTTGCTACTATCATATGGTACTCCCAAATTCACATTATACGCTTATTTAATGCCGAATTTGTGTAATCATCGGAGTTTGATAATTTTGTGTTAACTTGAATTGCAGTGCAGCAAGATTATGATTTCGAAATCGGTCATCTAAAGAGGTTCTCCTACCGTGAACTGCAAACTGCAACGGGCAACTTTAACTCCCAAAACATTCTAGGACAAGGAGGATACGGAGTTGTTTATAAAGGGTGTCTTCCAAATAGGTTGGTGGTGGCAGTTAAAAGGCTAAAAGATCCGAATTTCACAGGAGAAGTGCAATTTCAAACCGAAGTAGAGATGATCGGTTTAGCTCTTCACCGTAACCTGTTACGTTTGTATGGCTTCTGCATGACACCTGATGAGATGTTGCTCATTTATCCTTACATGCCAAATGGGAGCGTTGCTGATCGCTTAAGAGGTTTGTTTCTTTCTGCTGGTTTTTCCGTAATCCGTAGTTCAAATGCATAGTCGTAAACTATTCGTCTATCTTATGATTCACAATTTCACATATAGATTTTTATATTTTGCCCCTATTGGCCTTGCTTACCTTATAATTTGACCATCTTTGGCAGATTCTATCCATGGGAAGCCTACTCTGAATTGGAATAGACGAATGCATATTGCCCTTGGAGCTGCCCGTGGACTTCTATATTTACACGAGCAATGTAACCCGAAAATAATTCACCGGGATGTGAAAGCTGCAAATATTTTGCTCGACGAAAGTTTTGAAGCCGTGGTAGGGGATTTTGGTCTCGCTAAGCTCTTAGATAAACGGGATTCACATGTTACCACCGCTGTGCGAGGTACCGTAGGACACATAGCCCCGGAGTATCTCTCAACCGGGCAGTCTTCCGAGAAAACAGATGTCTTTGGATTTGGAATCCTACTCTTGGAACTCATCACTGGACAAAAGACGTTTGATGCCGGTAATGGCCAGATTCAAAAGGGAATGATTCTCAGCTGGGTAAGGAATATCAATGACAGTGTAATAATATGGATCTTTGTCATTTCAAGCGCACCGTGCTTTACTTACAGCGATGTATGCTCTGTTATAAGAACACCGAGCATAAACTCGGAATTTGTTCGAGCTAACTTGTCGTACTCTTTGTTCCGTATTATTCATCCAAATGTAATGTGAAGAAACTTCATGGTTGATACAGGTTAAGACATTGTACGAGGAGAAGAGACTCGAAGTGCTAGTGGACAGGGATTTAAAAGGATGTTTTAATGCAATCGAATTGGAAACAATAACAGATTTGGCACTGAAGTGTACTCGATCACAACCGCACCTTCGCCCGAAGATGTCTGAAGTTTTGAAGGTCCTTGAAGGTCTTGTACAGTCCGGTGCGGAGGAATCACAAGGTAGAACAAACCATTGCGAGACCAGAGCATATAGCTTCGCCGGAAATTACAGCGACGTTCATGAAGAATCATCCTTCATCATTGAAGCAATGGAGCTTTCCGGACCTCGGTAATAGAAAGTACAAACTTTTCCCTCTCCCCATTAATTTGTACATGAATTTTTGCTGGAACTCTCTTACAAGATGGTGAAAGTGTCCCAAAAATTAAACCACTGTACCAGATGAATATGGTCTTAACCATCTGTGTGTTGTTTTTTTATAGCTCATCATATTCATATCTAATTACAGAAAGAGTTAATATTTGATGCACCGACAACGAACCCGAACAATTTCAACTATACCATAACAAGGACATTGTTGTATTTATATGATAGACCTGTAGCTAGTCCAATATCATATATAATGTTAGAAATGAATATTTTTTAGAATCTGCCAAAATAGCCACCTGGTGATTGCTGGAGTTTTGGAATAAAATTTCAGTCTTTGAGAACATTAATTACGGAAATGAAAATGATTATAATTTGGACATATTGAAGAAAGTTTCATTGGGAGAGAAAAAAAAAACATATACTTCCATGGAAATTGTACCAGCTTGTCTTCAAAGGAAAGTCTCTCATTCAAGTCAAAACTGCATTATTTCTTCATGGAAATTTATCTCAGACTAGACCCCATTTTTTTCATTTCTCACGTTTGGCTGATAATTTTTTCCCTACAAGAGAGCTTCTGAAGCTGTTACGTGTTTCTTTTAGAGGCTTAAACACTAAACCCTAAGTTGTTAACTTTACAGTTTAAATTTTGGACCATAAAATCTATTCTCAAATCTTAAAACTTAATCACAAACAGTAAAACCCTAACACTAAACCCTAATCTTATCGGCCTAAATTCTAAATTATAAACCTTAAACAATAAACTCTAACTCTAGATCTTAACTTCTAAACCTTAAACTTTAAACACATTAACTTTAAACCCTAAACTAAATTCTTAACCCTTAAATTTTATAAGTATATATAAACTTTAATTTATACGATCTGTATATCAAACTTTTTCACTATTTAAAAATAGTTTAACATTGTGTTAAAAGGATTATAGCTATTTAATCAAATTTGCCATTTGACAATTGGCATTGCAGAAGACATTTACAATTTTCATAAAATAGAGTGAAAAATAAGATTGATTAAATACAAGTAGACTTTTTTTTCAAAATAATTAATTAAAAAAGTCAATCCTCAAGAACTTGGTCCATTCAACACGATTTCTTAAACACACAAATGAAATCTTTAATTATGTAACGCCCTGAATCCAAATATGATAATTCTTCCTAAAAAGATTCCTTTTTTACCTCAAATTATTATTATTAATTTTATTATTACTAATTCTAGTCATTACTTGGGGCAATCTTCACTCAACTCAAACCATTTTCAGTCTTATACCATTTTTTTATTTCTCAAGTTCCTTTCTTCACCTAACCTCTTTCATATATATATATATGTGTGTGTGTAGATTCTTACAGTTCATTTGTATTTTAATGGAGAAAGTGCTTGATTCTATCATAGCAATTGAACCCATTTTGCTATAATCTTTCTCCATTACAATTCTTGGGTTTTGACATATCAACGTGAACAAAAACCTTTTCTTTTTGGGGGTCAAAATTTCGTTTGTTTGTCAATTTTGCTTGGAATTGAAGTGATCAAAAGCAGGTAAGGATCTGATTCTGGGTTGTTTTAGAAGTTAACAAAGGTTCGATTTTTATTACTTTTAGAGGAATTAATAAGCTCTTACTGTTGTTTTGTTGATTCTTTTGTGGTTATTGCCTTTTGGATTCTTTGGGGTGTATGCGCATGAAAAGTGGTTTCATCACATTGTTTTATTGTCTCTGAATTTGGTTTTAAAATGGAGAAAATGTTAGCTGTTTTACATTATATGATTGCTGATATGTATGCTTATTGCCTTGGTTTTTGATTATTTTGGCGCAGCAGGTGTAATTAGCTGAGACTAATGGATAAAGAGAAAAAGGGTGATTGCATAGGGACTAATGAGAACTTGAGTCAACTTGGGGGAGGTGTTAATGGGGTTGTGTCTGAAGTTGTCATTGTGAAAAAATCTGAAGAAAATATATGTTTTGATGGAGAAAATGCGGATTCGAGATTGCCCAATGATGGCCTCGAGGTATGGAGTCGGAATGATCTGGGAAATGGTGGGAATTCAAGTAGTTTAGTTGATGGAAATGCGCTTAAGAATGAAGAAAGGAATTTTGGAGAGAAAAACAATGTAGTGGCATCAAGTGAGGGGTTGGGTGAAGCAACCGAGGAATCGATTAATGAGGAGACAAACGAGATTAGAGGAGTCATTGAAACACAGGGTCTAGTTGATCGAGGAAGTAGTGGGAGTTCGGATAATTCAGTTGGTGGTTTTGAGACCACTGTTGTGATTAACACCCTAGAGGTAGCATGTGTGGAAGGAAGGAATGGAGAATTCCAAGTGAAAGACAATGGACTCGGTTCAAGTAAAGTATCTGCAGAAGGGCCAAAGACAAAAGTTGCTGAAGCAGAGGAATTGTGCGTGATTGATATAAAGGGAAGTGGTTGTGGCCGAAGACAGTTTAGCGAGAGTTGGGATGGGGAAAGAGTTTGTAGAATTTGCCATTTGAATTCAGAGCAATTACTCGAATCTACTGTTAGTACATCAACTACTGAAGCTCCTCTGGATCTAATTCAACTTGGTTGTGGGTGCAAAGATGAGCTAGGAAGTGCACATGGTCATTGTGCAGAGGCATGGTTTAAGCTGAAAGGAAACAGGTAACATTCATTCTCTAGTATTGAAGTTGTTGGATCTGACTCGGGTCTCATTGGGGGAAAATATGCTCTGTGTTGCTGCTTAATGCTTTGCCGGGTTGTTGTGTGTTTGCTTTATCTTTGCTCTAGTTGTGTTTGGAATTAGTTTTAGGACCAATTAGAAGTTCCTTAGGTCTAATTTTTTCTCCATTGTCATTGATTGTTGCAATGAAATATCTATTTGGACTCCGAAAACATGCATAAGTTAAAAGTGTTCACTTTGATCAATATGGGATATGAAGTTTTGGTTCTATAATCTTGTTTGATGTTTGAGCGAGGTGAATTTTTATCATACAAGTGTAAACTATGTTACTCGGAGTTGGGGTGCGAGTGTTAAATACAAGTGTGTATCCAACACAGGCAAGGGTAGACTTTTCTAAGATTTCCATGTATTTGGAGGATCGTTGGAGGTCATATGCCCATATCCATTTGTCTGATACGAGTATCAGACACGAGTACTTTAAGGAGTGAAGAGTCTGAACAATTTAGAGTTTAAATTTAAGAAGGTATAGGAATTCTTTTCAAGCTGCACAACTGATTTTTTAGTTTACGAGTTAATTATATGCTCATAGAATAGGATAGGATAGAAATTTCCGAATATATTTTAATAGCTTCATTGTTTTGCAAAAAAAATTATTTGCTTAATAAGCACGAAACAACTGTTTTTATTTGGTCTTCAAATAAGTATGAAGCAACTGTTCTACTGTATTTGGTCTGCAATCTGCATATTTACCTTCTTATGTTTAATTTTTTGCCGCAGAATTTGCGAAATTTGTGGTCAAACCGCAAAAAACATCAACGGCGTTAGAGATAACAGATTTATCGAAGATTGGCACGGCCAACGATCTATGAGTGGCGTTACTACCTTCTCAGAACGACGTGCAGGATGTTGGCGTGGACAGCCATTCTGCAACTTCCTCATGGCATGCCTAGTAATGGCCTTTGTACTGCCGTGGTTCTTTCGAGTGAATATGGTTTAGCAAAGGTATGAGTCTTCAACAGTCACTTACCAAGACAAAATGGCTTGCTGCTGGCATTAAGCTGTTTGGTATTGAACTTTTGTGCATAAGGTTAAAGCTTGGTATACACGCCAAATTCATTATGGGAATTCCCATGAATGTAATCACAGGTTTGGTCGACAGAGATTTGATGTTTATAATGAAAAACTTAGTTTTGCAACAGATTTGCTCTATTTGTATTCTGATGTCAAACTCTGGTTCATATTCACTCAAGACCTCATCAAATATGTGAATTTGACATAGTTGATGAATTGACTTTCAAATTTCTAGACAGATTTCTTAAGAAAAGGGTTAGTTCAATTCATTATCCTTAAATCATCATGTACATTTTAAATTGGTTCATAAACTTCAGAACATTCTATCGAGTCTTTAAAGTATCGACATTGAATGTCCGTTCGTATATAATGTGATGCGCACGTACGATAGGCATCGTACACGCGTATTTGTGATTTGGCTTACATGTTCTAAATGTGTTCGAAGGGTAGAATGTTTTGAATTTAAAGACTAATTTACCAACAACCGCGATGAGTCTCTTAAGCAAGGTGAGGGTTTCGACGCTGGGAATGGAAAAAAGTGAGTTGGAAATGTTGTTTCCATATTGAGCCTCTACAAAACCTGATTCAAATTAGTTGGTCATTGAGTCAGATAACGATAGTAAAAAAAACTACTTTAAAATTTAGGTAATAGTTTGAGGATATTAGTGAAATTAACCCTAGGAGAAACATAAAGAAAAGTTTGGACCTTTGCCATGAGAAAAGATCCAAAAGCCCAAAACCCAAAGGAAGAGACTTTGGCACTCATACATGAACAAAGAAAGCAACTTTAAACACTGAAAACCCTAGATTGAGGGAGGAATTAGTACCAGCTGCCTCTTCTTTGTTAGTCGTACAAATTTCCCCATGGTTAGCTCTCTATTTCATCTCAATTTCATTGCTTGAATTTCAAAATCTTTGCTGTTTTGTTAATACATGAATCATAAACTTTTTTTTCTCTCTTTTTGTTAACCATGGAAGGCATCGGAGAAGAAGCTTTCGAACCCAATGAGGGAGATTAAAGTTCAGAAACTTGTCCTCAACATTTCCGTCGGTGAAAGCGGCGACCGTCTCACCCGTGCTTCCAAGGTAACCGCCGCACACGGAGGCAAAAACCCATTCATGTTCTTCCCCGAAGTCTTTTACTTGAATATTAATTAGTTAACCCCATGCTCATTTTAGGTCTTGGAACAACTCAGTGGTCAAGCCCCTGTTTTCTCTAAAGGTAAACATTCTTAAATTCTGACACCAATGCTGTCTTTTAGTTGTATCTTTTTGTTGGATTGTGGTGTTAACGGACATGAAAATGTGGGGTTGATGTGAGCAGCTAGGTACACCGTGAGATCTTTCGGAATCAGGCGTAACGAGAAGATTGCTTGCTATGTGACTGTGAGGGGAGAAAAGGCCATGCAGCTTCTCGAGAGTGGTTTGAAGGTTAAGGAATATGAGCTTTTGAGGAGGAACTTCAGTGACACCGGCTGCTTCGGATTCGGTATCCAGGAACATATTGATCTTGGCATCAAGTAAGTCTTTTTTTCGAGTGTTGCTTTTGTTTTAATTGATGTTTTTATGTTGATAATGCATTTTGGGTGCTTGTGAATTAGCATAAGAGATCCAAGTTTCGGATATTTGATAGGTTCATGTCATTGGTTTTCATTTGAAAGTTTGTGATTAATATACTATGATTACTTGAATGGCAATGCACTTGTCTGTACTGTATCAGTGCTTTTATTAGGATTTAAGAATCGAGAGGCTTCACCGTTCTTTCTAGAATGATAACCAGACTGAGTTTATAGGTTTGCCTTTCTTGCCAAGAGTTAGTGTGGCTCGAAACTAGCTAACCCCATTTGAAGTCAACCTTTCTTTATGAGCGGTTAACACTGGTTATAGGGAAACTAAACAAGAGAGGAATCTTGCATGCTATGTCCAAGTATCCTCTAAATACATGTAAAACCGAAAACCTAAGAAATATCTACCCATACTTGTGTCAGATACATACTCAACCCCGGCACTCACACCCGAGTCAAAGTAGTTATCGGCAGCTTGATTTTATTTGTAGTCGCATTTGATATTTGATGTTATGAGCTCCGTACAGGCATAAACTACAACTCTTGTTTCTCTTTCTAGGTATGATCCTTCAACCGGTATCTATGGCATGGACTTCTATGTTGTTCTGGAACGAGCAGGTTACCGAGTGGGACGTCGTCGTCGATGCAAGTCACGGGTTGGTATTCAGCACAGAGTTACTAAGGAGGATGCCATGAAGTGGTTCCAGGTCAAATATGAAGGTGTCATCCTCAACAAGTCTCAAAATATTTGAGCTTAGGCATGTCAATTATAAGCTCGGTTGAGTTTGTTTTTGGTTTCGACTACTTGAAGTTGACTAGTTTGAAGTTTTAGTTTCTCTTTTTTTCCTTCATGAAACTCCTTTTGAGGGTAAACCATTTTGAAATGTCAATGGAATTAGGTTTCTACATCTATTCCTGCATGTTTCTTCTTCCTCCAATTATTAATAATAGTGTTGTATTTGGTACCTATGCTTTCAAATATTTAATGTGGTATCTCTATTTCTAAAAGCCGATATATGTACTTTGACAAAATGTCTGATGGAGTACCTAGTATTTTTAAAAGGATTATTAATGTATAGGTGGAAACTGAAATTTTTTACAAGTGTCTTAGTTTTAGGGTTTATAGTTTATGGTTTAGGTGTAGGGGCTTAAAATTTAGTTATAATAGTTAGAATTTAGGGTTTAGGTTTAGAATATAGACTTTATAAGTCAAAACTTAAATTCTAATCATATTACCCTAAAAATAAAACCCTAACCTCTAAAATTTAAACCCTAAATTCTAACTACTATACCTAATCCCTTACACCTAAATCTTTAAATTCTAAACTTATACTCTAAAATTAAAGCGTTTGTGGAAATTGAGTTTCCGCCGCATGTGTATAGGATATAAATCCTTTTAAAATATCATATCAAATATTTTATCAAAAATACAAATATTATATTGAACATTTTATTAAACAACGAATATCACATTAGACATCTTGAAAAATACATGTATAGGATCACCATCATACCTCATTAGTGCATGTCCTAGTTTTGTTAGTATAAACAAAATTACATTCACCTCAATTTCCATAGTTATTGAAGAAATTTCATAAAAACAACAATAAATAACATTGGAATGCATGTACATGCTACCAGGATTACTAATTCTAACCAACCTAAACATTTTTCTTTTCTTAATAGTTTTTTTAAAAAAATTATAATGTAGTATTTGTTTATATTTTTTCTTAATTTTTTGATAAAATATATACTTTACAGATAAAATTGTTCGAACTTAAATCATTTAAAATGAACAACGTTCCTTTTCTCATTGACCATTAGTTGGATTCAAGCTAAAAGTTTTTCAACTTACCCATTTGAATAGTTTACACTTAGATTAAAAGAATAAAGTAATTAAATTTCTAAGATTAAAAGTAAAAAACTAAATTTTAAATATACAAGGGGCTGAGACCATAATTAGACCCTTTATAAACCGTTCGCTTTTCTAGTTGAAGTTTGTAACTTTCGCATTTCAGAAACAGAGTTCCCTGTTTTTCCATGGCTAAAACGGCGCCAAACTTGTGTTTCTCCCCCCTAAATCTAAACCAAAACCGTAGAGAAAACTTGTTCTTATCTAAAAATGGTTGCTTTATCCAAAAACCTTCTTCAAAAACCACTCTCTTGTCTCCAATTTTCAGTTCTTGCACCCCTATCCGAATCTCAGCTTCACCGGCAAGATCCATTGATCACCAACTTACAGATTATAATGCCGAAATTCTTCGATTCTGTGAGCTGGGTAATCTTCAAAATGCCATGGAATTGCTTTGCATCTCTGAAAAATCTGAACTTGAACCCAGAACGTACAGCTCTGTTTTACAGCTTTGTGCTGGTTTAAAATCATTAACTGATGGGAAAAAGGTTCATTCAATCGTTAATTCTAACAATGTTGTACTCGATGAACTGTTGGGCTCGAAGCTTGTATCTTTTTATGCAACTTGTGGGGATTTAAAGGAAGCAAGGAGGGTTTTCGATGGAATGGGGAAAAAGAATGTTTATTTGTGGAATTTCATGGTGAGTGAGTATGCAAAAACTGGGGATTTCAAGGAGAGCATTTTTTTGTTCAAGATGATGGTGGAAAGGGGAATTGAAGTGAATTCTTACACATTCTCTTGTGTTCTGAAGTGTTTAGCAGCTCTAGGAGGTATTAAAAATGGTGAATGTGTTCATGGATATTTGTTAAAACTGGGTTTTGGTTGTTGTAACAGTGTTGTGAACTCTCTTATTTCGTTTTACTTCAAGAGCAGAAGACCTGAAAGCGCCTGTGAATTGTTTGATAAATTGACTGACCGAGATGTTATATCATGGAACTCGATGATAAGTGGCTATGTATCAAATGGTCTTGCACAGAGAGGGCTGGAGATCTTTAAAGAGATGTTGCGTTTGGGTGTTGAAGTCGATTCGGCTACGATTGTAAGTGTTCTTGTCGGTTGTGCGAATTCCGGTATTCTTTCATTGGGGAAGGCTGTTCATGCTTTGGCGATAAAATCTTGTTTTGAGAGGAGAATCAACTTTAGTAACACTTTACTGGATATGTATTCAAAGTGTGGTGATCTCGACGGTGCCTTACGAGTTTTCGAGAAGATGGGTGAAAGAAATGTTGTGTCATGGACTTCTATGATTGCAGGTTACACCCGGGATGGCCAGTCCGATGGAGCCATCAGATTGCTCCAACAAATGGAGATGGAAGGTGTTAAACTAGATGTAGTTGCTATCACAAGCATTCTTCATGCTTGTGCTCGAAGTGGTTCGTTGGATAATGGCAAGGATGTACATGATTACATCAAGGCAAATGACATGGAATCGAATTTGTTTGTGTGTAATGCACTCATGGATATGTATGCTAAATGTGGGAGCATGGAAGATGCGAATTCTGTCTTTTCGTCGATGGCTGTGAAGGACATTATTTCTTGGAATACCATGATTGGAGGTTACTCGAAGAATTGTCTTCCTAATGAAGCTCTTAAAACGTTTGCTGCAATGCTCGAAGAACTGAAACCCGACAGCAGAACTATGGCATGTATTCTCCCTGCATGTGCCAGCCTATCTGCTCTAGAAAGAGGCAAAGAGATTCATGGTCACATATTGAGAAACGGGTATTCTTCAGATCGACATGTTGCAAACGCACTCGTCGACCTATATGTAAAGTGTGGAGTTCTAGGTCTTGCACAATTACTTTTCGATATGATTCCTTCAAAAGATTTAGTCTCGTGGACAGTAATGATTGCCGGATACGGTATGCATGGGTTTGGGAATGAAGCTATCACGACCTTCAACGAGATGAGAGATGAAGGAATTGAGCCAGATGAAGTCTCCTTCATTTCTATACTGTATGCCTGCAGCCATTCTGGACTACTCGAGGAAGGTTGGAGATTCTTCTACATAATGAAAAATGATTTCAACATTGAACCCAAATTGGAACACTATGCCTGCTTGGTAGATCTTCTTTCTCGAACTGGTTATCTTTCGAAGGAACACTATGCCACAATCTGGGGATCTTTACTTTGTGGCTGCAGGATTTACCATGATGTTGAATTAGCCGAGAAAGTTGCAGAACGTGTCTTCGAGCTAGAGCCGGAAAATACCGGATATTACGTACTCTTAGCTAATATATATGCCGAGGCCGAAAAGTGGGAGGAAGTGAAGAGAATGAGAGAGAGAATTGGAAGGAAAGGTTTAAGAAAGAACCCTGGCTGCAGTTGGATAGAGATAAAGGGCAGAGTTAATCTCTTTGTTAGTGGAAACAATTCACACACACAATCCAAAAAGATTGAATCTTTGCTAAAGAAGCTAAGGAGGAAGATGAAGGAGGATGGGTATTTCCCTAAAACCAAGTATGCTTTGATTGATGCAGATGAGATGCAAAAAGAAATGGCTCTCTGCGGGCACAGTGAGAAATTAGCCATGGCTTTCGGGTTATTAACCTTGCCGCCGAGAAAAACAATACGAGTAACCAAGAATCTCCGAGTATGCGGCGACTGTCATGAAATGGCCAGGTTCATGTCAAAGGAAACTGGTAGAGAAATTGTGCTGAGAGATTCAAATCGATTTCACCATTTCGAGGATGGATATTGTTCTTGCAGAGGTTTCTGGTGACTAGGCCAGCATCCTCAAACTATCGTCCGTACATTTCCAAATGTTCTAATTGTGTTTTCAATGTATTAATCAGATCATTCTGTTAGCACAGTCGTCGATCTAAATGTTAAATATCAATTCAAATATGACATGGAGCATATTCGAAACCGGTGTGGTAACTCGAGTAAGAGTAGGAAATTTACTTAGAAGTACAATGTAAAGGGAAAGATCATAGCATCCTGGCCATGTTTGATGAGCAGGGTGCCCATCCATCCACATGGTGTGGTCCATTTTGAGTATGTAAGAACCACGAAACTTCAAATCTTACTGGTACCTGAGACCAGGACACAACTAAACAGAAACTTGGATCCAACCATCAAAACTATTGTAGGAACCATACAGTTGGATCTGTCATAATGTTCCATCATTTTTATCCCAATAATTTAGCATCTGCAACTTCATCCACCAACACCAACTCGGTTTTACTCAAGGCATACCGACATACTAAAGGCATCGTTACCGTTCCGGTATCGGCACGAAATGAAGGAAACAACAATTTTGTAAACTCCATTGGGACACATTTACAATTCATTATATGAACAAACTGAATCAAAGTAAAGCACAATGAATGACACCAGAAAGGATAAAATCACAAAAATGGTGTCAAAAAGCAAATGCTTGAAGATCAAGAAGAATACATAACTTTTCAGGCCAAAAAGAATAGCACACCAGTTCAATGATTCCTTTGCCTCCTTTTTCATTTCCCCCTCAAAACTCCACCTATAGCTACCCTTTATTCTCATTTATCATAAATCAAGTGTATCAAATATCAATAATAAATAAATGAAAACTGTAATCACCAATTTCTCCTAGTCCAAAAAAATCTAGTACTGTTTTGTTCAACCACACCATTTTGAGAGAAGAATTAAGAAAACAATAAGGAAAACTATTGAAGAAAGTCCAATTGCAACACCAAGAACAACCTTATTTGGTCCATGATGTTGCTCCTTTTCACTTGTATCATCTGCACTATCATCATCATAATCTGCAGAATCACTATCACTATCTCCATCTCCATCTCCATCCTTAGAAGGAGGAGGTGACATTGGCAGTCCATGCTTATTACAAGGAGCAACCCCAAGCTTCATTTTTGAAGACAAAACAGACTGATTGTAACACAAATTGCTGTTCCCACCAACCTTGAAAACATCCAATCTCTTTATGAAACTAGCATTGAAAGGCAAAACTCCATGAAGCTCATTGTTCTCAAGTTTCAGCACTTTCAAGCCTTTCAACTCTGAGAAAAACCTTGGGACAGTACCATTCAACTGGTTATTACTCAGATCCACATGAACCAAGCCTGGAATAGCTGATATAGAATCTGGGATTGAACCAGAAAGTGAATTGGAAGATAAAGATAGGTTTTTTAATGATATCAAGTCACCAAACTCAGTGGGAATCACCCCATTTAGCTCATTTGAAGAAAGGTTCAAGCATTCAAGATCTTCAAGAAGGGTAAAGGAAGTTGGTATGTTCCCTTTGAGCTTGTTATCAGATAAATCAACATGGGTCAGATTCTGATGCAGGTGCCTTGGAAGAGAGCCGGTGAGATTAGCATGAGAAATGGTTACTGTCTTTAACTTGTGCATATTCCCAAGGATCACATAAAGGCCAGTGGTGTTAACCGGAGTGAATGAAACTGTGAGATCGGTCAGGTTAACGAAACGCGAGAGCCAGACGCCGGTGAGGCGGCGGAGGGAGCGAATGCAGGCGAAAGAAGTGAGGGAAAGGGAGAGATCCGAGGGGAAACGGATAGGGTAAGTGTGACAGTTGGTGAAGGAAAGGGAATGGAGGGAAGATAGGGACTTGAGAGCTGTGAAGGAGAGGGAAAGGTCGGCGGAGCAGTTGGAGAGGTGGAGGGAAACGAGGTGGCGGAAGGGCTTGGAGTCGTCGCAGACGGTGGCGTTGTGAGGGGAAGGTTGATTGCAAGGGTCTCTTGCGGTCGGAATGTTGAGGGATTCCAGTGCTTGTATTTGCTTGGGGTCTAGAGTAGAGGAGGAGGAGGAGGAGGAAGAAGAGGGTGTTGCAGTGGTGGTAGCGGCGGCGGAGACGGCGAGGTAGAGGAGGAGGAGGAAGAAAGGTGGTGGTTTCATTGTCGAAAATGGTGAGTTTTTAGTGAGGTTGGAACTTGGGAAGTTAAACTGAAGAGGGAGAAACAGAACAGAAGACAACAAACAAGAAGTGGGAGTTATATTATTTTATAACTAAGTACGAGATTTTATGTGATTCATGTGTTGTACGAAACAAACAACAAGGGTCAATCTGATCATTTTTAAACTCTTTTTTTTAGGTGTCGGTTCAGAAAGGCATAAACTCGAGGTGCATTTTTAAGGACTAGATTGCGATTTTAGAATAATAGAGTTCATTTCAAGTAATTTCAATGGAAAACAGCTCATAGCATTGCTTAGAAACACATGCACACTGCTGAGAACAAAATGGGCACATACAGTTGCAAACTGTTAAAAAATTGAACATGTACTATCAACAATCAATGGAAATGCAGCTCGTGGTCACGGCGGTGCTGTTGCCGGCGTTGACGAACGGGTTGATCCGGACCCAAACGAGAGAGAACACGGAAGCCAGCAGCACCGACCAAAGAACAACAATGGTTGGTGTCCTGTTTTGTCTGCCCATGAGACCTTTGAGGAATGGATACAGATGGAGGATGACCCAAAATGAAAAGAACACTTTGCCAAAGAGTGGCCCCCAAGCTTCGTACCCTTTGTTGAGTGCGTCGGAGAATCCGGCCACGACACCAACCATGTTAACGATGAGGAGTGTCGTCGGCGGTATCAAAAGCGTTGTCCATTTCACAATGTAGAGCTCACCGAACTCAGCATCGTCTGCTGCCTTGGCAGTCACGGTAAAGTTGGTATCAATACCTGCCAGCATCTTTAGAATACCTTGGAAGACAGCAAAGAGATGGGCGGAAACACCTCCAATGACCCAAAACTGCTCGTTACGCCATAAGTCCTCGATGCTGACTCCACTCCATCGGAGTTCAAGCACTGCGGTCACGATAATGGAAAGGAAAAGGCCAAGAAACAGAACGCTTGCCAGGTTTGAGAGCTGATCATATTACAAAAAGCAAAGCAATGTAAGAACTTATGAATTATGATCTCCAAAACTAAACAATTATACATGAACAACTAGCAATCATTAGTACCGTCGGTATGATAAATTTTCCGGTGAGAAGACAGATTGCTGGCAGAGAACAATAAGCAACGAGAGGAAGTGATGTGAAAGGATAGACAATGGTGTTGATATATGCTAGCCTTTGCAGCCATTTAAGACGACCGCCTCCAAAGCCATACCATAGGGGGCAATGCCTGCTTAGGAAGATTTCAACAGATCCAAGTGCCCATCGAAGAACCTGGTGCAACCGATCGGACAGATTGATTGGTGCAGACCCTTTGAATGCAGGCCTTAAGGGCATGCAGTAAATCGATCTCCATCCTCGGCAGTGCATTTTGAAACCGGTTAAGATATCCTCAGTGACCGAACCGTATATCCATCCAATCTGAGCAATCATATAGGAAGTTTCAATCGGTTCTGTTTACCTTGTTATACTTCAAAAGTAACAGCATTTTAAGTTTCATGTATGATAGGTAAATATCAAAATTCGAACCTCTTTTCCCCATGCAGTCTTCTCTTCATATCCACAGCTAATGACATGAATTGCTTCCTTGATTAGTGTGGAAGGATTGGCAGATTCAGCCACTCCTCCATTCTCCATCAGTGTAGATTCAATGAAGACAGAAGATAATCCGAAAGTTTTCTCGAAGCTCGTTTGAGAGATCAGCATTGATCTTTCATAGTCATCATAATCTGCAGAAATGAAACCGGAGAGATATGTCAACAATTCAATGGCTCGGTAAAGTACTAGTCCAACTTTAGTTTTCTGAAAGATTTAGACTTACTTTCAATTTCCCTAAGGTTAAAGATGGCAGCATCGAGTTCTTCGCGCTTTGCATCCCTATAAAGCTCTGATGGATCCTTTGGTTCCTTCTTGCCCGGGCAGCAGCATGAGCGGGATGAAGAAGATGACTTAGGCAAGCTGGGCATTGAAGGTGGTCCATAGCCATAAAGTGCTTGCCTATTGAAAACACAACCTGTTCCCACATAAACCGGCCCTTGAATTCCATCAAGACCTTTCATGTTAACCTGAAGTTGAAAATTTTGAAGAATTGTTAGAACTCAAGAGCCTTCTTTTATACTTAAAATCAAGCAGAAAACTGGTTTAGCTTTAAGCTTACGTCGAAGAAAACTGTGTTGCGATTGGCATATCGATCGCTCCTATCTATGCCATCAAATCTTTGAGGAAACTGCACATAGCATACATCTCGACCGACTTGTGGATCCATCATGAAGCACATTGCCTCCCTGACTGCCTTGCTATTGTTAACATAGTGGTCACAATCGAGATTGAGGATGTATGGAGCATTTGTAAGAACCGCAGACACCCGAACCTGTAAGAAGCCATTCGTGTCAGTTGCAAATCGGAAGAGAATCGCAGCCTTGTTATTACCCTATGTGTTACCTACCAAAGCATTTTCAGCACCAGCTTTTTTGTGGTGTTGGTAGCCAGGTCTCTTCTCCCTAGAGACATAAACCAGCCGGGGAAGTTCATTTCCTTCTATGTCACGGGCACCACTATATCCAAGGAAAACCTGAATCATGCCGGGGTGATCACGCGTGTTGTTTCCCGGCCAAGGAGTTCCGTCTTGCATTGTCCATCCTTCTTCAGGTGTTTTCTGAGCCTTTGCAACTAAAGCATTGACTCGGATTTTGAACTCTTCATAGTCTCTCTGTACTCAAATCGAAAGGATATTATTAAATCATATATGGTATTAGGCCCTATAACTTCTAATATCAAAGTGCTCCGGATGTTCCAAGAAAATGTAGCCAAAGAAAGCTTGAGCAACTTACTTTCATTGCTCTACGTTCTTTCACGAAAGACGGCTGCACTTTGTCCTTCAAGTAATCGATCTTCTGCGAGAAGTAAAACTCCGGTGCCCGTGGTTCAATGGCAAACTTTTTGCAGAATGGAACCCACTTTCTTGCAAAGTCAGCTGTTTCAACTAGAGACTCAAATGTCAGCATTGCGGCACCATCATCCGATACATAACAAGAGACCTTATCCACAGGGTAGTCCACAGCAAGGATGGAAAGCACGGTATTAGAAGTGATCAACGGCGGTTCTTTCAACGGATCCACCGTACTCACAAAGAAGTCCACAGCAGCAAGTTCAGAAGGTTCACCTTCTCTTTCATATCTGCCATTGTATCCGGAAAAAATCCATCTCAGATACATATTTTACTAGTAATCAATACAACAAGCTTAGTAACAAACCATTAATTACATAGTTATGATATCGAATCAGCTGAAATAAGATAACTTTTGTTATTAGCATCATTAATGGTATATCAAAAAGCATTTGATCATCAGATTTGTACCTTGCAGATAGCCTATCAGTGTATGTTTCCCTGTCAATAGGATACCACTTGGGGAACTGATCCAACACCCAGGAAAAGGCAAACCAGATTTCACATATGACTGAAGTGAGCCACAGGGGAAAAGCACTGTCAACAGGGTTCGTTACTCGGTAATGGAAGAAAAGACCGAGAATGATCAACCGCATAATGATCACAGTTCGGTATGGTGCAAGCTTGCTTTTCGAAATCGGAATTATAGTCGAGAGGGGCTGGGAAGCATCCGGTGCCCTGCAAATGCAAATGTTACATACATTACATATCAGAAAGACTTGCCATAGTCTGATTTTTGGTTAAATACTAACGGTTTATCTTCCATTTGTTGCTCAGGTGGGACTTGAGCTTCTGTGTCAGCCTTAGTTTTTGCAGGCTTTTTCTTCTTGCTCTTCTTTTCTTTCCAACTTTCCACCCGGTTCTTCCAAATCGGATTCCCATTGTCTTCGGTCATTTCTTCACGAAAACATCGAACGAGACAATTAGAGGCTAGAGCTTTAGAAATCAAATATTATAGAAGAAATTGATGTTACATAGTACATACCACTATCCAATGTAGACACACTGCTGATATGCCTTGCATGAACCCCAACTTCCTGTATGAACCAACATGAATAAAAGCTAGCTCTTAGAATCCTAAACACTAAACTACCAAGGCAGCACAAAAACAGTACCTGAGACTTGTTCAAGTGTGCAGGCATCGTGGATTGATAGCCGGACGCCTTCTCGACATCGTCCAACACGTTCTCTGAGGAAATCAATCAAGCATTTGGAAAACAAAAGATTCATCAAGAACCAAATGGAAATGGACTTAAAAAATGTAGAATCTAGCATCAAGAATCAAAAGAAACATACCGTCGTACGGATTACCGCATTGGAGACAAGCTTTTCGACCTTCCTTGAGGTCGTATTCGAAACAAGTCTTGCAAACAGGGAAGTTACATTCATGGCAAGACACAAAGGGTTCACCATTGGCATTCAACCCCACATTCTCACCACAAGTGTGGCAAACAGGAGCCCCAGATTCCATCATCTCTAAAAGAACTTGGCTTTAACCCAATGCTACAATATGCAAGCCAAGGGTATCCCTCTAGTTCTCTTAATCTTTGTGTTTGTCTGTCTGTGTGTGTTTTTTTATATGAAAAAAAGAAGAACCCAACAGAGATGGCAACGTTGTGATGGTGAAGAAAGGTTGAAGGAAGGCGTTTGGTGGCATATGGAGGGTGGGGTGTTGGTGTCATGTAATTTGCAGAGAAATCTAACAAGCAAAGCTTACATTTCTTTTCTAAGGGAAAAAGAAAGTTCGAAATTTTGCGGGAAATTGAAGGAAGGTTTCGGTTGGGCAAGGTACATCCTTAACTAACGTAGACTTTGCTTGAATATCTGTCACTGTTCTATGTTGCACTTATATACGGATACAGATATGAAAAACGATAATTTTTAAAATTTTAGAGTACTAACAAGGATTAATATCCTATAGACAGGCGGTGGAAACTTTCAGTTTCCACTATTGTCTTAGTTTTAGGGTATAAAGAGTTAGTTTAGGGTATAAAATTTAGGGGTTTAGGTGTAGGGGTTTAGAATTTAGGGATAGTTGTTTTAATTTAAGGTTTAGGGTTATAATTTAGGGTTTATAGGTCAGAGTTTAGTTTTTAGGGTAATATGGGGAGGATTTAGGTTTTAACCTATAAACCCTAAATTATAACCTTAAACCTTAAATTGAAACAACTATCCCTAAATTTTAAACCCCTGCACCTAAACCCCTAAACCTTAAACCTTAAATTAAAACAACTATCCTTAAATTCTAATCCCTACACCTAAACCCCTAAACCCTATACCCTAAACTAACTCTTTATACCCTAAAACTAAGGCACTTGTGGAAACCGAAAGTTTCCACTACCTTTGTATAGAATATTTATCCTAGTAACAAAGGTATGTCGAATATAAAATAAATTTTAAATTCTAAAAAATGTAAAAATAAAAAGTTATAAAAAAATAGGTGACCATGACATCACACATAATTATATATTTATAGTTGAATCATGTGAGCGAAAGAAAGTTAAAAAAAATAAAAAAAAAAAGAGAGCAAGAGAATAGAAGAATAAAAAATAGAAAAAATTACTCAAATTGTACCCAATATATTTTCGGTACACAAAATGTATTGGATACGTGATACGACTTTAAATTAAAATACATGTGCTTCATAGTGTCGAACCATACATGATATGCATTTTTTACATTATTTACTGTCTCCCGGAAAAATAAGTAAGGTGGAAAGCGAAGTTCATAAATTGGGTGGAGAGGAAAATAAGTATTATTCAACTGGATTTACAATCAACCAATTAAGATAAAACAAAGTTAATTGTAGTAGAAATTCTTAAATTAAGGACAAAATTTTAAATTGACCCCCAAACTTCTATTTTTTTAATAAAATACTCAAAACTAAAGTTTAATTTCAATCATGTCCTTTTGTCGATCTAGCTGACAGCTTGGATCTACTGGCATTGTAACGTTAAAGTCGGTGTTTAGAATGGCGGGTTTTTTTTTTATAACAACAAATATATGATGCATTGTCTAATTAATTGGAATGAGTATTTCATAAGTCTATTACGAGAACAACTCATTAAAGTTTAGTTTGCGATTGATTTTAAAAAGTGCGGTGAAAAAAATGATTTTTAAATTAGCTGTTGAAAAGTTGGTTTTAGTGTTTGTCATTGATGTCAAAAAGTGATTTTGAGGAGATAAAATGTCTATTTTAGACATGATATTGAAATGTAAAAGTAAACTTGGATGATGTTCAAATAATTAATGTTATGATATATGAAATAAGTCAATTTTAATTATAATAAAAAAATATTTTTTTTATAAAATTTAATTTGAAAATATAAACTACATTCTAGATTATATACGGTCATATCACTTACAAATTAATAATAAATATAAAATAAAATAATTTTATTCTCAATATAAATATTATAAAATATATATTATTTTACAATTATGTATGCATAATGTACAATAAATTATAATTAAATAATAAGGTTAAAAAAGTAATTTTATTTTCAAATTAATTTTTCCAACCAAGAAGCTATAAAAACTAGCTTTTTGGTTTGGGTGAAAAAACTAGTTTTAAAAGCAACCAAAAACACCAAAAAAACAAGTGAAAGCACTTAAAAAGCCCGTTTGGGTTGTCAAACTCAACCACAAACGGGGCCTAAGTGATACTTTAGTTTGAGGATTCAATTGAAATATTTTTAAAATTCAAGGACCAATTTACAATTTAACCTAGAACTTGAGGACCTCTAGTGAAATTAACCCTTGAAAAAAGTTAAAATGTTAAGACAATAAGTCAGAAATGGAAGATGTATGACACCAAACCAAACATGTACCAAAATCAGGCCAGACCATGAGGTGCAACCCTTTAAGACAAAGCAAAATGAACAAATGATTACATACATGTGATTACTTAAACTTTGTATATATTTGTATATATTTGCTTCATTGGTGCTAAGACTTGTAGTTCAATGCTAAAATATAGTGAAATTAGGTCACCTCTGGATGTGAAAAGAGACATCTTTAAATGATACAATTTTAGACTACTACTTGTTCACAAAGGATATTATACACTCACTAGAACCAACTATTACAAGCTTGGATGATCTCCTACTGCTCGTATTGTCGCGGTTAGCCGGTTACATCCTCTTAATCGAGGTGTAGCTCGATCAAGCGTGCAGACGCAGTAACGATATCTTCCTTCCAATCAGTCAACATTTCTGCAGTTGCAACGACTCTGCAGCTTTGATTTAGGAAATGGTGTGGACCTTTACTACTTCAGTTGTGTCACAGACAACAAGGTTGTCCGATTCAGCTCGAGTCGTACATAGCCAATTAACCTGACAAAGGACGAGTCTAAAGACGAGAAGCTTTGAAGAGAAACTAAGCATATATAGTGCAAGCAATAGGGCTCACCTTCTTGTTTAATTTGATGTTCAAATGTAGAAGCTCATTGTTATTTCCAGACAACGAAAATGCCACGAAAATGTCACGCAAGACTAAGCAGCAGTATGACTGCCTAAGGAGGAATCTAAATGCAACCATTTTCTTCCATTTTCACCGGGAACTCCACCATCACTGCCTTTGGACACCGACCGAGTTCCTTTTCGGGATTTCGTGGAACTTTTAGGCTTCGTGTCTGTAAGTTCCGATTCCATATCAATTACATCAATAACACCATCACCCCTCGCCAAAACACATCCTGCCTACTTTGTCCAACATATATCTACATCTGGAACTTTTATTGAGTGAACAGAAGCTGGATTTAAACATTGTCCAGCATTACTACCACTCCTCATGTCAGGGTGGCCGTGGCCTGCATATTGTAGACGACGAAACTAAATAAAATCGAATACCTTAATCTCACTACTGTCATCCGCGGCTGCAAGGAAAGATGATTTGGAATTACAAGTAACCTGCATAAACATACAAAACTTTACGAATTCATAAACCGAAGAATCTTTACACGATTGATCTCATCTTTATTATAGTTATAACTCTCCAAAGGCTTCCATGAGTTATCTGCTAACTATAACTGAATAATGCTTAAGCAAATTTCAAATGTGATCAAAACAAAAACAGAGAAAAGAAAATGAATTACCATCTGAACATCAAAGCATATCCAGTGGAAACATATATGATATTCTCATTTCCTACATTCGATGCCGAAAATAAATAATAACAAGTAATTAAAACAAGAGTAAACTACAACGGAGGTCACTCAATTATGAGTAAGATTATAGTTGAGTCACTCAATTATTAAAAGTTACATTTAGGTCACTCAATTAAGGTTACATTTGAGTCACCCAATTATTAAAGTTTACATTTAGATCACTCAATTATAGGTAAAGTTACGTTTGGGTCATCTTCATACACGTGATTTCGAAGAAAAAATGACTAATTCGATATACCTTGACTCAAATGTAACTTTACCTATAATTGAGTGATCTAAATATAACCTTATTCATAACCCAAATGTAACTTCTAATAATTGAGTAACCCAAATGTAACTTTGACCATAATTGAGTGACATCCGTTGTAGTTTACCCTTAAAACAAAACTTAATGAGAAAATGGATTAAGAAACGAAAATATTTACAGAATTTTACCTGAGTTGAAGCAAAGGGATGAGATCGGTTCGTTGCTAATATCCATGGCAAATTTCACATCTTTGCATCGCAAATCGAACCAACAAACGCAACCATCCTAATTTAAATTCATTGTTTTTTAATATTATTAAAACAAATATAAGCTATTAAGCTTCAGTTAAAATTAAAATCGGAGGGAAAAGGAAAGAGTAGGGTTTTACTTCGGCGGAAGAGGCGACAAGGCCGGGCCTGTCACGTGAGGCGATACAGGACGTGGAGGTAGCCTAGTGGCCTCTCAATCGTCTCGTCTCCGTCATTTGCGATGCGCCACCGCCACCGCCACCGCCTTCGACTTTGCCTCGCCGGTTTCTTTTCTCTTTTGTTTGCTTTTCTGATTGGCGGTTGTTCTTTAGGGCAGTTAGATCAGCCGTGGACAATAGTGGCTTAACGGGCCATTCTCAAGCTCAGTTGGGCTTAAGCATTCAGCCCAATTAAAGCCCAGTTCCTTAATAGAATTATAGAATTTGTAATAAGAACAACAAAGACAATAAAAACAAGGATAATTATTCGAGGTGGAAATTAAAAGTTTCCACAAACGACTTAATTTTAGGGTTTAGGGACTTAATTTAAGGTGTAGAGTTTAGGGTTTTAGGTTTAGTAGTTTAGAATTTAAGGTCTGTGAATATAATTTAGGGTTTAGGGTTAAAGTTTAGGGTTTTAGGTTTAGTAGTTTAGAATTTAAGGTCTGTGAATATAATTTAGGGTTTAGGGTTAGAGTTTAGGGTTTATACGTTAAAACTTAAACCCTCAACATATTACACTAAAACCTAAACCTTAACCTTTAAACCCTAAATCCTAACCCTTAACCTTTAAACCCTAAATCCTAACCCTAACCTCTAAATTCTAACTATTGTCCCTAAATTCTAAACTCCTACACCCTAAACCCTATACTAAGTCCTTAAACCCTAAAACTAAGGCGCTTGTGGAAACTAAAAGTTTCCACCGCCAGTGTATTATATATAAATCCTAAAAAAATATGAGATTATAAATGGATTTGTAACACTCTTTGCATGTGTATCAATAAAACATGTGTCTCGTTAAAAATTATAAAGAAAAAATTTAAGACGAAATTTAATTTAAACAAATTTAATAATTTTAGAGTTTATGGGTTTAAGTTATGAGTTCAAGGTTTAAAATTTTAAATTTTAGAGTTAGATATTTTAATTTTAATTTTATAATTTAAATAAAAAGAGTTGTATATTTTTTTATATTATGTATTAAAATATGATTCTAAATTTAATTAGAAAAAAATAGTTAATTAAATATTATCTTTCCTACCATTTCAGGAAATATATTTATTCATTACATGTCTCTTTCCTTGATTATCATTATAACTATGTCTAATTTTTATGTATAAATAATTCTAACATTATGGTTAGGATAGGGGATGGATCTCAAACCCTACATATGCTCTCAGTGAAAAAGGATGATGTTCATCTAAGGAGACTCGAGTTTAATCACTTTAGGTTTAGAAGATAGGGGATAGATCTCGAATCCTACATGTGGTCTCAGTAGAAAAAGGGATGATGTCCATCCTAAGAGACTCGAGTTCAATCGCTTTAGGTTTAAAGGATAGAGGATAGATCTCGAACCCTACATGTGGTCTCAGTGAAAAAAAGGATGATGTACATCCTGGGAGACCCGAGTTCAATCGTTTTAGGTTTAGGGGATAGGGGATAGATCTCGAACCTTACCTGTGGTCTTACAGAAAAAAAGATAGGAGATGAATCTCAAAGACTTAAACTTTAGTCTTTCATGTAAATATTTTGGTGTACAAGTTATATAACATAAAGTTTATACATAGTTTCAAGGTTTATTGGTATTATTTAGGTTTAGGGTTTATGAATTTAAGTTTTTAAAGTTTAAAATTTAAAAGGTAAATTTAGTATTTTAAATCATAAAATTTGAGCCTAAAATAATTTGGACGTGTAAAGTAAATTTTACACAATATATATAGGGTAATTACTCCATATACAAACACCTGTGAAAACTTTGTTTACACAAGCGCCTTAGTTATAGGGGTTAGAGATTTTATTTAGGGTTTACGGGTTTAAGTATAATTGTTTTGAATTAAGGGGTTGTTGATAGAATTTTGGGTTTAGGGTTAAAATTTAGGGTTTATAAGTTAAAATCTAAATCCTTAATCATATTGCCCTAAACTCCAACTCCAACTCTAACCCTAATCCTAAATTCTATTCCTAAACCCTAAATTCTAACAATGAAGTCTAAAATTTAAACTCGTACACTAAAACCCATAAAATCAAAATCTTAAATTAAAACCCTAAAATTAAGGCGTTTGTGGAAACAAAAAGTTTCCACCGTTTGTGTATGAGATAATAATCCATATATATATATCCAATACACTAACGGTGTAAATTTTTAGTTTCCACAAGTGTCTTAGTTTTAGGGTTTATGGACTTAGTTCAAGGTGTAGGGTTTAGGTGTAGGAATTTAAAATTTAGAGTTTGGGTTTTAGGGTAATATGTGAGGATTTAGGTTTTAAACTATAAACCTTAAATTCTAACCATAGCCCCTAAATTCTAATCATAACCACTAAATTCTAAACTATTAAATATAAATCTCTAAACCCTACACCTTAAATTGAGTCCCTAAACCCTAAAACTAATACGCTTGTAAAAACTATAAATTTCTACCGCCAATTTATCAAATAATTATCCATAAAAAATTACTGTAATCTTTAATACTCCTATTAACTTGCAATAATTTTATCCCTACAATTATGACATAAAATTGTATTTCCAATAGAAACCTATAAAACCAATAATTAATGTAATTAGTACGAAAACAATTATACTTACAAGCACTAATTAAAGATGATTTAATTATCATTTCGGGAAAGTTATTTTACTAAATACATCACTCTAAAAAAAAGAAACAATTTATTATTTACATGTTTCTTTCCATTAATGCAATTTGAACTACTATCTGGTTGCACTAGCCAACCTTTCCCGTTTAAAATATGGCCTTATAGCATAATACTATAATAAATCAATTGATTAATTAAAGTAATAGCTATGGATTAGGGCAAGACATACTTAATTGCATTGCTTTTGACTTAATAGCCAACCTATTCATTTTTTATTATTTCAATTTTGTTTAGAATATTCGATTTTGATCGAAGATCACATGAAAATATCGTTCACAAGTCAATAAATTTAACTCTTGAAAAAATGTCATTTTAGCCATTTTTTCTTTCTATTACAACCAACTAACGTTTCATTTTTCGTTTAAATTTCACCGTTGTTGGATGAAAACTGTTAGTCAACTAACAGTCAACGCTTGAGGCTGACGTGGCATGTCTGCAGGGCATAGGAAGATGACATGGAACTATCATGTGGCATTTTTAAAAAATTATTTATTTTTTAAAGAAAATATTTTTTAAATATTTTTAACCAATCGCCACATCAGCAAAGTGCCACGTGGCAGTGTCAGGTCATCTCCCCATACCCTGCAGACATGCCACGTCAGCCTCAGGCATTGACTGTTAGTTGACTAACAGTTTTCATCCAACAATGGTAAAATTTGAACGAAAAATAAAACGTTAGGTGGTTGTTTACACAAAAGAAAAGATAAGACTAAAATGACCAAAAGGTGAAACGTTAGGGACTATTTTTGACCTTTTGCGTAACAAATTACATATCATCTATGGATAATTTAATATTGAGTTATTGTATGTCATGATTCCCTTGTTCCCTAGCAATAAAAACCGAAAATGAAATAGCATGTGACCCTAATTTGGCCCTAGCACAACAAAAAGTTACCTTTGCTAATGTCGTTTCCTTTCTCAATGATTCCGCCAATGCCCTCTCCTCTCTTACCCCGAACCAGCAGCTTGATGTAGATAGGCCCTTGCAGTCCTAACATGGCTGCAATAAAAGTTGACCAAACATGTCAGAAAAACCAACCCCCATGTCCTTCTTCATACCAAAGGACAATAACCCTATTTCCTTCACGTTTTGGACTGTCATTGTAGGGAAAAAGGTTTGAATAGTTGTATTTAGTCTCATTTGTATTGTAGGGGAAAAGGTTTATACATCCATTTAAATGTAATAGGTTCAAGGAATCCAACGAGTGGTTTTAGTAGAAAAGATGTTTATATTAGGATATATGATTTTAAGCAGCTTTATCTACAAGATATATATCTTGTAAAAGGGTTAAGAAAAAGTATAAACAGATACTACCATGTAATCGAGACTATTCAAAATAATGTAATGGTTCAAGTATTTTTAAAAAAAAACAAGAACAAAAATCTAACACATGATACACCCAAAAACATGAATAATCATAAAGAATAAAATAAATATACATTAAAACTCAAAGGTGTGAAAACAAGAAAAACAAAATCCATCACTCTCTAGAAGAACTTACTTCGTCTTCGAACTAAAATATAACAACAATCTATTTTAACCAAAATGCTCCATTACTTGTATGAGTTTTTTGGCTGCAAAATCCCAACACATCAATAAACAACCACAAAAATGTATCAAAATATAAAGAGATCGTCGACCTTTTCAAACAAAAAACAGTCACAAAGACAAACTAAAACGGTCATAAAAACAATAAAAGCAACTAACATAAAGACAAAAAACACATATGAGCACTCAAAAAAAATTATGAATATTTATATACAATCAAATTAAAAAGAATTCATATTCAATACACTGACGGTGGAAACTTTTAGTTTTCATGGGCACCTTAGTTTTAGATATTAGATACTCAGTTTAGGGTGTAGGGGTTTAGAATTTAGGGTTTATAGGTTAGAATTTAGGGTAATATGTTGATGGTTTAAGTTTTAACCTATAAACCCTAAATTCTATTCACAGTCACTAGATTCTAAACTACTAAACCTAAACCCTAAACTCTACCCCCTAAATTGAGTCCCTAAAACCTAAAATTGATGAACTTGTTGAAATTAAAAGTTATCACCGTCGGTATATCAAATAATTATTCAATTAAAAATACATGTACATTACATTTTTTAAATTAATGTCGAAATCTTTTATCATTTGATCCAACTAACATATGTGACTACAAAACACATATTTTAGAAATTGCTTATAACATAATTGTTGAAAATAGATTACAATATCTTCCATTTCACGTGAAAGTTTCATGGGAGTACTTTAACAATCATGCCTCATAATTTTGTTTTTGATCTTATATGGTAGTACCAATGTTGGCCATGGTGCAGCCTTGGAAGTTACATCATTTTGCAAGAATCTAAAATTGAAAATAATAACGTACGATTTGGGTCATTTTCATTGATTTTAATGTTATATTTAAAAGCTACATTTTTGAAATACTACAATTTCTTGATATAGCCCACCAAGCTTTGAATTTGAATTCTAAGGTTTTTATGATTTCCATAATTTGAATCACATACGAAGGGAAGAAAACAACTAAACATTTCTCTTGGTAGTTGGTACTAGGGCCGTAAATGAGACGAGACAAATCGCGAGCTATTCGAGTTCGACTCAGTCAAAGTTCGGTCAACACTCGACTCGAGCTCGAACTCGGCTTGAATTTTTAACGAGTCGAGTCGAGCTACTCGATACCAGACTCGAAAAACTCGCGAGTTGCTTGAAAATATAATATACTGATTTTTTAAATTTAAAATCTAAATTCCTAAACCTAAAATCTAAATCTTAAATTCTAAACACAACAACTTAAACTTCTAAACTATAAACTAACACCCTAAATTTGTGAATCAAAGTTTTTTTTCTTAATAGGGCATTAAATGGACGAGACAGATCACAAGCTACTCGAGTCCGACTCGGTCAATACTCGACTCGATTAAACTCAACTCAAGCTCGAACTCAACTCGAGTTCTTAACGAGCCGAGCTCGGATTATTCAGGCTCGTTAAAAAACACTCAAGCTCGAACTCGACTCGAAATCTTAATGAGATAGTCGAACTTAGCACTACTCGAGCTCGACTCGGCTTGTTTACACCTCTTGTTGGTACTTGGTACAATACTCATGGTCAATCGAATCTTGACTAAAATTAGAGCAGAGGCGGCTCTAAGATTTATAGAGTTTTTTGTAATTCATTAAAACGAGTCTCTCAAGTTAAAAAAAATTAAATATGTGTCAGTTTGTTGTGTGCGTGGTAGGCTAATTTTTGAATAAAAATGAGTATAACATGACTAAAAAATTTACGAAATATAACAATATTTTTTTTCGCATGTACTTTTACCACTAGCTCATAAGTAATTTTTTTTTCTTTTCACTTAATATTTAGCTTGAACCCTCCTCTTTCCGGGGTCCTATGAGATTCCTCCTATTGTATAGATTTAAAACCACTTATTTCCTTAAAAAATTATGATTTAGAGTCAAATTGAGTCTAACGATTTTGAGAAAAAATACTTTTCATACTAATCATTTTTCATGACACTCGAACATGATACAATATTAAATATTTTTTTATCACTTTGTGCAATTGTTAGTTAAAACAACTAGCCATGCAAAACTATCATGCACGAGTTTACCACGCCTTTTAAAATTTATGTTTTGCTTTCTAATTCTGATTTCGTCCCTGCATACTCATTTTAAAAATCAAATTAACTAACCTTGGTAATGACATTAAACTAAATGGTTAATATAAACATACTAATTACCAGAGATTTAAAAAGCCGACCGTGACCACGATCTAGGAATTGTGACGCCGTTGAAAATCACAATTGGAGTAAAAAACAGTCTGTAATCTCCGTAATTTGACTGTTTTTGTCAGAAATCGCAATATAACGCAGCAACTGCGATTTAAAACCATGTTAATTACATGCTGAAAATAAGCTGAAAATACAGGTTTATGATTAGTAGGTAAGATTAAGAATCATCCGACATTGATTGAATGACAAAAGACTCGTTAACTCTATTTTCTGGTTCGATTATCTGACAGTGCAGGCGACAGCATAAGCCCATGACTTGAGGTGTTCTTTCATGGCGGAACCGTCGTTGAAAGGAGGCATTTTCCTGTAATAATATTGCCCCTTCGTTTCTTCAGAAAACGAAGACTCAGAATCCAAGTTGCCATAGAAACCCGAATCAAGCTCTCCACCAACTTTCCTCTTGCTTCGTCTCCTCCTCCTTCTCCTTCCCCCTCTTTTCCTTCTCTCCGGCTTCGCAAATTCCGCCGCCTGAACTGGCTGAACCGCTTGCCGCTGCTCGACTCCGACGTCGGCGATTTCGCCGCAGTTGGGACACCTGGGAACCAAAATCTCAGCACCAACAGGAACATTGTGAAGAATGTTGGGTTTGTTTTCTTCCTCTTCTTCTTGGAGGCAAGGGCTAAGAACATTGTTGAAAAACCAGAGAGAGTCGAAATTCTCCATGGCTTTCTTTGAAGCATCCATGAGAGAGAGAAGACGAAAAAACAAAGACTTTATGTTATATAAACACGAACGAAACTGAGAGAAAAAGCCTCGAAGCTACTTAGAATTTTTTATTTTGTTTAGTTTTGGTTAATCATTTGGCTTGATTCTCTTGACAAAAATATCATGCGAAATTTCTGGTTTCTTTAAATGGTGAGGTTCGTATCCCTTATAACATTGATTAAGATTTTTTTTTAACTCAGTTTATTTTATTTATAACGTCGAAATTCGAACCTTTAATAATAACATTACAAAAGATTATCAGAGTAAAACTTAAAATATAGAAGTTGTGACTTCGAATGTATTTAAGTGTTCTTTTAACATTTTCTGACTAGGGCAAGAGGAAGGAAATTTTTGCTCCCGACAAGTATTGAACTCACAACTTAAAAGAGAAATGATAGTGTCAACGAGAGCTTTTATCAACCTGTTCTAGAAATTTTCAACTACTATTTCTAGTTTAGAAATAAAAATTATGAATGATTTAGATATTATGGCCCTGTTTGGCAATTAGCAGATAGTTAATAGCTGATAGTCGATAGCATTAGCTGATTTCACTAGCAGATTGCATTAGCTGATTGTATAGAAGTGTTTGGTAAAATAACTGATAGCTGATCGTTGTTTGATTATTTGAACAAACAAAATGACATATAAGAACATGATTATATTCAATACTTGTTTAAATAATTTATTAGTTATTAATATTTTGTATCTATAAATATTAATTGGATTATGAAAATTATTTTTTAATATCATTACTAAGCATATACTAAGGATGTATATATAATTTTTTATTTGTGAAATTATCTTTTTAGTATAATTTTAATAATTATTAAATTTAAATATATATATATATTAATTTCTTATTTTCAATAAAATTATACTTATTGATAAAAAATAATTTATTATTTAAGATTTTTTTATTTTATTAGTTATTCAAATTTATGTTATTTAGAGAAAAAAAATTATCGAGGACAAAATAATTTTTACAAGTATTTTATTTAAATCTCTAACTCAAAAAACTCCTAAAAGGAGCTTTTTCAAAATGAGAGATTTCACCTCAATCCGTTATTATATTCCGCTATTTACCAAACATCTAAATTAACGGATTTGACTGATCAAATCTCTAAAAATGATTTTAGTTCAAAAAGTTATTTACCAAACAGAGCCAATAATTTGTTATTAAAAAATATAATATTAAAGTTTGTAGCCCTTATTTAATATAATGGTGATTAAGATATTATTATTATTATTATTAAGATAAAAAAAATTGTATTACGAGATTTATGGGTAAAAGAATAGTGAAGGGTAGTTTTGGTATGTGAGAAAATAGAAATAGTGAAGTGAGTGGACTTTTTGAGATTTGCAAATGGAAATGATTCTGGCAGAAAGTAAATAAATTAGCCAACGGTCGAAACCAATACATTTTCAGTCATTTTCTATTATTTTATTTATTTTTGGGACAGTGTAATTTTTAGTCCTGAATTTTGTAATTTGTTCCAATTTGGGACCTGATCTTTTCCACATTAATCTCAATATATATATATATATATATATATATATATTATATTAAAATTGATCATTGAGCTTTTATTTTTGGTCCTTTAGATGATATGACACAAATCTTAAGGTGCCATATCATTGTAAAAAAAATGTGTATTAAAAATAGGGCAAGTACATAAATGGACACTAAATTACGTTTTAATATTTACTTTGGTCATCAAAATTTTAATTATTATAAAATGGTTAATAAACTATTGATTTTGTTATAAAATGGTCACTAAACTATGATTGTCGTTAAGTGGGATGAAGTAGCAGTTTGATTAGAATTGTTTAGGCATAATGCTAAAAATGCCTCTATCGTTTGATTGAATTACCGCTTTGGCCCCTATTCTTTTTTTGAAGCAAGTTAGCTCTCAACGTTTCATTTTGGGTCAAAATGGCCCATCTGCGGATGGAAACTGTTAGTCAACTGACGATAAACAACTTGAAATTACTTGGCAGAATGACACGTCAGAAGAAAAAAAATATTTTATATTTTATACAATTTTATAAATTATTTTTGATTGATGTGTCATTCTTTAAAGTCAGCATATTTGTCTATATGACACTGCTATCGCGACGTGCACTGCCATGTAGGTTTTTCATATCATTTCAATCCATTTATCGTTGGTTGACTAACAATTTTCATCTGCAAATGGGTCATTTTGACCCAAAATGAAACGCTGATGGCTAAATTGCTTCAAAAAAAGAATAGGGCCAAAATGATAATCTAGTCAAACGTTAGGGGCATTTTTTGACATTATGCCAATTGTTTAATAGCATAGTTAGTCCTCCATATTTATACATTCGATCAATTTGGTCTTAATTTGAAAAAAAATCAATAAATTTAGGCTCGTTATTTACAAATTCTATCAATTTAGTCTTATTTTTATTAGAAATAATCTGATATTTTTTAAAAACTAAACTACACCCTTTAATCTTTTAAAACCATTAATTAGATCCCTCAAATGTATTAGAAATTTTTATTAAGTTTAATTTTTTTTGAATATTTTTACTAAGTTCTACAAAATTGTTAACTTTTTTTTTTCAAAAAAAGTGATTGGATCTCTAAAAAAAATGAAATTTTGATTAAACTCTCTCAAACTTTCATACTAAGGGCCTATTTTTGGTTGATTATATAAACCCAAACTCACTTTTTAAAGCAAAATCAATGGCAAACAATGTAACTTTTAGGTGAAAACTCAAATTACAAACGAGATTATAGACTCAAACTAAAAATCTACAATTTATAGCCTTTTGGGTTTAAGAATCTCGTTTGAAGTGAAAAAGTCCAAATTACCTCTCATTAAAACTTCAGCAAACAACGACATTTTAAAATTTTAAAATATTTCGTATATTTTTAAATTTTTGGTTGATTATATAAACCCAAACTCATATTTCATATATTATTTTTAAAATATTTATAAAATAATTTATATACTTAAAATTTATATTTTTCTAAAAAATAATTCATATTTTATATATTATTTTAAAAATATTTTAATATAAAATATAAAAAAATTATAATTTAAAATTTACCTATATCATATGTTATAATATTAATGGATTTAAATATAATTAAATTAATATATTTTAAATTTTATAACATGATATCTAAGATAGACATTTTATCTTTCCAAAATCACTTTTTGACAACAATAACAATCACTAAAATCTTAAACTCATCTTTTCAAAATTATTTTCTACAGCACTTCTAAAATTACTTTTCTAACCGCACTTTTTAAAAGCAATACTTCCGTTTGCGGTTGCGTTTGGCAACCAAACGGGCTTTTTAAGTACTTTCACTTGTTTTTTGGTGTTTTTGGTTGTTTTTGAAACTAGCTTTTTCAGCCAAATCAAAAGGCTAGATTTTATAGCTTCTTAGGTGGAAAAGCTAGTTTGAAAATAAAATTATTTTTTTACCCCTATTATTTAATTATAATTTATTATACATTATGCATACATAATTGTAAAATAATATATATTTTATAATATTTATATTGAGAATAAAATTATTTTATTTGTAATTTATTTTATATTTATTATTAATTTGTAAGTGATATGTCCGTATATAATTTAGAATGTAGTTTATATTTTTAAATTAGATTTTATAAAAATAAAATAAAATATTTATTATATTTAAAATTGACTTATTTCATATATCATAACATTAACTAATTTGAACATCACTCAAATTTACTTTTACTTTTCAATATCATGTCTAAAATAGATATTTGATCTCCTCAAAATCACTTTTTGACATCAAAGACAAACACTAACCAGCTTTTCAAAACTACTTTTCAAATCACTTTTTTCACCGCATTTTTTAAAAACAACCGCAAACTGCCTAAGTTCCACGGTTGGTTGTGGTGGGTGGTCGTGGATATTGCCCTACAATATTTTTTATAAACTCATGCACATTCCTAAACTATGTTGCTCAAATTCAGATCTTCTTGTTTAAGTATGATTTATATTTTAAAGAAAATATAATTGAAAGCATAAAAGCTTAAAAAGAACATGCTGTAAAAGTAAACGATGCGAACAAGTTTTACACTAATTCATAACTTCCTTAGCATGGCTGAATCGCGGGGCAAATCTCCTTTGGCAGTGAGCTTCGTATGTTGCCGATGCCGGCCACGTGCCTCGGCGATTGACATACGACGTGAACGAGCTTTATAGCTGCCTTCCAAAGGAGATTCACCCAGTAATGCACCCATGCATTTTCCAATATCCTTTGCTTGAAACCAATGTAACCATGCATATATGCATTTCACTCTGATGTATGCATATATATAGATATATATATTGTTAGTGAAGAACTAGAAGGACTCAAAACGAGAATGGTCTGTGGTATTTTCCCAATATAAACGGTATATTCGAGGCACAATCCAATTTGTTTAACTAGTTTCTAAATTCTAAACCAAAGTGGTCCTTTCCCTTTTGATTCCATTGGCAACGGCATCATCCTTACTAGGTTTTGACCATATCATGTGAATTCTAATGTTTAAGCTGGTTTAATATTTCCCCAGGTTTTCTTTCATTTTCTTGCTTATAGAGAGCTAAAAGTGATACTTACGGATCACCTATCAAATGAGACTGTTGGCTAGGGATGGAAATCGTCTATCTCTAACTATGCCTCTATTGGTGCCTCCATTTTAAAATAGTGGATTTAGGGTTTAAGGTTGGGGGTTAGGGTTAGGGCGTAAGGAATTAAAGGTATGATGTATTTTTTAGGGTTTAGGATATGAAAATTAGGGTTAGGGCTTAGAATTTTATTTTTAGATGTTTTTTTAGTAGGGGTATATAAAGAGGCGTGGTTAGGGGGCAGAAGATTTTTACTCATTGGCGAGACTCGAAAAATGATGCTTGCTAGGAAACTAATGAGGGGTAAAAATCCTCTGCCCCTAATCATGCACCCTTCTATGCCTTATACTAAAAATCACTTAAAAATTAAATTCTAATCCCTAATTTTAATTTCCACATCCTAAACCTTAAATCCTACACCCTAAAAATACACCCTACCCCTAATTCCTTAACCTCTAACGTAACCCCTAACCTTAACTCTAAACACTAAACCCACTATTTTAAAGTGGGGCATAAAAGGGACAGACGATTTCCATCCGCTAATTAATGAGTGCTTAACCAACTTATTTGTTTTCATAGTTACAAAGAAACTGAACTAGTGACTAAATTCAGCCTGCAGGTTTCAGAAAATATCTGTCTTGGTATCTTTATGTTCTTGCCATTGAGGAAAAAGAAGGCAAATCAGCATCTGGTAATGTGCTTTAAACTTTCCATGGAGACAATGGGGTCTTGGAATTGGATCCTATAAGTTCAAGAACATGCATGCAAAGAGCAAGTGGAATTCCAAATGGAATTATGGCTCAGATTTTCCGCAAAACCTTAATTTTTTATATATATATTTTCCCTCCCAATTTTCCAGAGCTTTTGGTGGATGAGTTTTTTAGCGAGAATTTTTTTCATACACAAGGCATCGAATTTGAGGCTTGCTTAAGCGATACCAAGCTGCTTACCATTTGGACCAACTCGTTGGTCAAAACAAGGGTGTAAATGAACAGAGTGTTCGACGAACCGTTCCTATAACGTTCGTTTATGTTCGTTTGTTAAGCTAAATAAACGAGTATGAACAAAATTTTTATGTTTGTTTAATAAACGAACGAACACGAACATATGTGTGTTCAGTTCGTTTATGTTCACGAACAAGCTCGTTTATAAGCTCATTTTATTTTTAAAATTTTAAATATTGACGAAGGTATGGACTAAACTGAACACATAGTGAACTTTAGAGTTAACATTTCTAAACATATAAACGAACACATTTGCGAACGTATGAATGGACACTTAAACGAACACGTTTGCGAACACTTAAACGAACACGTTCGTGAACCCTAAACAAATGAACACGAACACCTTCAAAAAATAAATAAACCAACACGAACACTAATCGAACATGAACACCTTTAAAAATAAACAAACAAACACAAGTCTTATTCGTTCAATCTCGGTTCATTTACACCCTTGTTCAAAACCTTAACCTATAACTACAATCTGTCAAAAAGATATCTGTAAGTAAAAGAAACAAAAAAAGGGTGAAAACGAAAGGAGAATGGCACATTCCAAAAGATCCAGCACGGTTATGCATGCTCTCTCTTTGCTCATTTTGTTTCAATATATAAAGAGCACATTCCAAAAGATCTAACACTATATGCTCTTTCCCTGCCCTTCAACGGCTTATCAGAAAAAAGGAAGATAAATGTGCCCTTCATTTTAAGGCCCCTCCATTCCTCTAAGGGACACAACTCACAAGAATTTGCAGGACACCCCAATTTTACTATAAAGGGAAGCATCGAATTAGGGGCGGAGCCAGAAATTTATTTAAGGGATGTCATTTTTTCAACGATATTTAAGGAGGGTTAATTATTTATAAAGGGGTGGTATTTTATTTATAAGAGGTGTCATTTTATTCATAAAAAAGGTGTCATTTGTCTATGTTTTTTATTTTTTATAAACAAATTATATAAAAAATTAAGTTTCTAAAAATTTTGGGCTGTCATGAGAGACCCCATTTTAAAGGGTGGCTCCGCCCATGAATGGAATATAACTGTTACCCATTTGTCTGAAATCTCAACACTGATAGTTTGTCACCCTTTCAGATACACAAACACAAGTATTGCAACATTATTAGAGGAAAATGGCATCATTTCTTTTGCAAGAAAAACCAGATACATAAGAAAACTAGGACCACTGTCCCATGATTGAAATGGGGGAATTTTCACAGCTTTGGCTTGGCATATGCTACTTCTTCCATTGGCATATCCTAAATAGTATTTTTCTAGCTAAGTTATATCCTAAATTAGAAAGAAAACTATATGATGTTTTTAGCACTATAAATAGTACTGTTCTTGAACCCCTAGAAGCAGCCAAGGAAATATCAGTTCTGGTAGCAAGGCAAAATTTGAGCTGAGGAATTACAGAGCAATTCTCCTTTAGCAGAAATGTTTATGCTCATGCATAATTCGAGTTCTGCCAAAGGAGATTTGCCCTGCCATTCACTCACTCAATGATCTCATTCGAGTTCAGGCTCTCGACACCAACGTGTGAACCATCGTCAACCACCGATACCGATCCTTATATCAACACGGTGTCTAAGAAAATACAATGTGGGAGATGACTGATGAGTGTATTACTATGTTTTCGTGTAACGAAAATGTCTTTTAATCAAGAATGTTGTTTAGTTGAGTAAGCTGTCACAATATTTTCTTATCCTTATTGTGTCCTGGTATATATATTTTATATGCAAAGATCAAAGTGATGGAATTCAATGGATTGTCATACTTATATAATAACATCAGTCTGTTGTGCTTTTGAACTTTCCTTGGAGACTGCTTAAATGGGCAAGGATTATAATACGTTATAAGTTAAGAGCAGATGCGGGGATAGCTCAGTTGGGAGAGCGTCAGACTGAAGATCTGAAGGTCACGTGTTCGATCCACGTTCACCGCATTTTATGGTAAAACCTTGATAGCAAGATAGAAGTGGCAGTGGAGGAATTACAGAGATATCAAGGAAAATGTTGCTTAGATTTGGTCCAACAACAAGTGGCCCTTGCTTTTTTAAGGCCATATTTCAGTGAAATAACAGGTAAAATGTAAAGGAGCCGGAATGAAACTAGGCATATACCGATCCAGTTCTATCGAATATCCATATCGATATGCAAATAATAAAAAGTGCAGGGACTAAATTCATAATTTGACCTTTATTCAAAGTTTTAAGATCGTTAATGATTTAGGCTAATTGCTCAAACTAATAAAAATAAAAGGGCTAAATCGTCAATAACGGTCTGTTGGTAGAGTTTCTGTGCTCTTAATTCTAAAACCAATGGTAACATCAAAAGGTAAAACATATAGGGTTAAATCGAAATATGCATATCTAGTCCCTCTTCTTTTATTTTGTCAAAATTAATTACTCACAAAAGATTCCTTTTTTATGCGGGAAAGGCCCTACATTTCGGATTTCTTATTTTCAGTCCCTTAGCTAACTTTTTATACCATATCCGTTAAAATTGATTAAGTAGGTATTTTCTCTTTTTTTATAATTTTTTTATTTTATTCTACTACAATACAACTAAATCACCTAAAAATTATAATAAAAAACTATTAAGAATGGATAAAATTAAAAAAAAACTATTACGTAGGTGTTTTTAGGGTTATAATTTAGGGTTTATAGGTTAAAACTTAAATCCTCACCATATTACCCTAAAAGCTAAACCCTAACTTATAAACCTTAAACTTTAAATTGAAACATCTATCCCTAAATTCTAAACCCTAAACTAACTCCATATGCCCTAAAACTAAGGCTCTTATGAAAACTTTCAATTTCCACCGTCAGTGTATAGGATATTAATCCTTAGATAATCTCCCGAGCTATACAAATTATCATTTCTATCAATGCATTTACTCCTAAGTATAATACTTACAACCTCCTTAATCAACTTCAGAGGCATTTTTATTTAGAAAACCGATTTTAAATAGTTTTTTAGAAAAATGACTTATAGCCAAAATTATTTAAAAAATGACCCTCAAATTGTTCACGTAAGGCGAACTCACGTTTTACAGAAAGTGAGTTTCAAACCTCATTTTCTACAAAACGCGAGTTCCATGTTGAATAAGTTGATAAAAAAATTAATTTTTCGCATTTTTAACATGGATAAAAATACAGGAAATTATAATTTAAAATTCTACAGGAGTCAAATTAAAAAAAAAAAGTAGACTGTAAGGGTGGACCACGGGGCTTAGCCCCTGCTGCCATCCCCCATGAGGCTTCACCCATGCCTGCGCATAATAAAATAACTAATAATATAATTTGACTTAACAAATTTAACGAAAATTGTTTGGTCAAAATTTCAAATTTTAAAAAATACAAGAACTAAAATATATAGTATTTAAATGCATAATCTAAATCCACAATTTGTCCATAGTGTAGGGACTAATAGAAGAATTCAACAAAAAAAAAGTTGGAGAATAAGCTATAATGGATGCTTTGCCAAGGAAGATTCAAAGAATGTTCTCTATATTCCACTCGTTATAATTAGGCCCAAAAGTTTATTTATGCAGAAATTCGAGGTTGCATTTCCAAATGGTTTCATTTTTTATCTTCATTCCATAAAAAGCTTCTGTTAGCCTTCGACTCGACTTGAAATAATCGAACTTTTAGTCTCGACTTGATTTGAATAGTAATTTTATAAATTTGACTCGAAATAATTTTTAAATAAAATTTTAGTTAAGTCCTTAGCTTTGTCTGATATATGTCTATCGACTATTGCATATGAAAGAACGTGAAAAAATATATGTACATTGTATATGATTATAAAAACTGTTTAAATTAGAACCAAATAATATCATAACATTATAAATATTTACAATTAATTTTGAACAGAAACTAGAACAACTTAACTTAATTTGACTCGAAAAACTTTAAAATAAAATTTAAGTAATAAAATAAGGCTCATCAACTTAACTAACTCAGAATTTATTGACTCAACTTAATTGAATATTCCACCTACTTATAGTCTTATGATCAAAAGGTCACACCCAAGTCTGAATATGAATAGGTTTTTGGATGTTTGAGTCCAAACTTAGCCCATATTCTAATTTTTTTTGTCCTCCTGATTTCTCAGGCTTTGCTCTGATTGATTCGAACAGTTCCGCGTCGCACATATGGTTTTAGTAGGTGAGTCTCCCAGCAAAGATGTTCTGCATACACAATGCCGCGAACTCTAAACCTGCTTAAGCGATATACCAAGCTACTTACCACTTAGACCAGCCCCGTTGGTTCTCACGTCTAATATTTTTATCCAAACCCTCCAAATTTAGGTCAAACACTGTAGACACTGCTACAACACAGTGGTAAAGGGTAGTTCAGCTTTCTGATAATTTACAGAGATGAGATTCTTCATTTCACAACAAAAGAACATAATTGGGTATCCCTATAATGCTCCGACATGATTTAAGGTTTAAGCCCCTTGTTTTGGCTAAGACAATTGTTGATACTTGTGCTTGCAAGCTCCACACTTTAGCTCATGTGACTCTTTGATTCCATGGACACAATAAGATAATGGGGAAAACAACTTTAACATATAGACAAAATTTTGGTAGAAGATAAAGCCTCCTTTCCACCAAATGTTGGGAAGATGTCAAGCAGAAATGGACAAACCAAAACAGATGGAAAAGTTAGGGTTTAAAATATAGAAATATCTTCAGCTTAAGCAGGTCTCGAGTTTGAGACCTTGTGTATGTAAAAAAATTTTGTTGAAGAGACTCACCCATCATAGCCAAATGTACGACATAGACTGGTCTGAATTAGTCATGACAAAACCCTAAGGAACCAGGAGGGCAACAAAAAATATATAGAAATATCTTAGGGTAAAAGGGTTAAAATATGACTGTATATTTATGTTATGTTTGAGATATGAGAGAGTGATATGTTTATCTCATTAGTATAAAATTGAAATAATCTTATACCTTTTTTATATAAAAAAATTATGATTAATATCGTAACAATCCTATTGTCAGATTTTATGTTTCATTCATGTAAGTCATGTTTGTTAAGTTTTTATGTTTCATTCATGTAGGTTAACTTTTGAATAAAAATTAACATAATAAAATTCAAAATCTACGAAGTATAACAATATTTTGGTCCCTCCTTTTATGGGGCCTATATAATTACTCTTATTGCACACAGGGACGGAGCCACAACTCCAATGGGAGGGGCTGTGGCCCCCCGGTAGGGGAATTTTTTTTTACCTTTTGATTTTTATTTTTATTTTTTGAAAAATTAAAATAATTGTGAATTTGCCCCCCTCACCTTTCAAAATTTATATTTGCACCCTCCAACTTCAAATCCTGGCTCCGTCCCTAATTGCACATATCCAAAACTATCCTCATGAAGATGTATAATTACATTGATAAATTCAACAAAAAGTGCATACGCAAAACAATTTTATTTTTGCACTAATGTAAGTGAACAAATCCCTCAAATTATTGGATAAAAATCCTTTGTCCCTTTTCGGTGCCCCTACTTATGCCCCAACACTAAAAAAACACAACAAAATTAAATTTCAAGTCATAACCCTAAATTCTAAATCTTAAACCCTACACCATATACCCTAAAAATACACCATACCCTAAATTCCCTAAACCCTAACCATAACCCCTAACCTAAAACCCTAAACGATAAACCTAATTTTGAGTGTGGGGCATAAGTAGGGGCACCGAAAAGGGTAGAAGATTTCCATCCCAAATTATTAGCTATTTTGACATATTAATATTTCATGTTAATTTGTATTTGTGTGTCAAAATAGTGAGGAGTAAAGAGACGAGTAAAAATCTTCTGCCCCTAACTATGCCTCCTTATATACCTTTACTAAAAAATAGCTAAAAATTAAATTCTAAGTCCTAACCCTAATTTTTATATCATGAACCCTAAACCCTAAAAACATATCATAGCCCTAATTCTGTACCTTCTAACTTTAAGCCCAACCTTAAACCCCACAAACCCTAAACCTGCTATTTTAAAATGGAAACACTAATGGGACATAATTAGGGAGTAGACGATTTCCATCATAAAGAGACAGAAAGGACCCATAAATTGGGGTCTCAAAAGAGAAGGGGTGTGCCACTAGACTAGACTACATTATAACAAAAGAAAGGCTAATAAGGCTATAAGAGTGATTTAAGGAGTGGGATGTAAACTAATAGCAGCTTAATGTTGGAGCTGCTAAAATCCAATCCAAGGTACAAACCCTTTTCACCTTTTGGCTGTAAACACTTGTCTTGTTCCTCTGCTGCATGCTTTGTGAAGGAAATGATCAACAAATTAGGAACCAGACAAAGTGTTGCCATTGATAAAAAGGCAATGTACCATGTTTTAGATCTGCCCTTTTCATGGTGTTCGATAGATCATATCGAACTTCGAATTATATTTAGAGTCGAGTTTGATTCAAGGTAAGTTTTGAAACTTTGAAATGAACTATATGTGTAGGAAGCCAAATAGCTCTTTCTTTTATTAATGGATACCCTTTGTTTATCTACTTTTGATATTAAATTTGGAAAGTGAAGAATTTGCAGACATCTAGGGTTTAGATAAGCCCCCACAAGGTGGTGGAATCTGTAATGAGTAATGACATCATTCACTGTTTGAATCAGGCTTTTGCTTTGTATATTTTTAGTGGTTTTGTCAAATAATTTAAACCCAGAAAAGCTTAGACAGCTGAAGTGGAATGAACCATAAAAGAATATTAGTGTCAGAGCATGTGACCTACTAACCCACAACTAGCTTAGCATTCCAAGGTAAAGGGAATTGATTGGAGATTCAGAAAATCAATCCCATTGCTCAGCCTATATAAAGTTTTATTAATAACTAAATCGAACAAAAAATGAGTTATTTGAGTTTATAAATCTTATTTTATAACTCAAATTTTATTTATTTATTTTTAGTTATATATGTGTTTATCTTACCGTCTATGTTCAGTGTGTAAAGCTGCCCCTGTAAGAAAAGGGCCATGGTGGCCGGAATTGACCAACGGCGATGAACTTAGTAGAGGAGAATAATCAACATTGACCGTCAACTGCTAATGATGATTCGACAAAGCATGCATGTATCCAATGACTGTTGATTTTCATTCTATCACAGGTGACCGCTGACGAACAACTCGCAAGATGGCTACAATCTTAAAAAAATGGAGAAAGCAAAAGAAAGAAAATCACTAAGAAATCAATACTTTGTAAGTACTTTAGGATCACCAATCGTCGGATTCGGATGACTGATGAGCTAGATCAACGAACGGTGTTGAGAACAACAACGAACTAATTCAAGTCTGATGAACGCTGGTGACTAAAATCTAAGATAATCAAATAGGTGAATCGAACAAAAAACTTGTCAGCATCAAAGCCGAAACGGCATCAGGATCAATGGCAACTGATACCATGTGAGAAAGAGGTCATGATGGCCGGAATAGACCAACGGCGATGAACTTAGTAGAGGAAAATAATCAACATTCCCAACAATGTCGTCTCTAAAATTCGAACTTACGTCCTCTCTTTGGGAGTGCAATGTGTCTTACCAATGCACTCAACACTTATGATACATATATTATACATAATTGAGGGGCTCGACTCAAATCTTAACTTAAACTTTATTAAAAAAATTCGAGTCAGAGTTTTTTTTGCGTTGAGTCACATTTTACAGAAAAACCAACATGGAATGGCAGCCCCTATGGTTTGATTGACTGCCTGATACCGACTCTAGCTCCTCAAACCATCTGAATAAATCCCCACATCTTTTCCCATGCAAACCAATAATGCCAACTGAACCAGGGAATATACGAGTTATGACAACCTAATAATCCATTTCATCATTTTGGTGTTTCTGGTTAGCCCCAAGTGGTCCTTTCTCTTACATTATCACCAGACTACCTTGTTTGTCCACACTCCATTGTCTGTTCACATAAATCAAAAGGGTTTAACTCTAAAACACCCTCAATTATTACTGTTAATCAATTAAACCCTTTTTGTCTCTTCCCATGTCTTAATCTTTGCAATAACTACTTCCCAACAGCCTTGTGTCACATGTCTGAATTCTGATAATCATTCCAACAAAACATCAAAATTAGCAAACAAATATTGAATTCCAAGACATACCCTTTCTTCCTTCCTATAAAAGCTAGGCCACTACACATTGAAAGGGAACAAATTGCAAAACAAAACATGGCTACTAAGCTAATCAGAAGAACTGCAGCATCTCGCAGAAAGCTTAACCCCAAATCTGTAAGATACTGAAAATATTATTACATTATTGTTTTCCATCTCCATTTTTGTGTTTACTTTGGTTCTATTATGTTGTTTTTTAAGGCTAAAAGGGTTTCCATCATCAAAAATGTTCTTCTCCATTTTTACAAGCTCAAAGTCAAGTTGGAACAACTACAAAGGGAGTGCCAAAACCTTAGGGCTATCAGAAAAGAGTACTTCACTCTATTGAACCATATACAAATCCCAAAGGTGATTTGATTTGCTTTACTTTTATGTATTTTCATGTTGACAATGTCTATACATATAGGGACGGAGGTATTAAGGGGTGGGGAGAGACCCCGAAATTTTGTTACAAAATGGTTTATTTATGAATTTGTCCCCTAACCTCAAATACCGGCTATTTGTTGACGGTGGAGATTTGTAGGAGGTGAAAGTGGAGAAGAATGGAGAAGAGTTTGTGGTTAAAGTGAGTTGCTGCAACAAAGGAGGGGACAAGTTGGTGTCGATTCTTGAGGCGTTCGATGAACTGGGACTCGATGTTGTTCGAGCCAGCGTCTCTTGTGGGCATTTGTTTTCGATGGAAGCCATTGCCGTTGGTCAAGGACGTGAAATAAGTGGTATCAGAGAGATTAGTCATGCTGTTCTAAATGCCATTGATGAGAAGCAAGGTGGAGACAATTGTAACATAGGAGATTAATGTTGTCGTGTGATTGGAAATGTTAATGTTTTGGATTCTAACAATCTTGCTTGCTTCTCAATATGTTTCATCTTAATGGTAATTGGTATGAAGGAGTCTGAGTTATTTTCTGACTAGCAGCAATCTATTCTAGACCCACATGATTAATGAATGCCATGAAAGATAAAAAGTGAAAAAAAGTTCCATTGCCGGGAATTGAACCCGGGTCTCCTGGGTGAAAGCCAGATATCCTAACCACTGGACGACAATGGATTGATGAAAATGATTTACATTTTAACATATATATCTGACATGTGACACATAATATGTATTAAATTTTAAAAGTTTTAAGAAAAAATATAGATAACTTTAAAAATTATTAAAATATCTCCATTATTAAAATATCAGAAAACTTTTCCAAATGTTTTTCTTGAAGTTTTTCAAAGATTTTTTTTTTATAAATCTTCTTAAAGTATTTTAGATTTAATATATTATATGTCACTCACGTGTTTTTAGAGTATCGCATAAATTTTTTATAATGAAAAAATGAGTTACGATAACATATATCACGATCGAAATATTTGAAAGCAAAATTGAATCAAAATATTTTTAAAATACTAAAATAATAATGTGATACAAATTAAAAATTAAAATATTATTTAACCCTAAAAATAAATGGTTTTTAAGGCATGTTGGAGAATATTTAGTAAACTAGTGCATTTGTTACGTGGAGGGGAACTCGTCGTGTTCATGCTCTCGTTATTTTTTTAGTAGGTATGTAAAACTCGTCATGTAATATTTGAGGGAACTCGTCGTGTGGTGGAACTCGTCTCGTTAAGAGCACACGACAAGAACCCCTGCCATATTAAAAAATAATAAATACAAAATATTCGTTAGAAATACACAATAATTTTTTTTATTTACTAAATAAACTCCAACATACTTTATATCCCTAATATTTTATTTTCAGTACATTATTTTCTTTAAAAAAAACAAAAGAAATATCAAATCCCATTATCCATAGCCTACGGCTACAACCACCCAATATGTACTAGGCTACCATTAAAGAGCCCACATAAAACTCAATTCTTTCCCAATTTTTATCTCCCGAGCTTAGACCGCCGCCATAACTGTATGGCTCCTCCGTCTTTTTATCAACCCGATGCATGGTCGGACCCAAAAATTTATTTATGGGGTTTCATTTTTTTGAAAGAAACGAGTTTTATTTTTTTAAAGATATTTAAGAATGGTTAATTATTTATAAAGAGATGTTATTTTATTTATAAATGAATGTCATTTTATACATAAAATGAGTGTAATTTATTTATATTTTTAATTTTTTATAAAGAAATTATATAAAATAAATAAATTTTTAAAAAAAATTAAGGTGTCATAAGACACCCCATTCTAAAGGGTGGCTCTGCCCATGACCGGATGAACCGCGGGTCACGTCTCACCCTAAAATCTCGTAATCAATAAATATCTCCAAATTAAATTAAAAATAATTTGACAGGACAAAATATCAAAGAACCAAAGCTGAATGAAGTATTCAATTCCATAGACAAAATATCTTGAAACCACTCGTTAATATCATATTAAATGAAAGTCTACCATTAGATATTGTATGCATCTTGGCCGTCAAATATTATATTGAATTGATGATGTGATAGGAAGATGAAAATTTTTAATATTTGAACCCAACAAGTGTCTTAGTAGAAAATCGATAATGTTTATCTTAAAAAATACGTGTTCAAATCGCTCTATCTGCAAAGTATATAAACATTGTCAAAAGATTAAAAATATGTATGAACAAAAAATCGTTAATATTTATTACTACTATATTACATGGAGCATACACTATAGTAAGAGTTTGGTACATTTCTTAAATGATGGTCCATATTATTTATGTCAAAGCTTTTGGACAACTCATGCCTTGAAGTTGTCACTTCTATGGATAAAACAAAAAGGCAAAGCTAAATATGGTTCCATCCCAATGGCAAACCAATAGTTTTGGCTTAACCATTAAGATTTGCCTGTCCTAAAAACTTAGATATTGTCTCAACATTTCAAGTTGAAAAACCAAAAATGTAAAAAAGTTGGTCCTTGTGTTACTTGTATTCAAATGACTCTAAATTGCCAACAATCAGTTTGGCCTAAGGGGATAAGGCGCTAGATCTACTAAGTAATGTAATATGTTCAAATTTTGGTATTATAAATAGAGAAAACTAGATTGTGAGGAACACTCCCATAATAGGCCTTGGCAAATCCGATTTAAACTAATCGGCCAATAGGTCGGATACTTGCGGTTAAACAAAAAAACTCTAAATTAACCAAAAAAGGAAACACAAAATCTAAAGAGAGTTCTTACATCACAAGTATTTGGTTAGAAGTTGTGACCTGAATTTCATTTCGTTCCAACCCGATAAGATCACAATACGACCAATTTAGTGAAAAAATAAAATTTGAGAAAAAAATATATTTCTACAATTATACTTTGGTTTAAAATAGTAAATTCAATTTGATTATAATTTATTTGTAATCAAGTATCTATCTCTATAAGTAGATACTTTGAGCTAGGATTAGTATATAGTTGAATAACCAACCGATCGTGCTAAGGCACAATTCTGTTGTATTCTTGTTTTTCGACATTGGTGAATTTTTTCTTATTTGTTCGTAATTTTTTTTCGAAAGAGTTTTTTTTTACGTAAACTTTAGTGTCTTTTCTTTATTGTGGACTCACATATTTAGTGTTATCTTTCTTTTAATCTTGAACCTATTATTAATAACGGTGTTAAGTAAAAATACTTACAGAAAAATATCATTTGATTTAGAAGTAAAGACTGATAAATCTAAAACAAGTTCTACAAACGAGCCGTTGTTAATGTAAGAATTGTCGAGCAATATCTGATCCCACCAGGGCAGATGTAGTAAGTCTTTATGGGAACATTTGCATCTCTATTTTTTTTTATAAAAATAAGTTTAATTTAGTATTTTTTTTATAAACAAAATTTAATAAAGCAAAGTTTATTCAACTTGATCCATGCTTGATGGGTTGATTTTGTTTCCCACATTACATGGATCTAGAAAATAGTATAATCATGTGCATTACCTTCCATTTTATGATGTAATTATCCCTATATGACATATTATCAAACCAATAATTAATTTTTTAATCTTACAATAATCTTTTTGTTCAATACAAAAACATTATAATATTTGCCATATGTCAAACGAGTTCTACTAAATTATATTTATGTGTGTAATCGTGCATGTCGTGTCTAACAAGTATATGGTTGCGGCTTTTATGGGAGTTTCCAAAAGATAAATCTAAAATATAGGAAGACATGAGGAAGCTTCTGTTCCTTAAATTAAATATAAATATATTAGGAATTTTTTTTTAATTTTTCTCTCGATTTTGAGGGTTTTATCATTATTAATTCGGATCGATCTGTGTTGCACACCTAATTTTGGTGGGTAAGTCTCCCATCAGAGATTTTTTAAATACACAAAGTTAGACAAAACATATCTAAACAATGCCAAGATATTTACCACTAGATCAGCTCTCGTTAATAATATATTATGAATTATTGACATCGATGAAAGTGTTGTAATTTTATAAATGAAATAAGGAATGAAATATTATATATGCTACTTATTTTATTTTTCTTTTGGTATGAATTAATAATGTTTTTATATATTCGTTCAACAGTTTAAGTAGAGATTAATCTTGTCAAGTCTTTTATTTTATTTTGGCGCGTTTTCAGTTAAAGTCAAAATCATTTAGGGGATGAGAGAGGTTGTTAGTCCTCTCAAAATATTTTGGTTCAATAGAATTTTAGAACCTTCTTAGTTTAAATATTAGTTAAATAAGGTTTATATTTCTTTTCAAATTTTTAAATTTAAGGGTTTAATAGACGTTTGTCCATCTTAATATTTGATTTTAGATCTATCTCTATTTTAACTTTTAACCTATCCATTTAAAAGTCTAAATAAAAATTAATCTTATTGAGCCGAATAAAACTACAAAGAACGCAAAACTGACTCACTAACTATTTAATATTGTTGTATTTCAAAAAATTTAAACTCGGGACTTTATTGCTCCTCTCCACTCTTGAAGAATTTTTTTGTACCTTTGTCTCTTTATTTAAATTTTTTTAAAATTTAATTTATTTATGAATTTGTCTCTTCAACTCGAAATCTTGGCTCCGTTCCTGTGTATATAGATACTAGGGTTTTTTTTGTTGGGATAATTTTCTTTTCTTGATAGGGTAGAAGTGGGGCATGAGAGATGCCGTTGGTGTGGGAAGTCAGAGATGGGAACAGTTGAATATAAAAATGCGGCGGCTAATCAATTAATTAAAACAGTAATTCAATGCTTACAATAAATAAATAAATTTATTAACTTGAAGAAGAATATATATATATACATATATTAAAGCTTGAATTTACATTTTCCTCAAATTAAATTACTAACATTGGTTCATGCATCAACTATATATATAGAAGGAATAAATTTATATATTTTTATGGGACAAAATTTATCTTTTAAAATTTATATATGCATCAATTATATATATATATATATATTCCATAGTTTTCACTAATTAATATTTTATTTTATTTATAGTTATAAAAGTTCAGGGTTGAGTCGATCAAATATATGGTGTACAATATACATATAACAAATACCGTTTTATTATAATAATAAATACCATTTTAATTTTAATTGATATTAAGTTTCGAGTTCAGTTTAAGACTATTAACAAAAGATTTTAAAAGATAATATAATACAATTAATGCATCAAAAAGAGAAAAAATTGACAAGCCCATTAAAAGTCTTTTACAATAATGGCGCAAAGAAAGCACACACTTCCATCGAGATTAATATACTAAAATATAAAAACATTTATGCTCCTTGTCTCTATCCAAATGAGAAGCTTTACGGGGTAAGAAAAAGAGTGATGGGTGAACCAAGCTATCATGCAGATTGCTCCGTTACCCAGGTTTAATTACATCGGGAACCGACCATCAACCGAGTGAGGATCCATATTTCTAAGACCACCGACAGAACTATAATAAGAGATTACTGTCGTGAAGATCTCTGTACGAGCACCAACTGACCGCTAAGGTATGTTGGAAATCATTCGACAAGGACAGATAAAACGAACCACAAAAAATCAAAGAAAAACGTATAATAAGGACAAAGAAAACACGTACCACAAAAGCAGAGTTTCTTATTAAAACAAAAAAATAATAGACTCGGTAATCGACGACCAATATTAATATTGATTGCTGAACACCAACTAAAGAGAAAAAAAAAATTACATGCCATAGAAATTTGAGAGAGAGTTACTAGGGTTTTGAGCGGCTAGTTTAATTAACAAAAAGATATTTGAGAGTTGGGAATCTCAATTATATAAGTAGTAGCATTAGTTTATTTGTCAATTAAATGTAATAATCAGCAACGGTATTAATATGTAAGAGTTCACATTATCTTACATAAAAAAGAGTTCACATTATATATTGGGGGAGATATATTACCAACAGCTGAAATATTGAATTATACTCCATATAAAAAGAATTAAATTGGTATTTTTGTTGCTGTAAAATTAATAAAAATAATTAAAAAATACTTTGAGGAGAGTTTCAAAATTAATAACATCAGCCAGCCCTCTAAAAAATAAATAATTAATTTTTTTTTTAAAAAATGAGTATTTTAAGTATATTTTTGGGATCCATTAATTGGCCTAGAATGTTCATCTTGTCTCATCCTGTATGAGTTCGAACTCTGACATAAGAATGTAATAGTATCTCTTTATTTAATAAAAAATAATATATATTTAAAAATATTACTATATTTTTCTTTTTTTGCCAACATTTTTTATTTTTATAAAAGATAATATTATTTTTTATAAAATTATAAATATTTAATTTATTAGTTGATTAGTTCAAATTAAATATTTTAAAAAATCATTATGAAATGAATCTCTAACTCAATTATTCTTTTGGGGGGAAATTAGAATAATGAGGAGGCAGGGTGGTTACGAAACACGATAAGCTGTGGGAAAACTCTAATGAGTGTGCTTTCATTCATTAATCATTATTGGTTCATAACTAATCATAATTAGTGGGAAAAGGAAAAGGAGATAAAAAATGATTTGCAGTAGAAACTGAAAGTTTTCACAAGTACTTTAGTTTTAGAGTATAAAAAATTAGTTTAAGGTATAGAAGTTTAGAATTTAGGGATAGTTGTTTCAATTTAAGGTTATGGTTATAATTTAGGGTTTATAGGTTAGGGTTTAGCTTTTAGGGTAATATGATGAGGATTTAGGTTTTAACCTATAAACCCTAAAGTATAACTCTAAACCTTAAATTGAAACAACTATCCCTAAATTCTAACCCCCTACACCTAAACCCTAAAACCCTATACCCTAAACTAACTTCCTATATCTTAAAACTAAGGTTCTTGTGGAGACTTTTAGTTTCCACCATCTGTGTATAAAATATTTATCCAAAAGAAATATGCTCTATAATATCAAAAAATGAAAATTATTTAATATCAATGCAATTAATAAATGTGCTTCCTATTAAAAAAATATAATCAAACCGTAGAGTGATTTTAATGGTAAAGGATGATGTATTTCATACATATGACTTGAGTTCGAGCATCATATGTACACGACGTGTGTGCTTTATTAAAGGCCTAAGAAATCGAACAAATACTACTTTATAATCACACTACCATATTTTTTAAAAATAATAATTATTTGCCATGATCTTAAGTTATTTTTTATTAAATAGAAAAATATTACATTTTCAACACAGATGTTAGAGAGTTAAACTCATACAAAGATGAAGCAACATGAACATTATTCACCACCAGACCATTATCGAGATCTACTAATTCACCGAATGATTAAAGATATTAAAATCATGGTCATTTTCAAATGACACATTGAATAAAGTTTAGTTTAGGATTTTTTACATCACATTAGCTTGCACGACCTGCATAAACAAATACTAGAAAAGAAAAGTCTAAAACCCCAATCGATCTGTCAACAACATGCCGCCCCGCCCCCATTTTTAAAAGGACCACCCGTTTTGTTTCTTCTTCTTCCTCCTCCTCGCCCTAAACCAATCAACATCGCCATAAAAAACTCTTCTGAATCATCGAAAACCATGGTTAAACCTTTTGTCACCATGAATCAACAACAACCAGAAGAAAACGACAACGTTTCATCTGAACCCGAATCTCCTCCTCCTCCCACTTTCAGCCGTACGAAGCTCACTTCCCCTCGAAAATGGTAAATTCTATTCTCTCCTCTGAAATACCAAGTTGGTTTCTTTTTGGTGTTGAAAAAATGGGGTTTTGACAGTTTTGTTAATTGTTTACAGTACTAAAAGATCCATGAAAAAAAGGGTGGTCTCGATACCAATCAAGGAAGTTGAAGGTTCCCGCCTTAAAGGTGAGAGTAGTGCTCCGCCGGCGGATTCTTGGGCATGGCGGAAGTACGGCCAAAAGCCGATCAAAGGGTCACCTTATCCCAGGTAATTAATAATCATTTGAATTGTTTAGGGTTCTGATCAAACGTTTTATTGATTTTTTTTGTTTTTTGATCGTTATGGCGCCGGCCGGCAGAGGTTATTACCGGTGTAGTAGCTCAAAGGGATGTCCGGCGAGGAAACAAGTCGAGAGGAGCCGGGTGGATCCTACAATGTTAGTGGTCACTTACTCCTGCGAACATAATCATCCTTGGCCGGCTTCTAGAAACAATAACTCCGCCGCGAGAAAAGCTGCGGCGGCGGAAGCAGTAGAGACGCGAACTGAATCTACGACGGTTGTAAAGCAGGAGCCGTCTACGTCGCAGCCGGATACTGAGCCGGAATCGGGGATGGAAGATAGCTTCCCTGGTTTGACGGACGATTCGATTCTTACGACGGGGGGTGAATTCGCTTGGTTTGGGGAGATGGAAACGACGTCGGCGGCGGTTTTTGAGAGCACCTTGTTTGCGGAAAGGGATACAGTTGAGGCGGATGATGCGGCGGTGATTTTCCCGATGAGGGAAGAGGACGAGTCGTTGTTCGCCGATCTGGGCGAGTTGCCGGAGTGCTCGTTTGTGTTCCGACACCAACGGAATGTGGGGCCACAAGTTGGGATCTGCTGACACGTGGATGATTAACAAGTAGCAGGTGGCGGAGTAGTTGGTTCCATCGTCGTCCGGTACCGTTTGGCTCAAGATACGAAATTCCCAACACAAAGACAAAAAATTAAAAAAAAAACGATTTTTTTTTTCTATTTTTATTTTCAAAGAATCTCTTACACTTGGAATTTCTTATTGTTTTATTTACAGTAATTAATTTGCCTTGATTTCGGTGAAGTAAATGAATAATAAAAAAATCCGAAATTCCAAACTCCGTCCTTTCTCTTTCGTGTTCACCGACATTTGCCGTTTGTTTCCGGGGCTTAATTGAAAAACAAACAATTATAGCTCACTTTAATCCAATTTTTTTTTTTTACTTTTCTGTCTTAAATTATTATAAAGGTCTCGAGTAAGCTTAGTGTCGAACCGAGACGAGTTTCGTGTCACGAGTTAAATTTTCTCAACACTATATTAAGGGAGTTGCTTACCTTTAAAATGAGTAATATCTTAAAAAATAAATAAACTATAAAATTAAGGAAGTCGGAGTTTTATTTTTTTAATTTTGAAACTAAGGACTTAAAAAGTAATTAAACTAAAAATTGGAAGTTGAGAATTAATTTCATTAATTTTAAAACTAACTAGATGTTAAAAATTAATTAAACCAGAAATTTTGAGATGAACAAAGACTTAATTACAAAATTTTAGAAGGGATAAAGACTTAATTACAATAGTTTTAAAACTACCAATGATTAAAAAAATAATTAAACCATTAAAATTGGAAGGGGCACGTGCTTCCGTCCTGACTATATTATATTCAAAAGATATAGATTTAAAATTTTTACATAAAGCTATCGGCCTCTAATGGATGGAGCAAGATGATTATTGAAGGTGATTCCATAAGTATAGTCAACATGTTGCATTCTTATGATCTTGATCTCTCTTTAGCTGCTATTATTTTGGAGGGGGCTAAGCTTATTCTTAGGACACACCTTGGTTTTTCTATTTCTCATGTAAGCCGTGAGGCAAATAGAGTAGCTCGTTCTCTTGCTCATTGGAACTTTACTTGTATGAGCCTTTTTTATTTTTCTGTTGAGGTGTCAGACTGTGTGGCTAATGATCTTGTAAACGATACTATTTATGATTGTTAATGAAGTTTTATGTCTTCCCCTCAAAAAAATTCCATCCTAACTATATTATACTAAAAAGATATGACCATGTTTGGTAAAGAGAGGTTTGAGCAAAAATTAGAGGTTTGAGGCATAATTATAGGTTTGACAAGTCAAATCCGCTAATATTGTTGTTTGGTGAACAGCGGATTGAAAGAGCGGATTGGGGTGAAACCGCTAATTTTGAAAAAGCTCATAATAGGAGCTTTTTGAGATTAGAGGTTTGATATTAGAGTTGCAAAGACTCTTCTACCCTTACTAGTTACCAAAAATATCAAAATAAGCTAAATTAAATATTTTCTCACCCTATTTATAAACTAATCTTATTTACTTTTTTCTTTTTATTATCACATATTTATACGTGTATTTAAATTTATTAATTAATTAAATTATATTAAAATAATTATATAAATAATAAATTAATATATAAATCATTAAAATATGTTTAGAAAAATTATATTAAAATTAATTTTATAAATCTAATTAATATTAATTAGATACAAAATAATGATAACTAATAAACTATTAAAACAAATATTGAATATAATCATGTCCTTATATGTCATTTTGCTTGTTTAAATAATCTAACAGCTATCAGTTAATTTTACCAAACACTTTTATACAATAAGCTAATACAATTCGCTAGTCAAATCAACTAATGTAATCAGCTATCAACTAATGTAATCCGCTAATTGTCAAATAGGGTCATAGATTTAAATTTTTTATACAATATACATAGATAAAATAAAATTAATCAATTATATTACATATTTTCCAACTTTAATTTTTTTATATTATCATAATATATTGTAAAAAAACGTCATCTCTTACTAAATTCGCTGCCCTGCTAAAATATAAATATTAATATTATAATCTGTGATATATAAAATAATAACAATAATAGGAGGAGTAGTTGAGGGATTGAGGGACCCAAGTTGATATTATCAAAGGATTAAAGTATTTTATAATAATTGGTTAATAATTAGTATTAAATAAAGTTTTCGAATAAAATAATTGGAAAGTTTTGTCAGCACTTAGCTGTGGTTGTTCGTTTTGAGATATTTTAAACTAAACTTCTTACACGTTTATGGGAAAGGTCAAGGTGACGTCAATAATTATCATTGAAATTTAAAATTATAATTAATTAATTAATTAACCTTCTTATCCATTGTTGCATAGGGGTGCAAAATTGCAAATCTAACACAATGCTCGGCACTAGTTAGCTGTGGTTGTTCGTTTTGAGATATTTTAAACTATACTCCCCGGCATTATTTTATATATATATATATATATATATATATATATATATATATATATATAATTTAAAGGAAAATTCTACAACGTGCGACGAACATCGATGAACACCACTAATGATGAACACCGATGAATACCATTAAATTAATTAATAAAGATTTAAAATTTTAAGGACCCATCATACAATTAATAATTATTTTAAAAATTCAATTAAATTATTTTAAATATATATTAAAATTTTATTTTTTTTAATAAGGGTAAACTATATATTTAGTACATCGCTTATTTCCGTATTTCTATTGAACCCTCATTATTTAAATATTATTTCAACTTGACTCTATTCTTTATAAAAAAATAATTTAACCCTCAACCTAAAACCCTAAATCATTAAACCTTAAACCCTTAAACTCTTTAACATATACCCTAAACTATATACCATTAAAAATAATTTAATTCTCCTAGAATTAACACTATCATCTTAATGAATTGAATTAATTATGATTAATTGTGATATTGTAAGTTCCTCCATGGAAGCTTCAGAGTATTTCAAACGCAAGACCCCCTCGTTGAATTCTTGGAGGAACAAGGCTGTTCCAAAGTCCAGATACGAAGGCCATTAGTTTTTTTTTTTTTTTTGATCAGCCCGGCATAGGCATACAACTCTGTATCAACATGTTCCAAATATAGTTATAGAAAAATAAAAACTTGAAGATAAATTAAAGAAAAATTCAGCTAAACATAAAATCCTTGATATTTAATCCTCTTTCCTCACTTTCAAATGATTCCCAGGTTCATATTTTTTTCATACATTTATTCAAACACGTACCAAACACAAATACTTCACTCCTTTTTTTCCAGTTTCAATCGATTTCTCCAGTAATTTTTTTATTTTATTTTACAGAAATTTAATAAGAGATTGGAAACGAACCATCCGAGTTTTTTTTACAGAAATTTAATAAGAGATTGAAAACGAACCATCCGAGTTGAGACATAGCATAAGGAAGACCCAAAATACCGGCTCCGACCATGGCGGTGACGTTGTGAAACGCGGAGTACCACCATTTGGCGTGCCGGGATTTGGTGATCGGGAGCCAGTCGTTCAAAGCTTCAGCCTTTGCCGCCGATGATGCATCCTGCTGCTGCTTAGCAGTTTCAACCTCCATTGTTGAAGCTTTGGGTTGCTTGCGACAGAGGTTTCACTACGATTTAACTGGCCTTTGAGTTAAACAATCTTTGGATTCCAGTAAATAAAGCAAATAAAGATTTTTAAAAGAGAAGTCTTATATTTTGCTCAGAGAATATGTTGGAGAATGTCAAGTTCCTGAATCGGATATGGTATTGATGTTTAATGAGGATCCGGATGTTTTCATTCAAGAACCGTGTGAAGACACTTAATAGGGATGGATCCGTCATAGGAAAACTTCACTCATGCTCTCTGTGGGTTTTTTTGGGAGGTTTTCCGATGTTTTGGGTCATGCATTTCCGATCATAATTGAATTAATTATAATTAATTGTGATATTGTAAATTTTGCTGCCATTAAAAGTAATTCAATTCATTAAGATGTAGTGTTAATTTTAGGAAAAATAAATTATTTTTAATGGTATATGTTTTAGGGTATATGTTTAAGAGTTTAAGGGTTTAAGATTTAATAGTTTAGGGTTCTAGGTTGAGGGTTAAATTATTTTTTATAAAGAATATGGTCAAATTAAAATAATATTTAAATAATGAGGGTTCAATAGAAATACGGAAATAAGTGAGGTACTAAATATATAGTTTACCCTTATTACAAAATAAAATTTTAATATATATATATAATAATAATTTAATTGAATTTTTTAAAATAATTATTAATTGTATGATGGGTCCTTGAAATTTTAAATCTTTATTAATTAATTTAATGGTGTTCATCGGTGTTCATCATTAGTGGTGTTCATCGATGTTCGTCGCACGTGGTAGACTCATCCTAATTTAAATAGTTATTTACATAAATGACCCTCAACCAAATGTTATTTAGAAAAATGATCTCGGCGAACTTGCGTTCTACAGAAAGCGAGTTCGAACCTCGCTTTTACAACGCGAGTTCTGTGTTGAGTAAGTTGGTAAAAAAGAAAAAATTAATTTCTCGCGTTTTTTTACATAGAACTCACTTTCTGTAGAACGCAAGTTTACCTTACGTGGACGATTTGAGAGTCATTTTTTAAATAACATTGTATTGGGGTCATTTATGTAAATAACTATTTAAAATAGATTTTTATATAATAATGCCAAAGTCCCCATACTCTACCGTCGAATCGAGCCCGAGTCTATTGCTTGGAAGGCAATTATCCTAACCGTTGGACTACAATCGTGCATAAACATTGTGTTGCAATGCACAATATTGCCCACCCAGGTTAATTCACAAACGAATTGCCCATGTGGCTCGGACCGGAAGGCGTTATTCAACCCTTTCAGAGAATACCGAAAGTGGTTCCAATGTTCCTTGAGATTCCCGGGGTGCAACATTATGAACTACGAACACGTTCCGGTCACCTGCAACGACTCCTTCGTTTGAAGACGTTATTTGAACTGTGAAAACGTTTTTTGGCATGAAGGTTCGAAATAATAACATCAAATTGATCAAGAAAGGCATATTGTTAAGGGCAGACATTATGCTTTTTAGCCAAGGTTGTGGGGTGTGAGCAAGGCATGCAATTTATGAAGGATTGGTTAACTATATATATATATATACTATGTAAAATTCAATTAGTTTTACACTAATTTATAAGTATTAGATGAGTAAATGGATGAATAAGATTAAAAGTTGAAGATGAGAAAAAAAAATTTTAAAAGAAAAGAGAGAGGAGTGTTATATAGGGTTAGGATCCACTTAACTATGTAAAAATCGATTAGTTTTAGGAAAATTCTACAACGTGCGACGAACACCGATGAACACCACCAATGATGAACATCGATGAACACCATTAAATTAATTAATAAAGATTTAAAATTTCAAGGACCCATCAAATAATTAATACTTACTTTAAAAAATTCAATTAAATTAATATTTATATATATTAAAATTTTATTTTTTAATAAGGGTAAACTATATATTTAGTACCTCACATATTTCTGTATTTCTATTGAACCCTCATTATTTAAATGTTATCAATTTGACCCTATTCTTTATAAAAAATAATTTAACCCTTAACCCTCAAGCTAAAACTCTAAACTATTAAACCTTAAACCTATACCCTTACAAATAATTCTTGCTTTTGATTTATATATATTTTTTATTCTTATTTTTTGAAGAATTATATAAGACCGAGACCTGGTTACCGAGTCATGTTGTTCGATATGATCAGGTTTTTTTTATGCGTTTTTGAGAGAATTTTGCGAGGTCTGTTGGCTGTGAAATCTAGGGTTAAAATCAATTCATTAGAATATTCATGGTATAATTAGGCTTCCAAATTTGAACCACATCAGAATTAGGGTTTATAACAAATCAAATTAGGTCAGTTAATGTACAGTTTTTGGGGCCAAGCCTTGCTGCAGTTTGTGTGAAGGGTGCAAATATAATTGCGGGATTTTCATTTAGTTGATTAAATTATTTAATTCAATTTCTTTTTTACATTTTTGTAATTTTTTTAAACAATTTGGGTTAGTCTCTGGGTAATGGTTTTATTTGTATTTCAGTTAAACTATATACTGGGATTTTTATCTTCTTTTACCATGATTTTTGGCCTTCTAAACAATGTGAATTATAAATTCGATTAATTTCAAATTTTTTTCTGTAATATGCATGTCTGTCTTACGGTTTATGTTCGGGGTGCGAAGTTACCATTTCCAACAATGTTGTTTTCAAGGATTGAACTCATGTAGTATAATGTGTCTTACTAACACCAACACTTGTTGGTCGATTAATTTCAATTCTAAAAATTATTTGAAATATTAAATAAACGCAAATCAAAAGCAAAAATAATAGTCTTATTTCTATGGATGTTGAAAACATTATTACTGTAAAAGAAATTATTATAGCTTGTTTTTGAAGGGTAAATTACACCAAGATTACTCAATTATGTGTTTAATATATATATATATATATTAGTCCTGAATATTCAAATGTTGATTAGGACCAAATCAGCATTTGTGGCAATCAAATATAATATATGTGTTTAATATATAAGCTCTATCTGTGTATGGTTAACTAGTAGTAAGTTAGCCTCTTTTTAATGGAACATTGCTATAATATTCAACATTCTATAAGGACAGAATTCTTTCAACATTCTACGCATAATTTAATTGACAGTGTTATGGAATAATTAAAATCAATGAGTTTAATTGTTTTTGTAGGCGTTCACCATTCATATCAATAGTTACATGAAGAACATAACTGTGGCGTTGTCGGTTGATGACAAATTATTCCCGATTCTTATGAGTTGTGTGATGATATTGAAGAAGCTCTCAAACTCATCAAGATTATCACCATTGATGTGAATTTGTGAGGGGTCTGATGAGTAGTTAATTAATAATAATATGTATGTCATTTTTAGTATTAAAATTGGATTATTAAAGAGCTGTTAGTTATTTTTATGGGTATATATTTTAGGGTATAGGTTTAAGGGTTTAATAGTTTAGGGTTTTAGGTTGAGGGTTAAGAGTTAAATTATTTTTTATAAAGAATAGGGTCAAATTGAAATAACATTTAAATAATGAGGGTTCAATAGAAATACGAAAATAAGTGAGGTACTAAATATATAGTTTACCCTTATTAAAAAATAAAATTTTAATATATATAAAAATTAATTTAATTGATTTTTTTAAAGTAATTATTAATTATTTGATGGGTCCTTGAAATTTTAAATTTTTATTAATTAATTTAATGGTGTTCAACAATGTTCATCATTAGTGGTGTTCATCGGTGTTCGTCGCACGTGGTAGACTCATCCTTAGTTTTATATTAATTTCTAGAGATGACAAAATAAAGATAGCTAAGTTTAACTGTAAAAATTAAAAGAATTTTACGGGAAAAGTAAATTATCTTCAATTTAATAGATTTAATCTTAATACTAAACTCAAGATAATCTATTAATCCTAAAAATGTGAAAAACTAGAACTTTTAATTTGAAAAACTATATATACACTCCGAGTATCTAGAGATGACAAAATGATTTTGAATCAAAAAAATTGATCTGATAAATTCTGAGTCCAAATTTAAAATAACATGGTTTGATTTGAGCTCAAAAAGACTCGAACCTAAAAATCCAAACTCAAAAGTCAAAACCCAAGACTAATTTGAACCCGAATTTAATGCTAAAAAATTATAATTAAATATTTTTTAAACATGTTAATAGCGGAGGCCTAAATTCTAATGTCGAGTTAGGAAGATTTTTTTTAAAACAATTTCTACAATGGGAGTGGAAGGATTTTTTTATTTATTTTTAGAGTTTAGAGTTTTGGAGTTAGAATTTTAAGCTTTTAAATTTAGAATTTAGAGTTCAATTTTTGTGGGTAGAGTTTAGTACCCATAAAATGGCACGTTACATCATTTAAAGCCCGCTTGTAAAAAAAAATTTACTAACAGTGCATCAAATATTAACCCTAATAAAATTTAGCATTGTGATCAAAAATAGAAATAGCTTTGTTCAATTAATCAATACGTAGTTATGAAAGCTTTGTCCAATTATGTAGTTGAGTTTCGATTTTACGTCTATCAATACATAGATATTAGTCTAAGTGTACACTTAGCCATTTGTAGCCATTGAATAGATAATTCTAGAGTCATAGATCTAACTGTACACTTATACCATTTCTAGCCATTGAATCTTAGGGGCTTGGTCTATAAATAAGAATTATACCCTACTAACAAACAAGTATTAGAAAAAATTATACTTTAATAAAAATTATATTTATTGTTAAAAACATTGTTTTTCTAATACATGGTTATTAGTCTAATATTTGTTTTTTTTTTTGAAAATTATATTTATTGATAATAAAAATGCATTAGCAAGCGCCTCATTAAAAAACCTCCCTAAACCTAAATGGAGGAAAAAGAGTGCCACTTGCTAATGAATACAATCTCATATGAAACACAACCAAAGATCTAACCACCAGAAAGCTTCCTACATTTGCCACCGTTGGCTTCCTTACAGCTCAAACACCACTGGTTCGTTTTCCACTGAACCTACCTTGCGCTAGCAACAACCGTTTCTTACCCAGCACAGGGGTTTCACACGCGAAATGCCACATCTAGCCAATTTGTCAGCGGAGGAATTAGCTTCCCTGGGGGTCCACACAATAGACCATTTCAGGTTCGAAAACTCTACTAGGCATTCTTTCAAAATACCCAGGAAGACCGGCGGGGCCCTGTTGATGTTGCGTAACCATTCGACACACAAATATGAATCAGTCTCGAGAATAAGAGCATTGCTAACTGCTGTGCCCAACGATTTATAAACACGAATAGCTTCCTTTATGGCGAGAAGTTCTGCCGTAGAACAATCCATGATACCAACGCTTTTCGAGAACATAGCCACGGTAACGCTATTCCAATCTCTCAAAATGCCTCCTATGCCTGCCTTACCGAACCCTCCATTTACCGCACCGTCTACATTGAATTTCAGTGAGCCGACAGGAGGTTTAGACCATGTGTATAACACCCTGCACTTGCTGCCATTTTTAACAGATCTAAGTAATAAAGGGTCCTGTAGAACAGTGTCCGAGGAGAAGATAGCTCCAGGGAGCTTGGCTTTGCACCACCGGCCGAATCTAGCTATGGTGTTAATATACAACCATTGTTCATCGACTACGCAGTCCTTAAAGACTCTGTCGTTCCTGAGCAGCCAAATGGACCAGCAGAAAAAAGAGAGGCTCGAATTCCATAGTTCCATGTCCATGTGAGGGGTTTTAGCTTCCCCCCAAACAAGGATTAAGGTCTTAACATTACCTGGGATGACAAAGGAGAGGCCCCAGGTATGAATCCATCTCGACAAAATTCTCCAGCTAACCTCACAGGCGCAAAAGAGGTGGTTTACCGTTTCAACATCCTTGAGACAAAGGGGGCAGTTCTGTGAGTGAATCGCACCAACCCCTCTCTTGGCCAGCTCACTTCTGGTTGGGAGTCTACCATGAGCCAATCTCCACATGAAAGCTGCAATCTTAGGAGGTACGAAGTTCGACCAAACACGTGACCACACTACCTCTTCATGCCCTTCGCAATCGCTGAGTATTTCGCAGTAGTTTTTGACGCTAAAGACTCCACTAGCAGCGGCTTTCCAGCGTACTCCATCATTGAGGAACCTACCTGGTTCCCTTCCTTCTAAAATTGCGATAAACTCGTTCCAAACTGACTTTTCCCAATCAAAGAGAGCCCTGCGCATTTTTACCTCCCAAACCCACTTGCCATTGGTAAATCTGCCAAAATTTGCTATCGGACCCGACTTATCAATTGACAAATTGAAAATTCTGGGGAAGCTAACTTGGAGGGGCAATGGTCCTGCCCAGACATCAGACCAGAATAGGATCTTCTTACCGTTCCCCACCAAGAAGTGTAGATTTTTCGAGACCACGCTATTCGGATTGGTTAGAGGGGAGACAATATTTCTCCAAACCCAGGACTTCCTACCATTAGATACCTTCCTCGGGATTAGCGCATCGGCTTTTTCCGAATACTTGGCATTGATCACTTTACGCCATAGGCTGTCTTGTTCGACTCCGAATCTCCAGACCCATTTGCTCAGCAGTGCTCTGTTTCTCTCTGCCAGGTTAGCTATGCCTAACCCTCCACACTTCTTTGGTTTCATGACCATCTCTTTGCTCAGCCAGTGGATCGTTCTGCTATCTTTTGCACCCCAGAGGGAATTAGAAATGAGGCAAGTGAGTTTCTTATTGACGGCCACGGGCATTTGAAAAAGGGACATATAAAACACTGGTAAGCTTGTGAGCACTGATTTGATAAGGGCAATTCTACCGCCCAAAGATAACAACTTGGCCTTCTAACCCCCTAGCTTTCTCTTAAAGTTCTCCACGATCGGATCCCAGATTTTGAGGCTGTTTTTTGGCTCTCCTAAGGGCAGGCCTAGGTATTTGCTCGGAATATTTTCAACTTGGCAGTTTAAAAGCGAAGCCATTCTACTAATATCCTCCGGATCAGCATTTAAACCAATAATTTTTGACTTTTTGCGGTTGATTTTAAGTCCAGCAACAAGTTCAAAACCTTTGAGTACTCTGAAAATGTTTCTGATCTGATTAAACCCCGCACCACTGAAAACGATTAGGTCGTCCGCAAATTGAATATGGGACAGATTTAGGCTTTCGCGTCCAATTTCAAAGCCCTGAAAGAAACCAGAAGAGTTCGCTTTGTGAAGTAAAAAACTGAGTCCCTCCGCTGCTATGTTAAACAACATTGGCGAGAGAGGGCAGCCTTGTCTAAGCCCTCTCCTCACTGCAAACGGTGCTGTAGGAAATCCGTTTACCAGTACCGAGACGTATGCTGTCGATAAGCAGGTGTGAATCCACTTGCACCAAAGTAAGCCAAACCCCATCTTTCTCTTGATGCTCAACAGATAACTCCAATCCAGCGAGTCATAGGCTTTGTAAAAATCGAGCTTAAGAACCACTCCTTCTAGACCACTCTTCCTCACAAAATCAATAGCTTCATTAGCAATAAGAGAACAATCAATTAGTTGTTTTCCGGGGCAAAACGCAAACTGTTTCTCACCAATGATCTGACGCGCAACTTCCCCCAAACGTAGAGCTAACACCTTGGCTAGTAACTTGTAAATACAACCCACCAAACTTATTGGTCTATACTCTTCGATAGAGGCTGCATTCTGTTTTTTTGGGATAAGAGCTATGAAGGAATGATTGAAAGCGAACTCCTGGATTTTCCCTTCATGGAACTCCTCGAAGAACTTCATAACTCCTTTCTTCAAAGAGTTCCAGAATTTTTTAATGAACCCCATGTTGAAACCGTCTGGTCCAGGGGCTTTTGAAGAACTCACGGATGATAGGGCTGCACAGACTTCCTCCTCGGTGAACGGTCTTTCTAGTCTAGTAGCTTCGGCAGGACTAATGTGGTTTAAATCCCAACGAGAGACATCCACTGGGATTGTGTTCTGATAGTTGTATAGGCTCTTGAAATGAACCTCTATAGCTTTTCTAGCCTCGGCAGGCTTACTATAGGTTTTCTTCCCGACTTGGATACAGCCGATGAAATTCTCACTTCTTCTTGAGGATGCACACATGTGGAAGAACTTAGAATTTCGATCTCCTTCCATTGCCCATTTGACCCTTGACTTTTGTATCCATTCGCGCTCTTCTCTTCTCAGGGCTTCCCATAAGTTTTTCCTGCTCGACATCAATTGCGTCATTGTCACATTATTATTCTGTCCGCCCGCCAACTGTAATTCCAATTCATGGCATTTTTTCTCCAGGAAACTAACTGACTTGGTCTCATCTTTGCCTTGGTTTTTGACCCATTGTTTTGATACGTTTTTACATAGTTGCAACAAGGACCCAATCTCACCTCCGCTATAATTTCGGCATGCATTTTCAATTTGCTTCACATAGTCTTTATCATCCGCCAGATAGTCGAACCACTTGAAATATTTAGCTCCTCTCTCCCCACCCATCGAGACCAGACAAACGGGGTTATGGTCCGAGATATTCCTCGGGAGCAGGACTTGTATTAGATCAGGCCACAGACTAACGAACTCAGACGAGAGCAATACCCTATCCAACCTGCTGAACGCTGGAACCTCTCTATAATTTGACCAGGTGAAGCTGCCTCCGTTAAGAGGGAGATCCAATAACTCCAGGCCTTCAATGAACTCAGAGAAAATTTCCATTGCTTTTTTGTTGTAGCATGCCCCTCTCTTTTCTTCAGCTTTCCGTACAATGTTAAAATCCCCAGCAATCACAACAGGTAGTTTAATTTCATAGACCAACTCAGTCAATCTATCAAACAGGGCGTTTCTTTCGCTTATCGCATTTGGTCCATATACGTTTAAAAAACCACAGCTGAAATTTGAGCTCACTAATTTGCCAAAAATAGCAATGAAATTTCGTTCGATAACGCACCTGTCGAGTGAGAAGAAACCAGGATCCCAGCACGAAATGAGTCCTCCTGCAGCTCGTATTGCCTCAGATTGTTTAAAAGCGAAATTCGAGCGACGACCACAAATTCGCGCTAAGGTTTGCGTATCCACCATCCTTAGTTTCGTCTCTTGCAAAAGCAAGATCTTACATTTTGATTTTGAAATCAATTTCCTCACAGCAGCTTTTTTCTCCCAACTTCCCAGCCCTCTTATATTTCAGGTCACCAGTAGAGGTTGATTCATATGTAGAGAGACTTCACACACCTATAGGGCACGAGGATGCTACTCCTTCTAACTTTCCGCTGCGTTCCTTTCGATGTCCACCAATTTGCCCAGCACAGTAACGTTGTCGGACTCGAAAATAAGCCCTACCGCTTGGCAAACTTCAAGAGTAGCTCTGGCTTCATCTAGCAGCTCCTTTTCCAAGCACGGTGCGGGATCTCGAGCCTCCCCCGATTTAGTTTGCGATCCGCTGCATGCAACTTTGACACAATTCCTCATCGAAGACGCGCCTTGATTTTTCTCCGGCTGAGATGCAGCAATGACTCTGGGGGCCGGGCTAGGGAAACCCGGCGATCTTCTGATGTTCCTTTTTCCGACTCCCTGTAAGTTGGGAAGTAGGTGAAGCTGGGGCTTGGTCCCTTTGAACATTTTGGTTCTGACAGAGAATAACCCCGAAGAGGGGTCGAAAACAGGTTCAATGGGCAAACTTTGGTCTGAGCTGGAAAAAGACTCAGAAGCTTCTCCAATTGGGATTTCAAAAAGCCCGTCATTGGACCTGGGCTTGATGGACACGTTAGGCCCAACCAACTCAACTGCATCCGCAGGCCTTAAGCCACTATTTTGTGCTGCTTGCAGCAGTGGTATCTCGTCTTCCGAACGAACCCCACGACATCCAAGGTCTTCTGTCGTGCATGCATGGTTTTGTATTCCAGAAGAAAGAGGTGGCACAATCTCTTGGGACTTGTGCCAACTTTGCGGCTGTGATAAATGAAAATTAACTTCTGCCGACTTCGGTGACTGGACTTTCTCTGACGCCTCTTCATCTCCTTCCCCTCCACATCGCGGGAACTCCGGCGATCCGAACCCCCCTCCGACCGCGAACAAATATATCGGTTATTAGATAATTTTAAGACCGCGAACAAATATATTGGGTGATTCGGAGTCGAACAAGACAGCCTATGGCGTAAAGTGATCAATGCCAAGTATTCGGAAAAAGCCGATGCGCTCTGCAATTATGGGTAACGAATTTGGTGCGAACAAATATATCGGTTATTAGATAATTTTAAGAGTGCTCTTAACAACAAATATAATTTCAAAAATTTACAAACATATAACTTTTCTGAGCGGTGGGCCCTGGGTGCCCAGGGTCAGGCTTGCACCAAATTCGTTAAAGTATTCTTGTAAGTTTGTTTCTGTAATTTTCGTAGATATCCTATTGATAAACAGCTTAGGATTCTCAAATTCTATGGCAAAAATTGTAGAGAAAATTTGAAACTTCGTTAATAGGAAACTTGAACTCCCTAAAGCAATTACTATAATTATTTTGAATAAATTACTATGAAAATTTGAGTCGATGATAAATTATACACGATGAAGACAGTACCTCCACTTGTTGTGAAAGGTAGAGTAAAGAAACATGCATTTGATGTCCATGGGATCCAATGGTATGAAAGAAAGACATTGTTCTGAGCCCAAATGTGCCATTGCATAGTTTGCACCCGATTATACTGAGTGCCGAAAAAAGAGGGAATCACACTGACTCCAAACTTCTTTTTTCAAGTCGAAGTAAATAATCTAAACTTTTTCAGCCAATAAAACTTCACTACAAGAATATAGGTTTTTAGTGACAAATTGATAGTGACTGAGAATAATTTTGTCACAAATATTAACTTTTTGTGACAATTTTTTTGTGCGACACAATTAGTATAAGTAATTGTGACATATTTTTATTTGGTCACTGTAATAGTAGTAATTGTGACGATTGTATTTTTCACAAATAAATTCTCACTATAAGTATACAATTGTGACACAAAGTTCATTGTCACTAAAACTTTGACACATGATAGTGACGATATGTGAAGTGGTCACTATTATTTAATATTTGTTGTTACAATGAAATTACTTGTCACTTAAAGTTTCACTTTTTGTTGTGATAAATTTTGTCACAAATAAAAAACATAAAAGTAATGATAAATTAGACATTGACACAATGATAAATTTATTTTTATAATTATAAAAATTAAAATTATCATAAACTAGTTTGTCAAAAGGTAAAATATTTCTATAGTTTATACTATGTGTAAATTGTTGTTTTAGTCAATCTATTTTTTATCAACTTTAGTCCCTATATTTTTCAAATTTTAAAATTTTAATCCTATTCCTAACGAGACACCGGCAATATGACTAAATTACAAGGACTAAAAATGATCAAATTAAAGAAAAAAAATTAAATAAGCAACTTATGTATAACAAATTAGCTAAAAAGAAAATTTTACTTAACATATTTAAATACGACCATTCATGTCAGGATAAAAAAATTTAAAATTTAAGAAGTATATAAATTTAAAGTGACCAAATTAGAGTACAAAGACTACTATGTGATTTTAGCATAATATATGATAGAATTTTTTTGAAAATTTTAACAGATATATTCCATTTTGATTAGTTTTTTCTACAGAAAAAAAAATCTAAATGGTTTCTTCAACATACGTACTTCGTATAAGAAACCATAGAAAAATTAGGTAAATTATTATTATAATAATGTGTTATAATTAATAAATATTTTTAAAATAAATAAAATTAATTTCAATTACAATTAAACCTAAATATTATTTTTCTTTCAAAATAGTATAAAATTTCTTGCCTAGCCTAGTGGATAAGTATTGAACTCTAGCCCTAAAGGTTCCAGGTTCGATCATTCTTGAAGCCATGCATTGCATTTATTTACTAAAAATTGATATTTGAATATGCTACATCATCTATAATTAAATTTCAGTGATCTAATGAAAACTTAAAAGTTTGCGGACTAAAATGCAAAAGCTCCATTAGATTTCAGGGACAATAAGTGATTAGTTTAAACCCTAAATAAAATGGTTACAACTAAAAATATAATTAATTTTTAATTATTGACAGTGACGACATATTTTAGACACTATTTAAATATGTATTTGTGATAAAATGTTTGTCACTAGTAAGAATAACATTAGTGTCTAAATTTTAGTCACTATTAATAATCATTTGTGTCAAATAGTGTGGTCATAAAAAAACATAACTATTGTGACGAAATACATGAAAGTTGTCACTAATATAATAGTGACGGAGTTATTAGTGACGACAGGTGACGACTCAGAAAAATAGTCACTGTAAATTTCAGTGACTAAATTTAACACTTTTTGTGACTATTTTCAATGTCACTACAAATGCATTTTCTTGTAGTGCTTGTTATTCACATATGTAGCCGATTTAAGATGTATTCAACCACTAATATTATATGTATTCTCTGTTTGCCTCCACGAACCCGCCTTTGAGTGATAGAGTTCGATCATGTATCCATTATTAATTTTTACTGGACAGACCAAGGTGAATGCCAAATGATCTTGTTTAGAAGCCAAAGCAGAGGCTGAATTAACCTCGTTGTTTGCCAAACGATCCTAGTTAGAAGCTGAAACAACGGCTGAGTCAACAACTAAAACGACGGCTGAATCAACCCAGTGATCTTCGTTTGACGGAGGAAGTGCAACCCAATCTTGACAGGATTCGATACGTAATAGGTAGTGATGCTTAAACCTCTACAGCATAAAATTCCAAAAGACGATGAGATGACCTCCACTTGTTGTGGAAAGTAGGATAATACTTTATCCGAACTCCGTAGGCTGTGGGATCCAATGCTAAGAAAGAAGGACCCTCGCGTGTATGACAGAAAAATCTGAAAAACGTTTAAACTAGGATGATTCTTTAATGATGAAAGAAACATAATAGATGGTCAGTGTCATTTCTTTATCAACTATTGTAAAGTTGTATAATGTTTTGACTGAGAGATGTTGAATACTCTTTTCTTTGACATCCTCCATGACAGTGATTAATTGCTATCTTTGTCTTTCTGCAAAATGAACACGTGAGCGCTTGACCTAATCGATCTTGATTCAAGATTTAGTATCCACCTTCAAGAATGATTTGGTGTATTATGCTAAAACAGAATCTCATAGAGTAATTATGACTTAATGTTGATAAATAACTTTAACATTTTTTTGATGCAAGTCGCATAATGTCATTTGTAATTTCTAGGAGTTTTTAATTTTTAAAAAATATCTAAGAATTCTATTTTATTCAAAAATTCTGGAAAATTCTAAATGTTTTTAAATTTTGAAATTATTTAAAATTTTAAAAAAAAATAACATAATAAAAAATAAAATATTATTATACAAGTATAAAAAATATTTTGAAAAAATATAAAACAATGAAAGTTAATTTATTTAAAAATATATCTAAAACTATATTTTAAAAATTTTGGAAAATTTGGAGAAAAAAAACAATAAAAGTTATTTTAACAATAACTTTTATTGTTTTATATAGTTTTTCAAATTATTTTTTATAATTGTATGATAATACTATTTAATATTTTTATATTTTCTATTTTTAAAAATATTTTAATCGTTTGAAAAATATTATTTGTTGTTTTTAAATAAATTTTGAATTAAAAATATATTTTTATATTTGTAAAATAATTTCTAGAATTTTAGTTTTTTTGTTTCTTTTTCGTATATTTTTTTAAAAATTCCTAAAAACGACAAGTGGCATTATCACTTGCAACATGTGTTAGAAAAGATTTTTTTTTTTAAAAAAAAACTGTTAAAGTTAATGGTCAATGTTAATTAAAGAGTTAAATTAAAAATTTTTTGTAAAAGTTTAGGGGTTTATTGAACCCTTAGGCCAATGATTATCTTACAGTATAGTCAAGGATTTAAAGTATTTAAAGTATTTTCTTACGAGCATGTTTAAAAAATTTAAAAGTTTTTAGTGTGTGTTTTAGAGTTTAAGATTTAGAATTTAGGGTTTAAAATTTAATTTTTAGTATTGAGTCATAGAAAGGGGTATAGAAGAATGAACAAAATTCCTTTGTCCGTATGTCTCTTTCTATGCCTTAACACTATAAAACACTAAAAATTTAAATTCTTAATCTTAACCCTAACTTTTAAACCTTAAACCTTACCCTTAAAATACATCACACCTCTAATTTTCTATACCCTAATCATAAGCCATAATTTTATTCTTTTAAATCCTAAACTTATTTTTTAAAGTGAGGGCACTAAAGGCACTACAACAAATTTATCATTTTATGACAAAATTTCTATATGACGTTGCGTATAACGTCACAAAAAATACTATAAATGTGACGTTTTTTATTTTTGTCACAATTAATAAATAATGGTATAATTTTTTTGACAATTTTAAAGAACGTCATTGGTTTTCGTCACCATATGTTTGGCGCCTAAAATAATTTGGTGGGAAACATTTTAATGATATTTAGAAAAAATTCGATGACGTTATTAAATTGTCACCAATAAAATAAAAGTATTAGTGACGAATTATTATTACGACAGTTTAATGTTAGTTAGTGAGGTTGCAAATTCATCACCACTAAATTTTATTTGTGACAAATTAATTTGTCATATTTTAAAAGACATAAAATATGATGTTTTATTTGTGTAACAAAAAAATTGTTTAATGTGACGAAAATTACCCTTTGTCATTAATTATTATTAGATTATGTCACTTAATGCTTAACCCTAAAACCTAAAACCTTTGAAAATAAAATTTAGTAATGATTACATTTTAAACCCTAAAACTTTTAATTCTAAACCTAAAATCTTAACCCTAAAACAATTATTTATAAATATTAAATCATATACTCTAAGCCTTATACTTTAAGGATTAATATCCTATACACTGGAGGTGGAAAATAAAGTTTCCACAAGCGGGTTTATTTAGGGGTTTAGGGGTTTAGTTTAGGGTTTAGAGGTTAGGGGTTTATGTTGTATGATTTAGAATTTAGGATTTATGGTTATAATTTAGGGTTTAAGGTTTAGGGTTTAGGGCTATATTTTTAGGGTTTTAAGGTTAGAATTTTAAGTTTTAAATTTAGGCTTGAAAATAAGCATGCTTGTGTAAACATTTTTTACACTAACAGTGTATCAAATATTAATCCATACTTTAAACCTTAAATTTATGTAATAATTTTGTATGATTAAAACTTTTTAAAAACAACACAATGGCAAAAGTTGTACGCTTTTTCCCATAGAGCAAAAACATGCGGCGGCATTAGTGTCTCTGGGTGGTTCGATCAGATTCTGAGACGGAGAGCGACAGCAACGCTGAAATGATATGGTGCTTATCCTGCAAAGTGGAGTAAGCTGCTTGCAACACCAGCACATGCAAGGAGTGTTATGAGGAAGCCAGCGAGACCAAGGAAGAACTCAAGCGTGGGATCACAGATCTCAAATCCAAGGTAATCATTTTTTAAAAAAAAATACTATTTTTATATGATTTGTTTTAATCTAAAATGAAATTGTTGAATAAGCCGCATAAATTTTAAAAGTAATGTAAACCTAGTTTTTATTTCTGAATTTTGATATGAGGACTTTATATGATTATATATATTTAGAGAGCAGGCTTCAACATGCTTTGGGTCTTCAGGAATCAGTATGATTTCCATTTGTTGTTTATTGTTCAATGCTCAATCCATGTTAAAAGAAATTCATTGATGTTGTTAAAGGTAATCTTTTTTTACTCATTTTGTGCAGTTGTTTTCAAAATTCACAAAACATTTTATTACCCTTTAAATGCACTCTTGTTGAAACAACATAAAGGTTGTATGGTTTTGGTTTCTTCCAGGTATTGTTGTTACTAATGATGGAAATACCATCCTACATGAGTTAGATCTTGCACATCCAACAGCAAAGACATGATATTTCACTATGCTTCTCTATTTGATTTGCTTTTAGCATATGAATGCTGCTCCCACCCTTAATTTTGTCTTATTTTGTGCTTATCTTTCTGTTGTTGGTCATGACAATCAATGATTGAATTGAGCCATATGCCAGATGAAGAAGTTAGAGATGGACAACATATGTCATTGTTCTTGGTATATCTTCATGCATCACAATGTTGTTTGTGTGCCATGTTTGATACTTTTTATTGTTCATTTATATTCTCAACTATAAAATGATTTTTGAGAACCAGTAAATTTTTCAGAAGCTTAATGAATTTTTAATTGCTTAGTTCATTTGGTTATCCTTCTTTCTTTATTTTTTACTTTTGTTGGATGTTTAATCGATAATTGGTATAAATTACCTTTAGTACTAATTTTTATGTACTCTTTGGTGCAGTTGGTGAGAAGCTTCATGTTGTAGAAGACTTTAATAAAAAAATATCATTTCGCAGTCATTTGTCGAGGTAACCTAACTTCAAAGTGATGCTAGGTTCTTAACCTCAGCTTTTGAATCATAAATTAGCATTTGATTATAGCTTGTCATGTTTTTAGCTCTTGCATTAGGTTATACTTCATGGTAGGGTATGTGTAATGAAACTAAATGCAGCATTTAGCTGCTATGATTTATCGTTAATGACAGAAGCAAGCACTAGCGTGAATTACGACTAGAAATGGTCATGAAATCTGCTTTGTTTATGTTAATGTTTATGGTAATAACACAGAACAATAGATCTAAAATTTTCAACCATGTTTTACTCGAATACTTGAGCTTAATTGAACCTTACTTTACATTTGGCTAACACCTTAGTTGACATTAAAAGTACTGCTCTGTTGTGTCTATATACTTCGGTATGAGCAAAGATATTAATCTATGATTAAAGTATGAATCAGTAGCTTCTTAAGCCACTCAACTTTCCTATAGTATCTTGGAGCATTACATTAATACAATAAGAGAACAACTTGTTAATAGTCCAAATCGGTTCAGTTAGCGTGTTGGGGTAAAAATATCAAAACAACAATCACCATGTTTTTTATTTGATTTCTTTGTTGCTAGTTGTACTTTATAGATCATATACCTCATTTTAGGGGCTGAAATTGCTTACTTTTTAAGTGTAAGAATAGTAGCTAAGTATGCCCATATCAGTTAGTTGTTATTTACATTTTAATTTTAGTCCTATTAATGTCTTCCTTGCTTTTCATGGTTTTAGACATGTTAGGATAATTCAACAATGATAATTGTTATTGATTTAATTGTTGTAATTAATATGTTAATTATTTCTGCAGTTTCAATAGATAGCACGAACTTATCATCAACGGAGTCAAAACCGACACAAGGTTTGGATTGAGATTCCTGCAACAAACTATTCCACAAGTTATATTATTGTCATATTATTTTCTATTTATTTTAAATATTTAAGTTTATAGATATTTGTAAAAAATGAATTAGTAAGATTTTTAGTCAAGGGTTTGTTTTTTTAGTGATGTAATCAATTGTTAGCCAATTGTAGTATAAGCGACGATTATTTTAAATATATGTTTTAATTTTTATTGTAAATATTAAAAGGTTTGATTTTTTTAATATTATGTTTTTATTTACTTTTTACATAAGAAAATTTGAAATTAGTTTAATAACATAAAAGTCTAAAATTAAAATTTAAAATATCTAAATCTAAATGCAATCTGGTTTCAAGCACTTGGGCAATTACAATGAAACTAAAAATGTGACATTTTTTTCGTCACTATAAATTGAAGTCAATGCATTGTTGGTGACGATAAGAACTATTAATAACGAAATTTTATATAATTTGGTGACGTAATTAGTTGTCATCGAACATAAATTCTACAATGACGTTATACATTATCGTCATTCATACTACTATTAGGCGACAATATATTACGTCACTAACAATATGACGATGTTTTTTTCGTCACTTATACAATGAATTCTTCGTATTATTGGTGACGATACGAATGATCAATGACGGAATTTTATATCATTTGATGACGTAAATAGTCGTCACTGAATATAAATTATAATGTGACGTTATACATTAACGTCACTATATTCTTGGCAATACGTGACGAAAACAAGTACATCGTCACGCTAGACATTTAGCGACACACCTAGCGTGACGAACGTCGTGACATCAAGTTTTACGTCACAAAATACAAATAATGACGTAAATGTAAGTTTTCGTGACAACATTTTAGATGTCACTAATAAACAAATTTTTTGTAGTGAGGGATAGACGACTTCTATCCCAAAAAAACATGATTTTTGTTCATTTAATTCTTCCTATTTAGCTAATCATTTACAAACGAATGATAAAATTTTGGATAATTCTGAGTGAATTTGATATGCAAATTGATATAGTGATTAAATTTTAGTAAAATATAAGTTGAGTCTTAATAATTAAAAGATTATAAAGATTTAATAATGTTTAGAATTTAACATGTCATTTTCAAGTTTTATTTAAGGTAGTAAAATAATATTTTTGTTTATTTTTGAGTTGATGATTAATTAAAACCAGTAGAGATTGTCACGGGTTGAATATAGGGACGAAAAATACTTGAAACTTGCAATAGAAATTTTTTAAAATCGCAACCGCATGTGTTGCTAGCAAAGTGAGAATATAAAATCATCCTCGTTCGTTCTATAGTCACCCCTAATATTTTTCTTAGCAAAGCAGATATTTTAATAAAAAAAATCAGCACACATTATTTGAGAGGTGGTACTATTTTTTTTCTTTCTAAATTTGCAATAGAACATAACTTTTGTTATTTTTAGAGAAAATCTCAAAATTTTATAACATTTCAAAAATAATCCACAAATTCTTAAAATCTCAAAACCCTAGATTATCATCCTTGCTACGGATCATCTTCATGTGCCTACCCTTTCAGTCGACATACCCAATTAAAAAAATCAAAACTCTTAACACCCAAATATATATATGGGTTAGGATCAACTTATACAGTGTAAAACTTTTAAGTTTTACTTGTTTTTTAGATCGTTGAATGAGAGAAATGGATGGTTGAGATTAACTCTTACATTTTTTCTCCAAGTGATAATCTTCACATATTCTACTGTTAATCTCACCAACCTTAATCAACAATGTCCAATGCTAAAGCTGCCGTCGCAGAAAGTGAGGAGGAAATCGTCGATAGGATGACCGATTTGCCTGATGAGCTTCTCTGCCGCATTTTCTCTTTTCTTGTATCCCATCAGTCGATAAGATTAAGCTCCTTATTCTCATGATATCGATACTTATGGAGGTTAGTCCCTGTTCTGGATTTTTGGGACAATCATTTTCCAAAAGATTACTTTGAAAAAGTCATGGAAAACGCCTTGAAGCACCATGAGAACTTGGCAAACATCAGTCAAGAATGTTATTGCCAATGGTATCTATACTTGCTGTTTAGAGATGTGCATATAAGCGCTCACATTATGTTGTCTCAATGGTAAAGGATGATGTAATTCATCCAGATGACCCGAGCTCGAGTATCAAATTTGTACAGTATGTTATCCTTTTATCACACCACAGTTCATTGAGTGTTCGGTTGGTTCAGTCCATTCATAGGATTGTTTCAGCTTTCTTGTTCTATTCGAAAACACAATGACTGGCTGAAATCGAGTTAACGATAGCTAGCTCGAATACTCTAATTTAAGCAAAATAACAATGTATTTAAGTGATATGACCAGATTTTATCACGCGGGTTATATTTATTTTAAAATGTTGGGTACATTAAATTAGTTTGGTAGGTGGTCTAAACAAAGGAATATGGTCCATATAATTAAATTATATAAATTAAAACAAATCGGGGGCATTCCTACACTTAATAAAAATTAAAAAAAAAAAGTTATTTCATTTAATTTATCAAAATTTCAATTATCATATTTTATAAAAATTAAAAAGCTACTCTAATTTTTTAACACTGCTAAACCTTACTATTAAATCTTTGACCTGAAAATCAGGGATATTTGGGGATAATCCATTTTGGATTATTAATTAGGGATATAGGGGAGTTTGGGGAATATTTTGGCATCTAGGCCAAAATCTACAGGACCTCGCCACCTCCTTATGGCGAGGTCACTTTTTAGCACAACCTCGCCACCTCCTTATGGCGAGGTCACATGGACCATGCAACTCACGTACCTTACATGATTCAAGTGGATGTTACTTGGCTATATAGGTACGTGGTCCATGTGACCTCGCCATAAGGAGATGGCGAGGTTGTGCTAAAAAGTGACATCGCCATAAGGAGGTGGCGAGGTTGTGCTAAAAAGTGACCTCGCCATAAGGAGGTGGCGAGGTTGTGCTAAAAAGTGACCACGCCATAAGGGGGTGGCGTGGTCCTGTAGATTTTGGCCTAAATGCCAAAATATCCTCCAAACTCCCCTATATCCCTAATTAATAATCCAAAATGGATTATCCCCTAAATTATCCTGAAAATCATTGTTCAATAATTTACATGAACAAAATTAATAAAAATTATTCATTACAACAAATCAGTAAAAACCAATAGTTTATGCTTATGTGTTTATTAACAGTTGGAGTGTCTTTTTAATCTTTGTAAAGTAGATATCGAAATATTAACATATAAAAATAGAGAGATTAACTTCTCAACTTATGTAAAATAGAGGGATGGTTCATAATTGAAAAAAAAATATTTTTGATCAAATATTGTATTTAAATTCGATGGGTCCAAAAAGTTAAAATCACTATTTGTTGACGTATTTCTTAACTTTTTCGAAAGAAGCTTATGAAATATGATTCGAACAATCAATCAATCTTAATCACTTGATATTATATTGATAAGAATAATATGCTACTAACATGGTTGGTCCAAACGGTAAGCAGTTTAATATTGTTTAAATGTCTTGAGTTCGAGACTTTGTATATGTAAAAAATCTTTGTTGAGAGACTAACACACCAAAATTAAGTGTACAATGTGTATTGGTTCAAATTTGACATTTAAAAAGAAATTTACACATGTGGTTAGTATTACACTCAAGGAAAGCTGAATAAACAAATAAAATGTTATATCTAAGGCTGTAAGATTGCCTTCGTTATTTTAAAGAATATGTAAAACTAATGTTTTAATATAATAATTGAAAAATGTTTTAGACTAAGTTAAAAAGAATTCAAAACTATTTCTAAAGTTCAAACAACTTGAAACTATGTTTAGGGGATGTTTTAAAAAGTTTTCTCATGTTTTCAAAGCCAAATTAAACAAAACCTTCCAGGTGTTTTGATACGGGGTCTTACAGTGTCAAAACGTTTCAAAACAGGTTTTTTCTGGATGAGAATTTTGCCAAGCGTTTCGATACGCCTACGTGGCATCGACCGCAACAGTCACAAAACCCCAACGGCTATTTCCCAACTAACATTTAAATGTAGATCGTTTCGATACAGGGACAGGCGTTTCGATACGGCCAAGAGCGTTTTGATACGGGTGCTGCATCAGACTGCAACAACTCTTTCTACTTGAAGAGCGTTTCGAAACGAGTTCGAGCGTTTCGATACGGGTAGCTGCAGAACTGCATTTATGGTGGAAATTATGTCTCCAACGGCTCCAATTCAACCCCAACGGCTAGTAACGGCTACAAACTCATTAAGGAGTATAAAAGAGACCTCCAAGCATCAAATAATGGTTAATGCTTCAATTGTCAAACAGCAAATGATCAAGAAATTGTCTTAGAACTAAATTGTCATTTCTTTGTAGAGACAAACACTAGTGAGCCAAAATTGTTAAATTTGCTCAAGTGTTTTAGGTTTTGGGTGAGAGCTAAATTGTGCAAACAAACACCTATTGGAGGGATTTGTGTTTGCTTATATTTTTTCTTGTAAAGAGGGTTTGATCACGGCTTTGAGTAGAAAGCTTTATCGGTGTATAAGGGTTTCCTCCTAAGCCTAGAAAATGAGACGAATTAATAGTTGATTGATTGGAAATCCTTAGTGGGAAGCTAAGGTAGTGGATGTAGACCTTGGTTAAAAGGTTGAACCACTATAAATCATTGTGTCATTAATCCTTTTAGCTTCCACACCACATCCACCCAAAATTCTACTTCTGCACCAGTTGACAAGCAAGAACAGTTGAAGGAATCGAGCACCGTACATCCCAACAGAATCTGTAACACCCGGGTTTAGGGGTTAGGTGAAAATAATATTTTAATATTATTTGGGCTCGGTTTTATAATTTAAAATAATATTTCAGGCTTTGTTTTCAAATTAATTAATTTGAGTTGACCATGTTTTAAGATTAAATCTCAATTAGCCATGGATTTCCCTTCCTTGTAAATGTTCCATTTCATTAAGGGCAAACAAGTCTTTTGAGCCTTAAAAATAACAAATGGCAAATAAAACACCCACCTTTCTCATCTTCTTCCCCTCCCTCATTCAAACCCAACGTCCACTCCTCCTCTCCTTGGGAGTTCACTATTCCATCACCATCTTCACTCATCTTTGAAGGTTTTTGGAATGTAACACCGTTTTTGACTTCCCCTCAACTCCCTCTCTTTAAAAGTATTATTTATTTTGATTTCCATGGAAGTTTTGGAAAATGGAATTTTGGAAGATTTTGATTAAAAATGAGATCTTTATGTTGTTAAGTTAAATGTTTTGATTTAATATGTTTAGTTATGGTGTATAGAGGTCAAATGGTATAACATATGTGAATTTTGAATGATTTTGAGCAATATTCGGATTTGGGTAAACATGGGGTTTTTGGAGGGTTTTGGGTGAGTTTTGGGGGTTGTTTTAGGTGGGTTTTGATAGGCTATTGATAGTACTATGGATAGGGGTTGAATTGGGATCATTTGTGGGTGTAATGGAAGTTGAAAACATGGTTTTTGGACATGGTTTTGGGGCTGTCCGAGTTGGTGAAAAATGAGATTCGTTCATGCTTGCAACATGGTAAATTGTGGTTGAATTGCATTCCGGGTTAGTTCCGACGATGAGTTATTGATTGTGGATGTTTTGTTTGTGTTTGGGATTGATTAGAATCGAGGTTGGGCATCGGTGAAGCATCAGAAGTAAATCCAGGAAATTGAAGGTGGTCGCTTACTTGGTCTTTAAGCTTGGGAGCTAGGTGAGTGGTTAATTGTTTTACATGGTTTTAAAATGGTTGGTTCGAGTATATGAACTAGGTTGGGCTTGGTAGACCCACCTAGAGTTAGGATTAGGGTGGTAGCCTAATCCTAAACTTGATCTAGAGCCTTTGGATGAACTCATATGTGTGAATGTGTATGCCTCGTATGAAATGTGATATGAATGCTTATGTATATTGTGTTATACATGTGAGATGAGGCATGATTTGTGATGCTTGAGACATGCATGATGATGGTTCATGGTGAGTACGTGCTAAGCACGGAATTGATTGAAATGAGTAATGTGGATTGAGTAAGATGTTGGCACTAGTATGCTTGAGTACAAATGATCGATCATTAGGATGTTAGTGTGTACACATGAGTCAAAAGTCGCGCGTGGCCTTGGTGGCGTTGAGTCACCAAGGAGGAGTACGGGTTCGCCCGGAAATTGTATTTATATACAGTCGATGATGAGTGGAATCCCATCGACGGGGCGTGAGGATGAGTGGAATCCCCTCCGCGAGACCGGTGATGAGTGTAATCCCACCATGAGGTAAAGTGGTTGTTGGATGTGAGTCCAACGTGTTTATCCGCGTATTCGGGTCATAGCTAGGTGCCAATATTGATTGATATGTGTATCAATGTGTTGAGATATATGATCTTTATTTGGATGTTTAAATGTGATTACTTGTGTTGTGGATTAGAGCTCATGATCATGGCATTTAATTGAATTTTGCCCATGCATCTTTATCTTTGTGGCTCTTGTGGATCCTTGGTATATATGTGTAATGCCTTGGCTAAGATCGTGCTCGGACCCTGCAATGTAGATGTTTGTTTTTAAGAGCTCACCCTTACTAAGCATCATTGCTTACGCTCTCTTTGTTCAACATTGCAGATCCTTAGTTCGTGGGTTGCTTGCGCAAGTGGAGGGCCTCCAAGTGTGGTTGTTAGCTTTGAGTACATCAAGTATGAGTTTTTAATGTTGAACATGTAATAGTTAAGCAATGGGACATGTGTTATTTTGATGGATGATTGTTGGTCGTTTAGGAGCTTGCTTAGACTCCATGTTATCTATCTTTTGTATGGCTTGTGATGCCTTGTTTGAATTGTAATCCATGCCTAAATTGCTTATCATGAATGTTGGTTTTATGCCTTTGAGGTTGCCTTTATGTTTGAATGTTGAAGTATGAGACTTTGAATGCTTAGATGTCATCTTTGATTCATTGCATGATTTCCTTGATGTTTGTACATGTTGGGTGCTTGTATGGCTAAATAGTGGTATGTAAATGTTGTGTGAATGTTTGGTTGGGGCTAAGGAAGTCTTAAATTGCATCTAGGTTCGAGTCTTGTTCGTTTTTGCTGAGTTTGGGAGCTTTGTAGTGCAGGGCGTATCGGTACGCCTGAGAGCCGTATCGATACGCTACTGCCTCCAGAGCTCAGTTTTGGCTGGGCGTATCAATACGGTTTTTGGTCACTGGAATTTTGAGAAATTGGGGAGTTTTTGGAGTATCGATACGGTGTTGGGGCGTATCGGTACGGGTTTATCTCGTTGACCACGAGATGTTGACTGAAGAGGGCGTATCGATATGCTCTAGGGCTGTATCGATACGGTCATCTTCGAGTTGACTATTTGGGTTGACCAAGGCAAGGCGTATCGATACCCTTGATTGGTGTATCGATACGGCCTGCCCTGTAAGCTTAAAATGGATTGTTTATGCATGACCGTGTTTCGAATGTGATTTCCTTTGATTGTCTTTCGCTGTTGTGATCACTTAAGACTTAACAATTCTCTAGACAAGATTAAAATGATAGGGAAAAAATAGGGTTGCTAACCGAAGGGGAGCCTTAGCGGGTTTCACTTCGGTTTTCCCCGTGTGGCCCACTCGGACCGGTCAACCGGCCAGACCGGGACGAGGGGGTTACAGAATCGGTTGACCTTCAATTTTCAAATAATAAAGTAATGGTATTAAATTTCTAAAATTAAAAATTGAAGGATTAAAATTTCAACACGTAAAAGTATAGGGTTTGAGACTATAATAAAACCATATTTTATTCCATTATTATTATATTATTAGGGTAAACTACAATGGCAATCACTTAACTTTTAGGATGTTTTTATTATGATCACTGTAATCGAAAAACTTTATTTACAATTATAAAATTTTAATATATTTTTATTACGGACACTACCGTCAGTTGACATAAAGAATATTGATGTGACATGTTAAAGACATTTCCTTAAAATGAACCTTAATTTTCCAAATTTAATAAAGTTTTGATCATTCTCACCATTAAGATTAATTAACGACCGATCCATTTAACAAAGTTTTGACATTGGTGATGACCGTAAATTAAAAGAAAATAAGAAGTTTTAAGAAGAAAACTTCACTATGTCATGTCAACAATTATTAAAGGCAACTAATATTGTCAATCTTAATGAAAGCGAATTAAATATTTAGTAATTATAAAAATTAATTTCGGTGATTATAATGAAAGTTTTCAGAAAGTACAATGACTGATAGTATAGTTTACCATTATAATTATTTGCTTCCATTCCCCAAACATAACCAAAGAAATTAGGTAAAAGACCGAATGACGTCATATTATGAGTCAAGAAAACAAAAAACCACTAATCTGGTCTGATCCTAACCAGCTTCTCTGCTGTCTGGTCACACATGCATTAAATTTTTATAAACCCCACATTTTTGGATAATTTCAGTTCAGGCTCCTACTTTCTCATCTAATTCCAAATTCCAAAGTCAAAGTAAATAATCCTAAATTTTTTCAGCCAATAAACCTTGCTGTTCACGTATGTGCCCGATTTAGCATGTATTGAGCCTCTAATATTATATGTATTTTTTGCTTGCCTCCACGAAACTGCCTTTGATTTATAGAGTTCGATTATGTATCCATTATTGACTTTTATTGGGCAGACCAATGTGAATGCCAAATGATGTTGTTTAGAAGCCAAAGCAGCGGCCGAATCAACCCCGTTGTTTGCCAAACGATTCTGATTAGAAGCCAAAACAGTAACTGAATCAACAACTAAAACGGCAGCCGAATCAACCCCGTTATCTTCGTTTGACGGATGAAGTGCGACCCAATCCTGTGTGACAGGATTCGATACGTAGTAGGTAGGGATATTTAAACCTCTGCAGCATAAAACTCCAGAAGACGATGAGATGACCTCCACTTGTTGTGGAAAGTAGGATAAAGTAGGATCCGGGACTCCGTAGGCTGTGGCATCCAGTGCTAAAAAAGAAGGACCCTCGCTTGTATGGCAGAAAAATCCCGAAAGACATTGAAATTGGGATGATTCTTTAATGGCGAAAGAATCGGAATGGATGGTTGATGCCATTGCTTTATCAACCATTGTAAATCGGCATAATGCTTTGGCCGAAAGAGATTGAATACAACTTTCTTTGATATCCTCCATGATTCAATATCTTTGTCTTTCTGCACCCAATAGATCTTATTCAAGATTCAATATCGCTAAAACAGAATCTCACAGTGATGGCTCAAGTATCAATAAGCCTATTTAAAATAACTTTTATTGTTTTAATATTTTTATATTTTCTATTTTTTAAAATAATTTAATCATTTGAAAAATATTATTTATTGTTTATAAATAAATTTTGAATTAAAAAATATATTTTTATATTTGTAAAATAATTTTTAAAAAATTCTAGAATTTTAGTTTTTTTTCTTCTTTTCTGTATATTTTTTAAAATTTTAAATTTAAAGAAAAGTAACAATTACAAACATGTTATCTTATCAAATCAAGACTTCTAACCTTATCAAACTTTTCAATACAAACATGTTATCTTATAAAACCAAAACTCTTAACACCCAAATATATATATACATACAGGTGTGTGTAAAAAATCATAATCTAACCCTAGCTCTCTAGCGAACCTTAATGAACAATGGTGAATGCAAAAAGTGAGGAGGGAATTGTGGATAAGATGAGCGATTTGCCTGATGAGCTTCTCCGCCGCATTTTCTCTTTTCTTGCATCCCATCACTCGATAAGATTAAGCTCCTTATCCTCAAGATATCGATACTTATGGAGGTCAGTCCCTGTTCTGGACTTTTGGGACAATCATTATCCAAAAGATTGCTTCGAAAAAGTCATGGAAAATGCCTTAAAGCAGCATGAGAACTTGGCAAATATCTGGAAATTTCGTCTTTGGTGTATTGGTCTTGAATATAAGAGATCTGTGATTTCTAAGTGGATCAATACTTGTACAACAGCAACTTGTTCTACTCTTCAAGTATTTGATATTCATCTAGCCCCGAAGTATCGTGTTAATTTAACACCTACAATCTTCTCGTGTCGCAAACTCGAAAGGATAAGATTGTCGGGTGGAATTATCATTGACCAATTCCCTATCAACACTCATGCATTCTTTCCATGTCTTAAGACCCTCCGATTTAAATCCATTTCCATAGTAGGTGGTAACAAGTTGAACATGCTTCTCTCTGGCTGCTCTCGGATTGAAATTTTTGATATTGAAGATTGCCTTATTCTGTCCGACATATCTACACACACGTTTACTTTGAACAAACTATACATAAAATACCAGCTTAAACCGTGTAGGATACATGAAGATGGTGATTCTAATCGTGTATTATCCTTAGCTTCTGCAACCATTGTCGATATTACTTTCCCTTATCACAATTTTCAACTCACCTTTGATCTTTTCATGTCAATCTCTGGTATAGTAAAGCAGCTAGAGATATGCATGTTCAAGGTATATAAGTCTCTTTCTCTAATATTTTGGTGTTTTTTTAAATTATACTCTTTCTCTAATATTTTGTATAATTATTGTTTTTACTAGCTAGATGAATTTTTATATCATGGTGAGCCGATAGTGAGGGCACCAAGTGTTTTTTACTACAATCTTCACACAGTTAAAATCGATGGAGTTGATGGAGCAGAAGAGATGGAAATTGTGAGATACTTCTTGAAGAATGCATTGGATTTGAAGAAACTGATTATAGGAACTAGAAAAGCAGATGAAGAAATCAAGGCCAGGATTGTGAATCAACCAAGGGCTTCTTCTCACTGTAAAATTGAATTTTTATGTATTTAACTCACCTTTTTTATTTTAATCCCAGTATCCCACATAGTTTTTGATATTTTATCTAGGGAAAATTTTCATTACACGGACAGTCCTTTTAATTTTAGGGTTTAAGATTGTAGTTTAGGTTTTAAATGTTAGGGGTTTAATGTTGAGAATTTAGGGTTAATAATTTAGGATTTGTATTTTGTAAGGCAAAAAAACAGGTCTGTGTAATTCAAGGTTTTACCCTTGTATCTATGCTTATGGGGTTATACAAGAATGTTATTGCCAATGGTATCTATACTAGCTGTTTAGAGATGTGCTTATAAGTGCTCACCCTTTGTTGTCTTAATGGTAAAGGATGATGTAATTCATCCAGATGACCCGAGTTCGAGTATTAATTTTGCATAATATGTGCAATTTATTAAAAAAAGACTAAAAAAATTGAATAGATGTTATACGGTCGTAAATAAACAAATTTATCGCCGAACGGTTCATTGAACATTCGTTTGAGTGTTGACTTTAATTTAAGCAAAATAACAATGGATTTAAGTGATATGACCAGATTTTGTCACGCGGGTTATATTTATTTTAAAATGTTGGGTACGTCAAATTAGTTTGGTAGGTGGTCTAAACAAAGGAATATGGTCCATATAATTAAATTATATAAATTAAAACAAATCGGGGCATTCCTACACTTTATAAAAATTAAATAAAAAGTTATTTCATTTTAAATTATCAAAATTTCAATTATCATATTTTATAAAAATTAAAAAGTTACTCTAATTTTTTAACACCGTTAAACCTTATCATTAAATCTTTGACCTGAAAATCATCAATAATTTACATGTACAAAATTAATAGAAATAATTCGTTACAACAAAACAGTAAAAACCAATAGTTTATGCTTATGTGTTTATTAATAGTTGGAATGACTTTTTAATCTTTGTAAAGTAGATATCGAAATATTAACAAATCTTTGTAAAATAGAGGGATGATTCATAATTAATATATATATATATTTAATCAAATATTATATTTAAATTTGATGAGTCAAAAAAATTTAAATTACTATTTGTTGATGTGTTTCTTGACTTGTTCGAAAGAAGTTTGTGAAATATCATTCGAACAATCAATCAATCTTCAACAATAAACGGATATTACATTAAAAAGAATAATTTGCTACCAACGGAATTAGTGCAAGTGATAAGTAGCTCAATATCGCTTAAGCAGATTTCGAGTTCAAGATATTGTGTAAGTGGAAAATTTTCGCCGAGAAGCTCACCCATCAAAATTAGGTGTGCGAAGTGAATCAATCTAGATTAATCACGGTAAAACCTTAAAACCAGGTGAGAAAAAAAGGAATAATATGCTTATGGATTTGAAAAAACACCAAATGTGAATGCATGGTAAAAAAAAAAGTTTGCCTTTAAAATCTTCCTTATTTAGCAATGAAAAGAAATTGAAATGTTGGAATTGGAAATTCCCTTATTCTAACGCATCTTTATTTGTCTAACTTTGATCCCACTCTTTTTATGTACATTTAAAATTTAATCTCTCAAATTTTAATTTTAAGGATTTAGTTCCCTAATTATTTTATTTGATTTTGAAATTAATTCAAAAACACCGTTGAAAAAACTTTAGTTAAACTAGATTAGTTGACATTTAAAAAGAAATTTACACACGTGGCTATTATTACCCTCAAGGAAAGCTGAATAAACAATTAAAAATTGAAGGATTAAAATTTGAACACGTAAAAGTATAGGGTTTGGGACTATAATAAAACCATATTTTATTCCATTATTATTATATTATTAGGGTAAACTACAATGGCAACCACTTAACTTTTAGAACGTTTTTATTATGATCACTGTAATCAAAAAACTTTAATTACAATTATAAAAAATTTAATTTATTTTCATTACGGACACTACAGTCAGTCAGTTGACATAAAAAATATTGATGTGACATGTTAAAGTCATTTCCTTAAAAATGAACCTTAAATTTCCAAATTTAATAAAGTTTTGATCATTCTTACCATTGAGATTAATCAACGAACAATTCATTTAACAAAGTTTTGACATTGGTGATGACCGTAAATTAAAAGAAAATAAAATGTTTTAAGAAGAAAACTTCAGTATGTCATGTCAGCAATTATTAAAGGCAACTAATATTGTTAATCTTAATGAAAGCGAATTAAATATTTAGTAATTATAAAAAATAATTTCGGTGATTATAATGAAAATTTTTCAGAACGTACAATGACTGATAGTATAGTTTACCATTATAATTATTTGCTTCCATTCCCCAAACATAACCAAAGAAATTAGGTAAAAGACCGAATGACGTCATATTATGAGTCAAGAAAACAAAAAACCACTAATCTGGTCTGATCCTAACCAGCTTCTCTGCTGTCTGGTCACACATGCATTAAATTTTTATAAACCCCACATTTTTGGATAATTTCAGTTCAGGCCCCTACTTTCTCATCTAATTCCTAATTCCAATCCCTATAACCACACTACGTGCCAAACACCCCAAGGGTGAAAATGACATTTCACATCAAGATAAAAAGAGAGAAAAGAAAAGCATGTTCCCTGCCACAGAGGTAATAAGCCAAACGCAGCGTTAAATCGAGAAATTGGGCCCTCCAATCGTGTCTCGCCACCTCATCATAGTGACTTCACCAATGACGTCATTCATTTCCACGACATCACGTACTCCACCTCATTCGCCACGTTATCCATAGTCCCAACTAATAAATAATATTTATTTTATTAAATTTTTTTATATCATTTTTTTACCGAATGAATTTTCACTCAGATTTACTGTAAATTAAATAAAAAACACTTTTTACCAGATGGGGTTTTGGGCATGTGCAAGGTGAGCGACCGCACAAGGCCCCAAAAAAAGAGGGGCCCCAAATGAGTTGAATTAAATATTTATAAGGAGAAAACAAAATATTTTGGTTTACTAAATTACAAGAAAAAAATATAAAAAATGACTTTAAAGATGACTTCGTAATATATTTTTTACTAAAATAAAAAATATCTTTGAAAAAAAACCTTATATACTTCTGGGATTATAAATTAAAGAGCCTCGTTTTAATAAGCTGTACAGGGCCCCGTAAACGTTTGAACCGCCCCTGCTTTTTACTAATTGTAGATTCATTTGATAAAAGATGATATGAAAAAAATTAATGAAATAGATACTTTTTATTGGTTGGGACCATGAATAACATGGTGGACCGAGCCTATAATATAATTTGTCATTCTTCCCACCTTTTTTTCTGAAGACGACGCGTGAGGCTTAAGGATAGCATTGTGAAAGACACGTGGCCATCTTGACTGTCCTGCCACATAAGCCAATACCTCAGTAGGAAAAATTATATCATAGGTGTGATTTATTATATTAGTCATGGTCTAAACCTATAAAAATTTAACTAATTTATCACTTTTTTTCATGTTTAAAAAATAAAAATGAAGATTCCCTAATTGAAAAAAAAATGATGAGAGAAGAATAGTGATGTGAGTAATTTTTATTGGTTAAAACCATGACTAATGTGGTAAGTCAAGCTCATGATATAATTTTTCAGTAGTAGATAATTATTTGAAAGTTACTTTGACATGTGTGATCAAATTAGTTGGGACCGTAGATGATGTGGTGAGCCGAATCCATTTAATAATTTTTTGATATTATTAGATGAATACGACTCGTCAAATCATTTGGTCTCAACCAGTAAATTTCACCCATCTTAAAAAAAACTTACAAATAATTAATATGTCATTATTTACGTGTAAGAAAGAGGTGAAATCTTATCGAAAAAAAAGAGATGCACTAATTTAATTGGCTGGACTACAAATTGTGAGTCAGTCTATCTAATAATTTTTCCGATAGTAGAGAGAAGGGCGCGTGATGTGAAAAACTCAACAATGCCAGCTGGCATTACTGGGTTGTCTGCTGGCCGACCTTATCCTCTTGCTTTTTTGTTTTGTTTATATTCCAAAACTTTGTATAATATTTTAATTTTATTCCAAGGAAAGGTAGATTGTTAATGTGGCTCCTTGGGACAAAGAGAGGACCAAGAACAAACCCTAAAACATTTCCCCTCTAAAAGAATTTTCATATCTGCATCTACAGGATCATTAAAAACCCAAACTTTGTGCTGTGAAGGGTAAGTTCAGTTTCAAAGTTTCAGTTTTTAATCAACTCCCATTGTTTTGGATTCATCTAGTTGAAATAAAGTTCAGCTTTTTAGTCTAGTTTTGATTGAATTATGTTATAATATTAGTTTGGGTATTGTTCTTAGATCTTATTTATTCATGGGTTTATTTGTTTTTGTTGATACCCAATGCAGATAAAAAGAATTCTCTAGGGGTCTTTGTTTGTAGGCTTAGGGTTTTTGTTGATTGATTCTTGTTGAGGTAAAGTAACTGAGAAAGTGGTTAAAGATGATGTCCAGATCGTATACCAATCTTTTAGATCTAGCGTCCGGTAATTTTCCGGTAATGGGTCAGCCGCGTGAAAAGAAGCGGCTGCCGCGGGTAATGACTGTTCCTGGGGTTATTTCGGAGCTCGATGATGATCAGGCTACTAGTGTTACATCAGACGCTCCGTCGTCGGCTATTCAGGATAGAATTATTATTGTAGCTAATCAACTCCCGGTTAAAGCTAAGCGTAGGCCGGATAATAAAGGGTGGAGTTTTAGTTGGGATGACGATTCGTTGTTGTTACAATTGAAAGATGGTTTGCCTGAAGAAATGGAGGTTTTGTATGTTGGTTCTTTGATGGTCGATGTTGATCCCATCGAACAAGATGATGTTTCGCAGCTTTTGTTGGATAAATTCAAGTGTGTCCCGGCGTTTCTTCCGCCGGACATTTTGACAAAGTTCTATCATGGCTTCTGCAAGCATCATTTGTGGCCGCTTTTCCATTACATGCTTCCGTTTTCCGCCAATCATGAAGGCAGGTTTGATAGGTCTTTATGGGAGGGATATGTTGCTGCGAATAAGATTTTCTCTCAAAGGGTGATCGAGGTTATAAACCCGGAAGATGATTATGTTTGGATACATGACTATCATTTGATGGTGCTGCCAACATTCTTGAGAAGAAGGTTTAATAGATTGAGAATGGGGTTTTTTCTTCATAGTCCATTCCCTTCGTCCGAGATATACAGGACCTTACCTGTAAGGGAAGAGATACTGAAGGCGCTATTGAATTCTGACCTCATTGGTTTTCATACTTTTGATTATGCTCGGCATTTTCTGTCTTGTTGTAGTCGAATGTTGGGTTTAGAGTATCAATCGAAAAGGGGTTACATTGGATTGGAGTACTATGGAAGGACGATTGGGATAAAGATCATGCCTGTTGGGATCCACATGGGACAGATTAGGTCTGTATTGAGTCTTCCAGATAAGGAGTGGAGAGTAGCAGAACTTAAACAACAGTTTGAAGGAAAGACCGTATTGCTCGGAGTTGATGACATGGATGTCTTTAAGGGTATCAACTTGAAGCTGTTGGCGATGGAGCAGATGCTGAAACAGCACCCGAAGTGGCAGGGAAGAGCAGTTCTGGTACAGATTACAAACCCTGCTAGGGGTAGAGGGAAAGATCTCGAGGAGATACAAGATGAAATACAGGAGAGCTGCAAGAGAATAAATGAGACTTTCGGGCAGCCTGGTTATGAACCAATTGTCTTCATTGATAGGCCAGTATCCCTTTGTGAAAGGTTTGCGTATTACACTATAGCTGAGTGTGCTGTAGTCACTGCTGTGAGGGATGGAATGAATCTTACTCCTTACGAGTACATTGTGTGCCGGCAGGGAGTGTCTGAATCAGAATCTTCCTCGGAATCAAATGTACCTATGAAGAGCATGCTAGTTGTATCGGAGTTCATTGGCTGCTCTCCTTCGCTTAGTGGCGCAATTCGGGTAAATCCTTGGAACGTTGAATCAACTGCTGAGGCAATGAACGAGGCAATCTCCATGGCTGATGGTGAGAAGCAGCTGCGCCATGAGAAACATTATAGGTATGTTAACACACATGATGTAGCATTCTGGTCTCGAAGCTTCTTCCAAGATATGGAAAGGACATGCAAAGATCATTTCAGAAGACGTTGTTGGGGGATTGGTTTGAGCTTTGGATTCAGAGTGGTAGCCCTTGATCCCAACTTCAGAAAGTTGTCTATTGATCACATTGTATCTGTGTATCTAAGGTCCAAAAACAGGGCTATACTATTGGACTATGACGGAACGGTTATGCCTCAAACATCACATAACAAAACACCAAGTGCAGAGGTTATCTCAATCGTAAACGCACTTTCTAATGACACCAAGAATACAGTATTTGTTGTAAGTGGAAGAGGAAGAGAAAGTTTAAGCAAGTGGTTTTCTCCATGTAAGAAACTGGGAATTGCAGCTGAACATGGTTATTTCATGAGGTATGCTGTTTTCGTTTCTGTTATTTTTTTTCTGCTTCTGTTCCCCGTTTAGTGCTTCGTCAATAGGTGGACTTACTTTGAAGTTGTTGATATTTCAGGTGGTCTGCGAATGACGAGTGGGAAATTTGCGGGCAGAATAGTGATTTCGGGTGGAAGCAAATAGCTGAGCCTGTTATGAAATTGTATACAGAGGCCACTGATGGCTCCAATATTGAAACCAAGGAGAGTGCTTTGGTCTGGCACCATCGAGATGCCGACCTGGGTTTTGGATCTAGCCAGGCGAAGGAGATGTTAGACCATCTCGAGAGCGTATTAGCAAATGAACCTGTGGCTGTGAAAAGTGGCCAGTATATTGTTGAAGTGAAACCACAGGTATTTTACCTCGGTTTTGATTTTCCGGTTTCGAATTCAATCCATTTCTTATTCTAATGATTATGAATACATTAGTAGGTGATCTAATGACATTGGCTTGTTGTTTATACGAATGCATGATATTGAATCAACTTCTTACTGTTTTTTAGGGAGTCAGTAAAGGCCTGGTCGCGGAAAAGATCTTCACAACCATGACCGAGACGGGAAAGCAGGCTGACTTTGTTCTCTGCATTGGCGACGACAGATCTGATGAGGAGATGTTTGAGATCATCAGTAGTGCAATTTCCAGCGGTGTTCTCTCCTCAAACACATCAGTTTTCGCCTGCACGGTTGGCCAGAAACCTAGCAAAGCCAAATATTACTTGGACGACCCGACGGAGGTCGTAAACATGCTCGAAGCTTTGGCGGAAGCTTCAGACCCCGATTCCTTATCAGATACAGGATCAGAAGGCTCCATTTGAAACATACTCCATCACTTTAACATCAAATTTTGGTCAGAAGAATTGCATGGTTGACCTATGGTGAAGGTATAGGTTTCAATTTCTGCTTGGTTTCAGAGTCGACTATCGAAAACGACATTTCGTGTGCTGAGGACAACATGGAAATACTCCTTCCCTTCACATGCATGCGCATTGTTACTAAGAGTTCCCTTTGTGCAGTGATTAACATGAGGGTAGCATAGATGATGTGTGTATTGAATTGCAGTATAGCCAGATATGTATATATATATATATATATCATTAATTTCACAAAAAATAGGTATAAATTGTTCTTTCTGGTGGAACCATCTGCTTTATTGAATCTGTAAATCTTATTCAAGCATCTGCTACTGGTTTTTCTGACTGTTGGATGCATAGATTATGTATGTATGTATGTATGTATGTATGTTGGTTATCTAACCAAATTTGCACCATCCATACATACATACATACATGTATATGTATATGAAATATGAGATTGTTCATGCATCATAGCAAAGGCAAAAACTTTAACTTTAAAAATATTTATCCAAATGCAACTTGCAAATTTTGTCTTTGATTCTTTTAGACAATTGCAGACTTGCAGTCTACCACTACTACTATATTCAAAAAACAACTTGCCCTGTCCCCCTTAAGGCCAAAACCTAGCTGCTCCTCCACTATCTCCTCGGGCCATGGGTCCACATGGTGTTGCAGCTGCTCACAGGCCAGATTTCACGCGCCACTTCACGCGCCGCTTAGTCTGTCACCATGACATGAAGATAACTGCAATTCTCAAGTGGAAGCTGAAGTTAAAGCCACTTGAGAACAGCACTTGCCCCCCTCATTACTCAACATGTTCCATCTAATAACGAAGTTACTATACATTTTGACTCACCGGAGACAAGTAAACTTGGCTTTGTATCACAGTTTTTCCGACCTTGAACCCCGGCACCACCGTGAAACAAACTCTAAAATCAACGTTTTCGTCGCTGATATTTTCGTTGCAAAAAAGTGACTCTTCACTCACGTTTTCCATATAAACGTCGGAGAATCTACAACCCTTCTTCACCTGAAAGACTGAAACTTGTTCACTTATTGAAAACCCCAAGCAATGCAACAGCCAAAACCGCCTTCCCATCTCTGCAAAAGCTGTGAAAAAAGCCGTATCTGGAAACCCGCCATTGCTAACAAGCTTCCTCTGGTTCAAGTTCCCAAAAAAAGAACACTCCATTCTGGGATGAACAAGCTTGAGGTACTTAGCTATGGCGAACTTAGCAAAACAAGAATCTGGGTTTTGAACTAAAAAGGGTTTTGAAACAACAGATTTCATGGTCTTGAATTCCTTGAAATATTGCTCTTTTGACAGCCCCAAATCATGAGAAAAGAAGCCGTCTAACATTGTTTTACTCACAAAAGATTCAAACACAAAGCAACAATGGCTTTGTTTTGCAAGAATAGTACCAGGCTCGATACTTTTAGCAGCAGCATCAAGATCCCATTTTGATGTTTCCATTTCCTTCATCATCAACCTCACGAAGCTACGAACAGATTTCATTGTAAAGTGCAGAACTTGGGCGAAATCACTTGGATTCAAAGTTGTGAGCTTGATGTTATCAAACATTGAAAGAACCCCACTTTCGTTTAGTTTCTTCTCCATTGACTTGTTTAAAAAGGTGCAATCTTTGAGCTTTTTCTGGTGTAAAGCAATGTCTGCAACTTTTTTCCCGACATCAGATTCCAGCTTCTTGATAGTTATCTCGTAAGTGCGCATCAAGCTTTGTTGTTCTTGAATCTCGGCAAGCATTAAAGTGATGACTTGCGGTGAAACATCAAGCTCTTGCTTTAAAAACTTGTGCTTTATCTCCGACAGAGCTTTGAGTTGTTCCACGACAGCTTGGTCGGCCGCTTGAATGGCGTCGCTGTTGTAAGGGTGTTGAGCCATTTGTAGCTCGGCGTAAGCAGCTTTGATGGAAGTGACACCGGCGAAAACCATGGCCACCAGAGCGTCCAAGCCAGCTCTTCGCTTAACATCGGAGCCGCCGTGGGAGCCGTTCCCAATCCCATTGCTTGAAGCGATTTTCGTGGCAGTTCTTAGGTTGATGACCCTTTGGAAAGTTCTTGCTACTTTGCTCTTATGGCTGCCATTGTTGAAAACTGGTTTGGGTTGGATTGTTTCCATTGTTGAGCATCAAAAGACCCAAAAAAAAAAAAAACAGAAGAGCAGAAGTGAAGATGGTATGTTTGAAAAGCAACAAATGAACAAATTTGACTAACAGATTGGTGGGGTTAGGAAAAACATGAAAAAAGTGGGATTTAAAGGGCGGGAAATAAAGAAGAAAGATGCACAACACAACAACAGGACAGGGCCATGGATTTGTCTTTGTTTTGAGCAAAAACTGGTGAAGGGAAGAGTTGCATTAAAACCATCATGTTTGCCTTGGAACTACAAATAGTATATATCTTTTTTAATCCTAAGCATTATTTCTCTTTATGATGGTAGCTGGTAAGTACAAGACTCGATTAAAAATGGTCCAGTGAGATGAAGCACTAGATCCTTTAAGTAATATAGATTTAAACTCGACGTTCTAAATGAAAAAAATTGAATTAGAAGAGTCGTCCTTATAATGAGTCTCTATAATACTCGATTCGAATTAATCAACTAATAGAGTAGATACGGTAGTAACCAAAATTTCAAATATATACTTACTAAAATATATAAATAGGGTTAAAAATTATGTTTCCGGGGCCAAGAGCCCCTCGACCTAACAAAGGGCTATATCCCCTGCATAAACTAATAGATAGTCTGGTAGAAAAACTTAATTGATATAAATATAATATCAATATTTTAAAGTTTGTTTAAAATCTTATAAAGTTTAAAGACCGATATAGAGTTGAGGCGGTAATTTAAGGACATGTTGTGCAATTAAGTCATAGAAATTTCCGAAAACACATTTTATAATGGAAAGATATTGTATACAGGGATGAACCGTGGAAGGGTTGAGAACAGTTGTCTTTTTAAAAATTTTAAATTCGTATTTATTCTTTTAAAATCTTATAAATTCGTCCATTTTAAAATTTTATATATTTATCTTATAACATAAAATCATGCAAGGCAAAAGTAAGAGACATAATGATCTGGGACACAACAAGATACGATACAATTACAGTACAATATCAAACGAAATATTATAAAATACGAAATTTAAAATATTACCTACCAACATATTACGTTATATTTGTAATGTTAATGTTAATGCAAATGAGTGGAATCAATTCGGGTCTCGAGTCAAGTTTGAATAAGAGATGATCAGAATGGAAATATGATGGTAAGTCGGTGGGGGATTGGGGAAAGCATCTTTCTGCAGTAAAGTGGAGGCATGATTCAGAGTTCAGACCCTGACAATTTCTCATTCTTGCCAGATCTCCATGTGCACTTCTTTTGTTTATTTATTTTTATAATCATCAATATTCTATTTATCACCGCATTATCGAATCTAGTTTTACAAAAATTTATTGTGTGATGCTCTTATTAATTTATTTATTTATTTTATTCACAACACATTATGAATCGAATATTTGACTTTGGTTAAATCTCGTTAACCAAGGAGAGATATGTGACTTTATATTGAGATAAATCTACTTTTAAGGAGATAAAAATAGATTTTCAATAAAAAATATTTTTTAATCATATAAAATTTTCAATTTTCAGAAGCGAACGTCCCAAACCCTTTGCACATCCTTAAAATTAACCGCTAGACTAATTGTTTGTTGATTCTTTTATTAATTTTAATTTTTCATATAAGTGATAATAAAATTATGATTTTTTATATGACAATTAATATATGATTTATTAATTGATTAGTTTAAATAAAATATTACATAAAACTATTACAAAATGACTTTTATAAAATCATTACGTCAAAGCAGTCCCAGTACTAGGTATGAGCAAGTGGGGTTTTTTAGGGGGGGGGGGGGGGGGGGGGGGTAAAGAAAGTGGGGATTAGTTTGCAAATATTTATATTCATATAAAGGGTTTTCAAAATAAAAATATGGCTTAATTTAAAAATAAGTGTTCAAATTATAACTTTCTTTTTACGTGTTCAAACTTTTTTGATAAAAATATGTGTTTAATGTTTTATTTTTGTTAATTTTTATGTGTTTAACCGTTAATTGGCGTTAAAAACATGTTAACCAATTAAAATGGGACATGTGTCATGTTTAATCGTTAAAAAACATGTTTTATTTTAATTTTTATTCCGTTAATTTGTATTTTCTTTTAATTAATTTTTTGTTTTTTAAAAAATTTAAACTTAAAAAAAACTCCAACTTTACCATATTTCACGAAACACCCTAAATTTCAAAAATCTTAATCCAAATATCAAATTAGCCGTCATCATCACGTTGCCGTTATCGAAATAAAGTCTCTTCCTCTTATCGCATGATCTGAACGTTGTTTGTTGTCTTTTCAGTCATCATTCATCGTTCATCATTCGAATGAAGATTTCACATTTGACGTTTGATTGAGACGTCGTTCGTTATTTTCTGACGAATGAGGGATGTAGTAAAAGATCATGTATGTCTGTCAACATAAGTGGTGGGCAACAACAAGGCAATTGATGGTGATAGTGGCTGGATTTAGAGTTTGAGTTTTATATTTTAGGGTTTTTGAATTTAGGTGTTATTTTGTTAATTTTGAAAATTTTAAATTTTTTTAAATTAAAGTAGTTAACGTCCAGATACCCAAAACTAACGAAATAAAATTAAATATTTATTTTTACTAAAAAAATAATTTAAACGCCTAAAATTAATATATATACATATAATTTAACCATCAAAGTCTATATTAAGCCTAAAAATATATTTATATTGGGTGAAGAGTGGTGAACAAGGGACAAACACATTGAAGTTACCATTCAGGATATTAAAGGAAGTAGCTACTACTACTGAGTACTGCTAGTGCCTGCCAATTCTCCAGCTTTTCAGGAATTTCTAAACAATCTCAGTCCTATAAATAATTTGCTTAATTATAAAATAAGTATCTGCATTATATTTTTATTTGCGTTTAGTATTTTATTCGATAATCATTTTTAGATCATTTATTAAAAAAAATCATTCTGTTTAGGGACAGAAATAGAATTTTATGTTAGAGGGTGAATCTATAAAATTTTAGGAGGGGCGAATTTATAAAATTTTAGGAAGGGGGGCAAACATAAATTTTTAATAAAAAATACATAGAAAATTTTTAAAAAAAATTTAAATCATATAAGATTTTTAAAATTTTAGGGGCCCGACCGCCCCCTATAGGTCCATTCCTTGTTCTGTCGTTGATAAATCATTCAAAACTTTCAATTTTTTGATCCAAATTATAGTTACAAGTTAAATCGAAATATTTGTCATTAATTTTTAGAGTTGAGGTCTTGAAATTAAAGTATAAGACTTGTGATTGTTTAATTTCTAAATATGAAATCGATTTTCAAAATTTTCTCTTTATTTTTGTTTATTTTCTCAGAAATCAGATGAGAAAAAGAATCTGTGTGAATATAATATATCACGCATTTAAGGCTGAAAATGATTTTAATCGACAACCTGAAAATAATCACGAAATAAAATGTTAAAACATTTATTTTAATCGTAAACAAAATTAGATACATAAAATAAAGAGGTCTACTTTATATATTTATTTTATAATTAAACTTAAATAAAACTAAACATTTAAAAAGTTTAAGTTGACTCTTAATTTAATCAAATTAAATTGAAATAATATTTGCTAACCTAACAAACCTGACATTTTCTTTCAAAAATTTCATTACTACTAGTATAATTGTCAATTGAAGTATGTTTTTGTATTGAAATGGCGGGCTGAAATTATATGACCCCTACAATTATTTTGAAATAAAAAGTAATATTATCTTGCTCTAAAAATAACATGTATATTTATCATGGTATAATAAAATGAGATATTATATTATTTAAATAGAGTTAAAATTTAAACATTAGTGTTATGAATATATAAATTGAATTAGAATGGTTGTTCTCATAATTTTAAGTTTTATTTTTTAATTTGGAATAAATATTTTTTATCTGTCTAGCATGTTTTTTTCTGCTCTTGTGACACGCTTTCTCTATGTTCTTGTAGTGCGATCCTTATGTCTTTTGGTACGTTTTTCGCATACCTTTGCGGTCGAACAAAGACCCCCCACGACATTTATTTTTTGATTGATTTATCGGTGGTCACGTATAGTCAGATCCCCTCTTTCGTAAAAGGTTATTTGCCAATATAATCAGAACTGTGTAGCGAAACAACCTGTTAGATAGTTTGGTTCGCTCACCACTCCTTTATCACTTTGTATTTTGGTGTTTTATAAAGGTTCTTTTGATATTGGACGGTAATCTCAATAGAAGATTTGGTTTTTCTTCGTATTTTTAGATTTAATATTATTATTTTATGTATGAGTTTTTTTTTTGTGATTATTGTCTCTAATTTTCTCTCTATGTTTAGGCGCGTTGTAATTTTAATTTTTTTTCATTATTTTTATTAATAAAATTCAGTTATCATTATTAAAAAAAATAGTCTAACCAAATGAAAATTTAGATTGTTAATTAAAGTAAAGATTCAGATCTAAATATAACAAATTAGAGTGAAAATTTTTCTTATGGAGTAATAAATATTAATTTATCTATTAATTAAATTGTGGTGATTATAATATATATATATAATATATATAGGTGTCGGATAGAGTGTAATCTTGTCTGGACCTACTTAAATAGTGAGAATTCTAAATTTGGTTTTCAATCCAACACGCATCCCCACGAACTTGTATTAAAATTTAAATTTAATTCAAAATAGTAAAATGTTAGATAATTTATTTCTCTCTCATAAATTTATTTTGTTAATCTCAATTCAAACATTAATAAAGAATAGATCTAAGGCTATAATCTATACTTATTGGAGTGTTAGGTTAAATGCAAAGTGGGTCTACTTTTGGGCCTACCAACCTTCTGGCTTTTTGTATTATAGTATATGTTCATATTTTTTAACTATTTTATAAATTATACACATATCTTGTATATAAAAATATCGAATTTAGATCTCTGAAAATGAACATCGATGTTCATCTTTTCAACTGAGATCACTTGTTGGGTTCATGATCCCAATCAATTTTGAATTCACCTTTGTAAGACACAGTGGCAGAATCGAAATTTTCATATAGTGATGTCAATGCAGAGTATGGGGCATGGAGGATTCTCGCACCAATACAATAACTATTGTTGACCTCATACCTCAATAAATTAAGTGAACTCAATTCTATTATTTCTTATAAAAATTCTAAAAATTTTATGTTAACTAATTGAAAATCTTATATTTGTTGTAGGCATATTCTCCCTTTTGCATTCGGACTTGTGGCTGATGGCCAAGGGTTTGAAGCATGCATGGGACTTATGGAATAGGAATAGTGATGGGTTGAGGAGCTGGAGCTCCCTGAAAATTTGAAATATATATATGATTTAGAAATTTATATGTATTTTTTATTAAAAATATATTTTTACCCCTTAAAATTTTATAAATCCGCCTCTTAAAATTTTATAAGTTCATCTCATACCATAAAGTTTTGCATCTATTCCTAATTAGAAAACTCTTTGCAGAGTCAGACAATGCAAGGTGCTATATGCATTATTTTCTTTTATCCTAATGTATCCATTAAAATAAGTTTAATGAATATTTTTTTGTGTTATGTTGGCTCATAACATATAAATACTTACCACAATTTTTAAAGCTATTTCATATTTAGAGTGAAGGTTAAAATCTCAACTTCTAATTAAATAGAAAGACTCTTATTATTTCATCAAAGTCTTTAATTCTAACCATTGTTTTAACATTAAAAAACGAATTTGTGAGATTTTTTTTTGAGAAAAAAACTAAGTTTAAAATATTCAAAGTAAAATAAGACAATTCATTGATACCAAAAAAACCCAAATAATAGTAATAATATTTTACCTTGTAATTTCATATTGGTATCCTAGTCTATATGACTTTCCGTGCAATGACTTGGATATTTTACCTTGTAATTTCATATTTTAAAGTGAGAAGTTACCATATAATTACTAACTTTAAAATAATCTCAAACGTATCAACAAAATTCAAATTATAATTTTTTAGTTGTCATTCCGATTTAAGAGTTTTGTCTTCACAAATTTAGATCAACTCGTGTCACACGCCTAATTTTGGTGCATGAGTCTCTCAACATGTTTTTTTGCATAACTTTAAATTTGAGACCTGAACGATACCAAATTGTTTACCACTTGACCTACCATGGGTCAAACTATATTTTTTTAGTATGTCAACATTATTAAAATTTAATATTTTATTTAAAATTTTGTTAGAAAAATAGTAATTTAATTTAGTATTATTATTTTATACACCGGCGGTGGAAACTAAAAGTTTCCACAAGTGCCTTAGTTTCAAGGTTTAGAGGCTTAATTTAGTGTGTAGAGTTTAGGGGTTTGGGTGTAGTGATTTAGAATTTAGGGGTAGTGGTTAAAATTTAGGGTTTTCGGGTTATGATTTAGGGTTTAGAGGTTAGAATTTAATTTTTAGGGCAATATGGTGAGGATTTAAGTTTTAATATATGAACGCTAAATTATAACCATAAACTATAAATTTCAACCACTAAATTAAAAACTCATATCCCTAAACCATACATCATAAACTAAGTCTCTAAACCCTACAACTAAGACGCGTGTAGAAACTTTAAGTTTCCACCGCCAATGTATCAAATAATTACCCTTTAATTTATTTTAAAAATTTAAAATTTGTCTTTAAAAAACAAAAAAACAAATCGATTAAAAATGTAAATATTAAAAGTTAAATTCATTATATAAAAAAAACAAAAGTGGGAAAGAGAAGTTTGAAAAGAAGAAACAATGGCTGATCCAAAGAATGGAAGCCCACTCTTGGAAAGCAAGTTTCTTTGAAAAACCAACTCCCTAAGAAAAGTAGAAGAAAAAACGAAGAAGAAGAAGAGTGAAGGGAGCGCGACTTTTTTATCCTTTCACTAGCTGTCGCTCAAAGGTCGCTGCTTTGCCAGAAAACAAAGTTTCAAAACTACAGCTGCAGCAACAGCAACAGCTGCTGCTGTTGCACCATTTATTCAACTCCAGATTCCTTTAAAACAAAACCCAACTTTTTGTTTTTCGATTTCTGGTCTTCAGCCGCGATGGGTTGTTCGGGATCCAAGCGAACCAGGGGTGATGGTAAAATATTAAAAAAAATTGCTTTTTTCAGTTCTTATTTAATTAACCAATTCTTTTCTTTGTTGTTTTGTTTCTATTGTGTGTGTGTTTTTATGTTAATGGTTGTTCTTCGTTAATTGCATTGCCTTGAATTGTGGATTTGTTTCTGGAATTTGACTAATTTTGTTGTTTTAGAAGGTAGGGTTTTGATTTCAGCATCATAAGATTGATGGTTTGTTAATTTGATTTTTAAACTTGACCATTGTCTTATAGATATCTTATAATGAATAATTCATGTTTGTATAGTAAGATTCAAAGCTAAATTTTTTATTATCAGTTGTGGTATTTTTGGTGATGCAGATAATGCGAAGAAAATCCGAAAGCCGAAGCCTTGGAAGCATTCTGAACCGATTACGAGGGCGCAACTTGTGCAGATGCGTGATGAATTTTGGGACACAGCTCCCCACTATGGTGGCCGGAAAGGTATTTATCGCCTTATTGTTAGTGAAGTTGTTAAAATGTTCTTTCTTTGTTGATATGATATTTAGTAAAGTTGGATAATATTGTAGAGATTGATTGTTCAATGCGGTGTTTATATTAGTAAGATTGCGGGGCTCAATACTGATCTATGTGCAATGTTTTCTTTGATCTCGTTTCTGTTGCTCATTTATAGTTTTTACTCGGAAATGTCTCGCAGAAACGAGTGTTGGTTAACAATTAATGTGAGGGTGTATGTAATTGGACTGCTTGGTCTATCTTGCTTTTGAAGTAAGGCATGGCTGCCATCAGGTTATCTACTCGCTTGCTACCGGACTTAATTTTGTACGAATCTGTTCAATTAATCAGTTGACAAGACAATTCGATTCACATACTATGGAATACCTGAGACCTAGTTTAATGAGAGCTGAAGTTTTGAGATGATACGGATGTTTTTGAGTTATGACCCCCCCGCTAATTCTTATACTTTGACAACGTTTTGTTAAAGCCAAGTAACCAACACATAATCGTGATGTTAACGACAGGTGAGAACTTGACCATGTTTCTGAGAGGTTGCTGTCTTCTTCCCTCTAAAGTAAAAAGTTCGGGAGCTGGATTACCGTTAAGTTTCATCTTGAATTCTTTACATGATCTGTAGAAGAATACAACTTACATCGATGAAAATTTGAATGAAATTATCATCCTATTCACGTGCGAGCACAATATGCCAACCTATAAAGGTTATATAGGTTTGATCTTGAACTAATGGAAAGGTATTTGGCTATGTTAACCGTCATTTTATACATTTTGTGACCCTTTTTTTCTTTTCATTGGAAGTTTAAGTTCGTTCCGTCTGCACATTTTGTTCCCTCATCTTTTGCTTGATACCCTTCTATTGAGCCAGCACGCATCTTACAGGGATCAACTTGAAATAGATTGGGGAGTGTCTGCGGTGTGCATTATGTCAATACCGGAGATTCTTTTCTTATTACTCTTTTATGAGATATTGTTTATGGTTGATGCCGTGCAGCCGTGCTATAATTCATTGTATTGATATCTCCCTACTGAAATTTTGTCCCCTGGTTGAAGCCCTTTTTATATGTTTCTTGTCACCAGAGATATGGGATGCTCTTCGAGCTGCAGCAGAAGCCGAGTTAATCCTTGCACAAGCAATTATCGACAGTGCTGGGGTGATTGTTCAGAACGACGATCTAACAATTTGCTATGACGAGCGAGGTGCCTATCGATAAACGACCCTATTTCTTTTCTTTCTATGGAATTTTTTCCCCATAGTTTATGTTGCTTAGTGAAATTACAATTGCAGGTGCCAAGTACGAACTACCGAAGTATGTGTTGAGCGAGCCGATCAACTTGATTCTCGAGAATTGACGAACAGAGACCAAAGGGTACAGCAATTCATTTTTAGAATGTAAATTAAGCTCATAATCCTCTGATTTAAAATCCCCATTTGTGTACAATACAGTTAGTGTCACCAAAAGTTTCAGCTCTGTCAAACATTGTGGGTTTAAAGTTAAAAGAGTTCATCATGCTAAAGGAGACTTACTTCTCACGGCACCTTATTTTGAAGCTTTTAGAGTCTGATGACTGAAACACAACTAATTGTGATTGGTTCTGTCAATTTTGATTCGAACTTGAAAACTCATCCGATTCGACCATCAACAATTTAAACACAACTAAGCCGAACCGAAACTGGTTGGAGCTTGAAATTAAAACAGCTCAAACTCGGAATCACTTGAACAAGTAATTCGAAACAACCCAGAAATGATCTGAACTCGAACCGATTCGATCCGAATATTTGATATGGCACACAACATGCATATTCAATTTCCAAAAAAACAAAACTATAAAGATAAGTAATCAAATTAGATGCATTTGGTTAAGCAAAAAAACAAAGAGTAGAGTGGTCCAACTCCAAACAGCATCCCAACATTTTGGTATGGAATGTCGCTGTTATACATGAATTGAATCGCTTCAAACCAAACAAGAATGTACTCTCTGTCTCTGCAATAATATTGGTCTGCAAAATCCATTACATATCCACCTAATATTTGTTTGACTAAACTACGCTTTTACACATGTAAAGAGCTAGAATCAGGGGTGGAACTATAAATCTATAAAGGGGACCAAAATGAAATTAAAAAACAATAGAAATTTTTAAAAGGGCCAAAATGAGATTAGAAATTTTGAGGGAGTCATACTAAGATTTTACAAACTTTGAGGGGATTGTAGAGGTAATTTTACCTTTTTTCTAAGAAAATCTATACTATTCCCATTGGAAAAAAAATTGGCGGGGGACCAAACCCCCCTTAGTTCCGCCCCTGGCTAGGATCAAACGTTAGGAGGGACAGGAGTTCATTAAATCTTTAAATTTAAAATTGGGAGGGACAAATGTCTTATTTAATTAATATTAAAACCAAACATGACCTAAAATGCTATTACCAAAAAATTTGGGAGGGGCAACAACCCCTCCAATCCCCTGTATACCTCCGCCTCTGCTTTTCTATCATTCAATTTTTATTATATATATTTTTTATTTCTATCACTATTTTTAAAAAAAATATTTAATCATTAAACTTTCTAATTGTTTTATTTGTATCATTCAAGTGCTAAATAAAAAACTTGTAACCTGGCTGATTTTATGTTGACATGGATTGTATTTTACTGACATGAAAGCTACATGTTAAATAGAGAATTTTTCACAAAAATAAGAAAGTTTAGGTCTTTTCATATTTTGTTTTTTTTTAAGAAAAATAAATGTTCGATTATAAGTTATAACATCGTTAACTGTTTTACGACACATTAACAAAAACATAATAACTCAATAATAAAATTAAAAAAATTAAAATTGAGTGACCAAAATAGAAATATAACCAAAGTTAAATGATATAAGTTGTAGTTTTACCCCATTCTTTTGACACAAAATATCCACCTAATATTTCAATGACAATAATGTGTGTTTTCTTCTTCTTAAGTTTTGTCTTTAAAACCCTAAAAGTAGTGTTGATATGATGTGGAGCTAAAGAGAATAAATTTAATACAAAATCTCACTTTTTGGTGCCGTAACGGCCATGAAATTGAATATATCCACCCTCACGGGGTCCCCTCTTCTATTTTCCTATTCTCCATCGTCAACTCAACAACAACAATAAAAAAAAGTCTAATATTTTAAGGATTCAATTAACACATTTAGAGTGTAGGGGGACTTATGATGAAATTAACCCTTAAATCCGTACAAAAATGAGTTTGCATGCTGAAAAGTGAAAACAAACGGACAAAACCGCTTTGTTTGGTGGTACCATGTCTTCTCTCAAGTGATGTCTCTCTGTTACTGTGTCTTTTAACAGATCTAATCTAAGCTGAATCCCTTTACCTCCCTAAAGAAACGATTTTTACAGTAAAAAACTTGAAAAAAAGATCACCCATTTCTTTCTTTCTTTCAAATACTCAGTTTTTGGCTCTGGGATTTGTATTTTTATTTATTTATTTTGATTTCTTCCTGTGGCTGACTATCGTTTTCTCTTGAAAGATAGGCCCCGGGGACCAGTTTTGTGAATCATGTGAAGGCAACCGTTCGTTTTTGCTTTTTGGGTTTTATCAGGTGAATGCAGTTGAAAATACCCTTTTTTCCCCTCTTTATTTCATCTTCTATCAAAAGGCTACAACTTTGAGGAATTTGAACTAGCTGGTTTCTTTTTGCCCTTTTTGTTTGATTCCATGTTTGAAAATTTGTTTGTTTTGTGTGTGTTGAAGTTGGAAACTTTTGGTTCAAAGGGCTCTTCTTGCTTTCCAGTGGAGTAAGCTTGCATTTCTGGGTTTTCAAGTTTGAATTACTTGGATTTTTAAGGTATTTCTGTTACTTACTTTAGTTTGATGCTTGTTTGTAGGTCTATGTCAGCTTAAAGGGATTGTTGTGCTTAACTGGAATTTTTCATGTTTGTGGCTTAATTATCTTGAATGGGTTGAAAATGAATGCTTTGTTTTCGAGGAAATGACTGAGAGGTTCGAGTTTGGTACTCAAGACAGATTTGCTGAATAATTGATGGGAATAGTCATGATTAAGGAGAGTGATGAGAATTCGATCTGTTTTTCGGTATGTTTGTTTAGGTTAAAAGAGATTCTGCAGTGGAACACATTGATGGTTTGATCATGACCAGGGGTGTTGGAGATAGGGTACTTAAGGATGCGAACGGTAACGTTAGTGATCATCTTCGAAACCACATTCACTTGACTAATTGTATCCACTTGAAGAACCATATGCATAAGCACAGCCCTATGTTGGCTGACCGGTCGCTTATGAGGGACCTTATTGTCCTTCAGCGGTCACGCTCCCTCAGGGACCCTTCTGCAAGTCCTCCCTCTTGGCATTCGCCGTCTGTTGTTGATTTGCTTTACAAGAAGGGTCGTAACGATACCGTCCAGGAGGGGAGAAGGTCTTTGGATGGCGAGAAGCAGATGGATGGAAGGAGGCTTTCAGCAAGCTCACCACCTTTAGATAATTTTGCAGCTTCAAGAGTTGCACGGGGTGGAGCTAGTGGGGTCAATGAAGGAGTTCCGGCTACTAGTGATCGTAGCAATAAGAGTGCAGCTAGAGATGTTAGAAGACCTAGGAGAGAAGAATGTGGTAGGAGAAGTAATAGGGCTGATCTTATGGGTGGAAGCAAGGAGCCTGTAATGGAGCAAGATGGTGATAGTTTGGCTCCTGATACGATCTCGGGTAATTCCGGACTGAAAAATAGAAAGAGTAGAAAACTAAAGGGGAAGCAAGCACAAGGCATTGAGAGCAAGACTTTGTCTGAGCAATTGAATGACCTCCCCCTAGATAATGATGATGTAGCATCTTCAAATGCTAACCTTTGTGGAAAGCATATTCGACCAGAGAAAACTCGTGTGGAACCTGAAGTTGCCATCCGTGGTCATTCAAGTGGATTAAACAAGGGGAGAAGGCGCAAGTTTCGAGGAATGAGAAGAGCTCGGGCTGCTCCTTCCTCTAGAGAGGTTGGAGGTCAAAATGAGTTGTCAGTGGCTTCTAATTCATTTGCTCAGGGTTCCTTGCATCAAAAGTATGGTACGGAAGATGAAGAAAATGAACATGGTGATCGAAATGTCACTAGAGCTCCTAGAAATGGGTGTGGGATCCCTTTCAATTGGTCAAGAATTCACCACGGCGGTAAAACTTTCCTTGACATAGCAGGGAGGAGCTTTTCTTGTGGTTTATCGGATTCTAGATATAGGAAAGGTCGAGCAGGTTCCCATCGAAGACATGCTCCTGAAATGCCTGTGGAATCTGATCCATCAAGCTCATCTGCAAAGTCCGAGGCGGAGGCACTGCCTCTTCTAATCAAGGCATCCGGATCTCTGGACAGTGCTGAGAATGCTGGTTGGGTGAATGACTACTCAGGGGAGCTAGGTATATTTGCTGATAATTTATTGAAGCGCAATGTTGATTCCGAAGCTAGATTCGGTGAACAACACAAACCATGCGGGAACCTTCGTGGAAGGCACCAAAATATAACACAAAAATACATGCCAAGAACTTTTAGTGACCTTGTTGGACAAAACTTGGTATCACAAGCCCTTTCTAATGCTGTTATGAAAAGGAAGATTGGATTCCTTTATGTCTTTTACGGACCTCATGGAACAGGAAAAACTTCATGTGCTCGGATATTTGCCAGGGCTTTGAACTGTCAATCACATGAACAACCTAAACCGTGTGGCTTCTGCAATTCTTGTATTTCACAGAGTCGAAATATTCGGGAAGTTGGTCCTATAAGTAATTTCGACTTCAAAAGTATCATGGACCTACTGGATAATATGATCATTTCTCAGCTGCCTTCACAGTACAGAGTTTTTATATTTGATGACTGTGATACTTTGTCCCCTGATTGTTGGAGTGCCATATCAAAGGTCATTGATCGAGTGCCCAGGCGTGTCGTTTTTATTCTTGTCAGTTCAAGTCTTGATATTCTACCTCATATAATCGTGTCCAGGTGCCAGAAAATTTTCTTCCCCAAACTGAAGGATGCGGATATCATTTATACTTTGCAGTGGATTGCATCCAGAGAGGACATCGAAATTGATAAAGACGCGCTTAAACTGATTGCCTCTCGGTCTGATGGATCACTGAGGGATGCAGAGATGACACTCGAGCAGCTCAGTTTGCTCGGGCAAAAAATCTCTGTTCTTCTGATTCAGGAACTAGTGAGTTTATAGCCTATTGTATGATAATTCATAACACCATGCACTGGTATTTTTATAGCCTATAGTAATATTATGGATCTGATTCACAGGTCGGGCTTATCTCTGATGAAAAGCTGGTTGATCTTCTCGATCTTGCATTATCTGCGGACACCGTAAACACTGTAAAGAGTTTGAGGGTGATAATGGAAAATGGTGTGGAGCCTTTAGCTTTGATGTCACAGCTTGCTACGGTGATTACTGACATTCTTGCTGGCTGTTACGATTTCGCTAAAGAAAGGCATAGAAGGAAGTTCTTTCGACGACAGCCATGTGAGTCTAAAACGAAAAATTAATCTTCTGTTTTATAATGCTCCCACTAAAGTTGTACATATGCTCCCACTAAAGTTTCATATTTGTGAATCTTACTTGGTGTATGCTATCCAGTGTCCAAAGAAGATATGGAGAAACTACGCCAAGCTTTGAAAACATTATCCGAGGCAGAAAAACAACTGAGGGTGTCGAGTGACAAACTAACATGGTTAACCGCTGCTTTGCTTCAGCTTGCTCCTGATCAGCACTATATATTGCCTACATCTTCCGCCGACACTAGTTCTCATCATAGTCCCTTGCCTCTAAGCGATGTGGACAGAAGAGATGAGCTCCGTAATGGCTCTAGAGGCTTGCCAAAAAATGCTAGATTGCAAAATCTCCATGCTGGAAGTCTAGGGGACTTCGAATCGGGTATAGCTAACGGTGTACATTTTGATAAGAAGAGACATGCTGTGCCTGGGATGGCTCCACAGCAATCCTCCACAGCCCCTACCGGGAGGCAGAATTTGGTAAAAAACTGTAAGGGACTCGAAGATATTTGGTTGCAGGTGCTCGAGAAGATTCAAATTAGTAGTCTGAAAGAGTTCTTATATCAAGAAGGAAAACTGATCTCTGTCAGTTTTGGTGCAGGTATATTCTACTGTGCATCATGCTCATCTTTGCATTCTTTGATCATAACATGCTTTTAGACGAGAATCGTTGCTAGTTACTTTCTTAAATTACTATGTTCAATAAACTTTAGCAAAGTTGAAGCCGTACCACGTATTTAACCGTTTATCGAAGTTTATGCCCCCCCCCCCCCCCCCTCCTTTATTTACAAGAAAGAAATGGTATGGTAATTTTACTTGACATGATGGTTGCTTGAATGATGCTTTATATATATGTGTGTGTGTATATATTTTCCTCTGTTACTTGAGCTTTGCCGAGATTTGGACCTTTCTCGTTCGAACTAAGAGTCTTATGACTCTACCGGTGGAGTGTTTCCCTCCTTTTAATTGAGTGTTCTTTTCTTTCAGCTCCAACTGTACAGTTGATATTCAGTTCACGTATGACCAAATCTAAGGCAGAGAAATTTATGGGGCATATTTTACAAGTTTTCGAGACTGTTCTTGGTTCGTCTGTGACAATTGAAATTAGAAGTGAAGCTAAGAAAGAGGGTGGTCCATCTCAGATAGTCATGGATCCAGAGTCTAATTCTGGAAATAGGATGCATAGAACCGGGGTCGGCTCTCAAGCTCAGCTGTTGCACCGCGAATCTCTTGATGCAGGGGGTGAAATTGTTGAAACGCAAGCTTCTCCAAGAGAAGCCAAGGATAACGAACATGCTGATAACTTAGAATCTAACATAAGAGGCTTAATTCTCGCCGATGCTAAGGCTTATAGGAAACCAACATTGGCGTCTACCTCGGGAAGAAAAAAACCTGGGGAACTAAGTCATAGTCGGAGCATTGTTAGGAGTAAAGTGTCCCTCGCACATGTAATTCAACAGGCAGAAGGATGCACACAACGAAACGGATGGTCAAAGCGCAAAGCAGTTTCCATTGCTGAAAAGCTCGAACAGGAGAACCTGTATGTGTACATCTGGTGCCATTATAATTTCTCCAATTATGTTAGCCTTCATTTTTTGTGTTGGAGTTGCCTTTATCTTCAACTTAGAATTAACTGCATATTTGTACATTTCAGGAGATTGGAACCTCGGTCGAAAAGCTTGCTTTGCTGGAAAGCATCGAGAGTAACTCGTCGGAAGGTAACTATTTAACCAACTTAAACTAGCATTACCCCTATGAAAAATGTGTGATCATAAGCTCCAACAGCTCCAACCTTTTCTGAGATGTTTGCTTACGTCCCACAGCTCTCACGCTTGAAAATCCGGACACGAAGACCGTGTTCGTTATTGAAGCTCATCTCATGCGGAAAATGTCTCTCGTCTAAATCTCCTAGGTAGGTACGACGACTGAAATTTTCGGATGGCTTTGAACATTTGGTGCATGAGTTGATTGAATTCATATTTACATTTGTAATTAGCTATTTTCTGTCAAATTCTTTCTTCCTTTGAATAAATTACAAGTTCTTTCCAATGAGAACAATGTAGGCAGGAAACTAGATTAGTCCAAAGCCATACTTTTAGTTTATGCAACCATGAATGTGCTATTAGGCTTTCTTCCACTTCCGTCCCGGAATATTTCAGTCGGATACGGATCTAGACATGGTAAGATTTGAACCTGGAATCTCGAAGTTCTCGGAACTTCTCTGTCATTAAGTCGAGGTCTATCGGTACTAAGCATTCATTCATCCATTCATTCATGTATCCATGAAATTTTAGTTCATTAACGTTTGATGGTGGATATCTAATCTATTAGCATGTAAACTCGGATACGATACTGCAGAGCCCCATTATGGGCGATCTTCCTAATCTAATGGCTTCATTCAAAACATCAATATTCGAACTGCTGACCTTGTTTAAAACGTCTCATTCTGCTAGACCAATTGTTATTTAGGTTGTTTGTTAGCATCCAAAAGAGTAGGATTCAAACTCTGTTGTTGTAGTAATACCCTTCGGTGGTTAAGCATGGGTTGATAGCCGGGCCTAGACCCTCTAAAATGGTATAATTGTTATTTAATCCCTTCAAATTCGAGTTAGTTCAATTTTCTTTTATCGTCTCGAATATATTTTAATTTAGGGTAAACTACTGGAATTGTCACCAATTTTTAAATTCGACCATTATGGTCACTTACGTTTTCGATCTGTAAACTTATAGTAACTCGGACGTTTTTTTGCCGTTAAAGGCTGATTTGGCACAATAAAAAGAAGGATAAATTACCTTAATAGTCCCTAAACTATTACTCAACTTTTATTTTAACCACCGAAATAAAAATAATTGGCTTAAGGGTCAAATTGGCCTTCAACGAAAAATCAAAAAACCAATTAAGTCCTTATGAAATTTTGCACTCAATTTAGCCCTCACAATTTAAATTACACCCAATTTGGCCCTCAATAAAAAATCAAAAATTTAATTTAACCATTTCGTTAAGTTGACCGTTAGTTAATATATTGGTGACACATGGCACACTCTGGACGTGTCACGCCATCAAAATCGTAAATAATCATTTAAAATTTAAAAAAAAATCTTAAAAAACATTTAAAATTATAAAAAAAATAAAATTTTAAAATAAAAAAAATATTACTTAAAAATTCAAGAAAAATCTAAAAAAATATTTAAATGTGTAAAAAATTTAAAATTATGTATAAAATCATAAAAATATTTTTACTTAAAATCAAAAATATAGAATAATTGTAATAATTATTAAAAATTATATAAAATATTATAATGAATAATATTTAAAATTTGCAAAATTTTTAAAAATATATATATTTAATTATAAAATCCCAAAATTTCAAAAAAAAAATCAAAATGCCAAAATTTTTTAAATCACTGACCTTAAACCTTAATTCTACATTCTCAAATCCTCAAATCAATTTAATCGACAATAAAATTTGTCAGTACTGGTGAGAAAAAATATTGAGGGAGAACATGGGGTTTCCTACAACAGGGAGTGGTCGATGGTTGATTCGGTGCTAATTCTTGATTTAGAGATTTATGAGGGTTTTTAAGAAATGGAACTTTCAGGTTTTTTTAGAAAAAATATTATTATTTTTAAATAAATGAAATAAGAAAAAAATTAAATTAAATTAATATTTTTATATTTTATATTTTTTTATAAATTTTTAGAATTTTGTTAAAAAAATTGGTTTTGATGATGTGCCACATGTCCTTTTATATGTTGACCGATAGAGAATAGTAACAGTCGACGCGATCAAACTAACAGAGGGGTCAAATTAAGTGTAATTTGAATTATAAGGGCTAAATTAGGTGTAATTTTTTTTATAAGAACTTAATTAATTTTTTAATTTTTCGTTGAGGGCCAATTTGACCCTTAAGCTAAAATAATTTGTGTAATTACATATTTAATCTTCCACATTTACAATTTTTTTTTATTTCTTCTCCCCTCCACTATCTTCCATATTCTTCTTCATCTAACACAATCTTTAATTTTCTACTATAGCAATCCTTAATTCACACCATTCCAGTAGTTCACCCTTAATTTTATTCAATAATAAAGGATATTCATTTATTTCGAATCAACAAAAAAATCGTGATCCAATCCGTTAGGACCATTGTCCCTCTAATTTCTAAAATAAAAAACATTACGATGTGTTATTGAAAAGTGAATCGAGCCTTATAAATGGTGTATTTAATTAGTTTAAAGTAATCACAAGGATCTAATTATAAACGTAAAATTACAATGCATGATTGGAAACAAATTATCAACTAATGATGAAACTATAAATGGATGTAAGTTAATCGCACAAATTAAAGCTGAGTTAGATTTAAATTAATGACATAATTGAAATAAAGCAAAATTTAAAGGTATAATTAAAAGTACATAAAATTAGAAAGCAAAATAGGACTAAATTAAAAGAAAATAAAATTTCAAGGCGGAAGTTAAAGCAAGAAATAATAATCAATCAAATAAGAATGAGGATTAATATTTACCATATTTACTATCTAGTCCAAGAATGGGGATTAATATTTACCATATTTACTATCTAGTCCAAAATTAGGGAGTGAGTTAGATGAAGAATATGGAAGATGGTGGAGGGGAGAAGAAATATTTTTTTTAAATATGGATGATTAAATGTGTAATTATATAAATTATTTTTATTTCGGTGGTTAAAATATGAGTGAAATAATAATTTAGGGACTATTTAAGTAATATATTCTTTTTTTACGGTGCCAGATCAGCTTTCCGTTGCCATTTAATGGCAACAAACGTCTCAACGACCATAAGTTTACATATCGAAAATATAACTGACCATAATTATAATGGTCGAATATAAAAATCGGTGACCAAAAGTACAAACCCTAAACATAAGTAACAATATCAATAATTTACCCTTTAATTTATTTAGTTATAATAATTCATGTTAGACTGAATTATAATAATTCTAACTCCATATCTTCTTGTTTTTCAATATCGAAGAAATTTTCTTGTCATGGCCAAAGTCTAAATGTCAGTTGCATTGAACGAATTTTCCATTATTCAAGTTCACAGTTCACACAGCAATTAAATAATATAATATTTTTACCTATATTTTTATATAAACAATATAAAAATGTGGAGTTTGATTTTAAATTGTACATATCATTTTAATGAAAAACGTTGTACATTAATTAACATTTTTTTAACAATGAATCCAATTTCCGTCTACATTAGATTCAAAATGTTCCAATTTTTTAAATCAAAATCATAATTAGCCGTGAGGGTTTTCTAAATAAAACTTAGAATATCTTTTAGATAATATTATTCGAATTCGAATTATTAAAATATTATCATAAAATACCTTTTTCATCCACTTAAACTTAAAGAGGTTTTTAACGAGACGTGTGATAGTTATTAAACTATATAAAAAATTTCATTTTAGTCATTCACTTTTTTAAAGTTAAAAATAGTCATTAAATTTTAATTTTTGTTATAAAATGATCATTGAGTCGTTCACGGGTATTAAAGAATGGCATTACAGTTATGAAAATTTGTATAATAGTACATTGTGAACTTTATCCATAATTAAATGTCACTTTTTTTATTCAGTTTGATTTTTTTTTTCCGAATAATTTAAGGTAATTACAAGATAATATATATTCATACGTTTTCTTAATCTTTTGATAAGATACATACTTTACAGATAAAATTATTCGAATCTGACCGCTCATCGAGTTCAGTTTTGTTTGAAATTTAAATTTAAAACTTAACAACCCATAAGCCGGTGTGTTGGCTGTTTATGGTCTAAACATTTGTTTGACTTTTAAAAATAGGATTGACCACATTCAACGTACGTGGCTTAATCGTGGCCGACTACACTAATTTGCATTTTGACGGAAGGCGGAGGTAACACGTGTCCTTCCATCGTGTGACCCAGGGTAACGGGTGTGGTTAAAATACACGTGGAAGCATGTGATTCAACCGACGAGAGGATTGAGCCAGCTGTGCCCACCGGTTAACACGCGCCACTCGATTTTCCTCCAAAGTCAAAGCACAGCTTTTGTCAGATTTTAGGACATCTTTTCTCCCTGTCTTTGGTCTGTTTTTCTGGTTGGCTGCCCCTTTGTTTTTGAGTGTTGGATATGATTCTTCCCAAGGTCAAAGTGTTTTTTCTCAAATGGGAAAAACAAATTTTAATCCCTAAACTTGTTAATTTCTTTCAATTTGATCCCTCAACTTTTTTGTCTATAACTTTTGGAGTTTTTTGTTTTTTATCCATTTTGATTAGAGTTCTATGTGGAATAATATCAAAGTGTCTCATCATCAAATAGGGATGGTAATAGATCATATTTTGATTAAACTCTATAAAGTTCGAGTTCAAGTTCGATTGACAATCGAATCTCCAAATCGATCCAAGTCCAAATACACCAAGTTTGAGTCTCAACCGGATAGAATATTTAGAATCTGAATTCAAGTTTAAAAAATCGAAATCTGATTAACTTTTTCTATTTTTAAAATGACAGCCCGAACAAATGTCATTTTTTTAAAGAAGAAGAATGGAACAGGATTGAAGTTTGCCTTAATCTTGAAACTTCAGTTACAGCCAGCCACAACCACAACATTGAAAAATAGAGAAGTATTAAAGAAGATAGGACGACAAAGTAGCTTATATATATATATATAGTTTTTTAGGGAAAGATTGGCTTAACTTTCAAAATTTTGAGATTCACATGTTTCAGGCTTGGATCAAATTCTGACAAGGTTCATATTCACTCGCCTTCTACTAGAACTCGAGCCTTTTTTGAATTCGAATTTAGACTTTTTCTAATTATTTTTTTCTTTCGAATCGAACCAAACTCAAATATAATTCGGACTAATTTGCCATCCTATCATCAAAAGAGAAACAATTTAGATATTATTGTGGACAAAAAAAATGATTCATTGACCAAATTACAAGAAAATATCAAGTTCATGGACTAAAGGTTGTTTTATCATTCATTTAAGGGGAAGAAGAAAAAAAATGGCAAAGGTGTAGCCAATTAATTACAAGGAAATAAAGGCATAAAGTTAAGATAAACTCTCTAGAGGTAAAAATATATTTATGCCATTCTAATATGATAAACTATAATTCTGAGTATGATTTTTTTAACTAAATTTATTTTATTCACTAAATTATAATTTAAATCTTTGACATTATCTATATAGTGTTTCGGTAAAAAAGTTAATTTTGTACAGGATGCAAATAAACAAAATATTTGGTGAACTGTTCATAAACCATTCATATAACGTTTGTTTATATCAGTTTATTAAACTAAAAAAATAAGTATGAACAAAAATTTCATCTTCATTTAACAAATGAACGGACACAAACAAAGGAGTGTTCTATTTTTTGTGTTCACGAACAAACTCGTTTATCGATTCGTTTACCCAATTCTTCTTTTCTTTTACATTTTAAATATGGTAGGAACTAAACTGAACACAAACATAACTTAGAAATTTAAACTGTGAAGCCTAATAAGCTTTTAAAGACTAGCGTAAACTCACCATTTTGGCGAACATATAACAAATATATTGGCGACATATAAACGAACACGAGCATATTAAAAATTTAAACAAACACAAACGAACATAAATACCTTCAAAAATAAATAAACGAACACGAATATAATTTTATTCATACAAACTTTATTCATTTACACCCTATTTCTGCATCTTATAGCAAAAAAATGCCATCTTTAAGTAAAAAAAAATTGAAATTCATGAGAAATCGCCAAATGCCACCGAACACAACACCTTTGTAGAAAACCAGACATTAGAAGAACCAAAGGATCTAAAATAACTCTAACCAGACAAAGTGACATCATCTCTCTTACAAACCCTAAAAAAATGGGGTAAAGTAACCAAAGCTGTATGCATTTAAATACCCCATCTTTCCTCTCTCTTGCTGTTTATTTAGTATGGACAAAAATCTGGATAAAGATTGGTTATTTATCATCGGTCAAAGCCACACCATTCATTCATTTTTCACAGCAATTACACAAAAAAGAATCCCCATTTTTATTTTCCCTTCTCACTTGTATAAAAAAGCTATCTTTTTGTGTTTCAAAATCAAATCTTTTGAAGATTCAACCAACGACCCAAGGACTAGGATAAGGCTGAGAATCTTGGGTACTCTTTGTTTTTTTTCTTTCTTTCATTTCATTTGTTTGTTTGTTGCAGATCTAATTCTGTGTTATAGCCATAGCCATAGCCGTGGTTGGTTTTCGACTTTTCTCAGCTTTGGGGTTGTCAAAAATGGCATCAGCAGCTATTTTCTCTTCTCTAAGGAGGCGGAGGTCGCCGTCTCTAGAGGCTTTTTTGGCCCCCGTTGACTTAACCGATGTAGCCCTTGTTCAAACCCTTGCAACGCTCTCGTCTGAGCTTGTTTCTTGCTTTCCAAACAATGTTTTCTTCTTTCAAAGGAGAAATTCTGGATCTTTGATTCGAAAGGTTGAAGTTTTCCTTCTTCTTTTGGAGTATCTTATGGATTCGGATTCCGGGTCCATGTCGGACCTGCCAACAACAGCCGTATTGTGCTTCAAGGAGCTCTATTTGTTGCTGTATAGGTCCAAAATACTGCTTGATTATTGCTCTCAATCCGGTAAGTTGTGGCTTTTGCTTCAAAACCACTCGATTTCAGGCCATTTCCATGATTTGAACCAAGAAATTTCGACCCTTTTGGATGTTTTTCCAATAAAAGAAGTTGATTTGAGTGATGATGTTAGGGAACAAGTTGAGTTGTTGCAGAAACAGGCTAGGAAAGCGAAATTGTATATTGATAAAAGTGATGAGAATTTAAGGCTTCGATTCTTTTCATTTCTTGATGAATTCGAGCACGGGAGGATACCGAATCATGTCGAGTTGAGGTTGTTCTTTGTGGAGAGATTGGGGATTACGGATGCCAAAAGTTGCAGGTCCGAAATCGAGTTTTTGGAGGAGCAGATTGTTAATCATGAGGGAGATATTGAACCTACAGCTTCTGTGCTTAATGGATTTGTTGCAATAACTAGATATTGTAGGTTTTTGCTATTCGGTTTCGAGGAAGATGAGTTGCAGTTGTGTTTTGGGAATAAGAAGAAACCGAGGAAAGGTCTGATTATTCGGGAGATCGCCAATACGTTTTTAACTGTTCCGAAAGACTTTTGCTGTCCTATATCGTTGGACTTGATGATAGACCCTGTGATAATTTCGACAGGGCAGACTTATGATCGGAGTTCAATCGCTCGGTGGATGGAGGAAGGGCATTGTACTTGTCCAAAGACGGGGCAAATGCTCGTCCATAATCGCCTTGTTCGTAATCGAGCTTTGAGGAATTTGATCATGCAGTGGTGTATTGCTCATGGTGTTCGGTATGATCCTCCAGAAGCCGCAGATGCGGCTTCATCTGCGGAGTCTTTTGCTGCAGCTTTGCCGATCAAAGCAGCAGCTGAAGCCAATAGAGCAATAGCAACACTTCTTATTCAACAACTAGCAAATGGATCACAGGGAGCTCAGACTGTAGCTGCTCGTGAAATTCGCTTGCTGGCTAAAACAGGAAAGGAGAACCGGGCTTTTATTGCAGAGGCTGGGGCGATACCGCACTTACGAAAGTTGCTGTCCTCCTCGAACCCCATTGCTCAAGAGAATTCTGTTACTGCATTGCTGAACTTATCCATTTATGAGAAGAACAAATGTCGAGTTATGGACGAGGATGGTTGTCTAGGATCGATCGTTGAAGTCTTGAGGCTCGGGCTCACAACGGAGTCCAGGCAAAACGCTGCAGCGACATTGTTCAGCCTCTCCTCCGTTCACGACTATAAAAAAAGAATAGCATATCAGGAAGGAGCAGTTGAAGCCTTAGCAGAGTTGTTGAGAATAGGGACACCAAGAGGGAAGAAGGACGCCGTGACCGCTTTATTTAATCTGGCGACTCATTCCGACAATTGTGAGAGAATGATAGAGGCTGGAGCTATTACAGCACTCGTCGGAGCTTTAGAAAATGAAGGGGCAGCGGAGGAAGCAGCAGGTGCATTGGCCTTACTTGTAAGGCAGCCCATCGGAGCTGAAGCGGTAGGGAAGGAAGAAACTGCAGTGGCAGGGCTAATAGCAATGATGCGGTGTGGAACACCGAGAGGAAAAGAGAATGCTGTTGCAGCATTGCTCGAGCTTTGCCGCACTGGCGGGGCTGCTGCAACTAAAAGAGTGCTCAAAGCTCCAGCATTGGCCGGTTTACTTCAGACGTTATTGTTTACCGGTACAAAGCGAGCAAGAAGAAAGGCCGCATCACTTGCTAGAGTGTTTCAAAGGTGTGAGTTCGCATCTTTACATTTCGGAGGATTGGGTGTCGGATATGCATTTGCAGACAACTCAACCATGAACAATTCCGGTTTACCGGGAGATGTGTCGGTCCCTATGTCCATTTCGGTATTGTAATCACTTACATTAGTTCCCATTTTTGTTGGCAAATACATTTTACAGATTCTTCCATTGAAATTTCAGATTTTGAAGAAAAAAAACATAGAAGTGTTAGTGTACTGTTTAATCAGCTTGAACTCATATATGTAATCCCAGTGTAATCAGATCACAGAATGATCCAATAATACCGAAAAAAAACTGTTACATTTTGTTCAGAACCAACAATTTTCTTGTCTGAACTTACAAGTGATGCAAGATATTACAACAATGGGGAGCTTTCTGGAGATCAAAGTAAGTGCTTGCCCTTGCAACTTGCAAGTGATGTAAGATTTAGTGGCAATAATGATACATGTCACCAAGCATCATTGCACTGATATTGCTTGGAACATACTTCCCACTTTTAATGCTAGCCATTTACATTCTCTCCTTTTATTCAAGTATGTATTTCTTTTTCGGTGTCTTTATTTATGTCCTCACGCTCAAAATTAGATTTTGGGTTTAATTAGGTTTAGAATTTAGGGTTTTAGGTTGAAGTTTATGGTTAGGGTTTAAAGAATGGATTAATATTCTTTACACAGGCTGTGGAAACTGATAGTTTCTACAAGCACCTTAGTTTTAGGGTACAAGGAGTTAATTTAGAGTATATGGTTTAGGGGTTTAAGTGTAGAAGTTTAGAATTTAGAGATAGTTCTTTTAATTTAAGGTTTAGGGTTATAATTTAGGGTCTATAGTTTAAAACTTAAATCCTCACCATATTACCCTAAAAACTAAACCATAACCTTTAAACCCTAAATTATAACCTTAAACCTTAAATTTAAACAACTATCCTTAAATTTTAAACTTCTACGCCTAAACTCCTAAACTAACTCCATATACCCTAAAACTAAAGCGTTTGAGTTTCCACAGCTAGTGTATAGGATATTAATCCTTATAGAATTTAGGGTAGAGTGTACTTTTTAGGGTATAGGATGTAGGGGTTAGGATTTAAAATTTAGGGTAGAGCTTGGAATTTAATTTTGTAGTGTTTTTAGTGTTAGGGCATAAGGGTACCGAAAAGGGACATATGATTTTTATCCTTCATTTAAGTATTTGAAAAAGATTCACGAGCGTGATTGGTTGACATCAGTGGCGGAGCCAGAAATATTTTTCAGGGTGGGCACAAATTATTTTTTTTAGGGTGGACACAATAGTAAAAGTTTCAAAATTTCAGGGTGGGCACAAGTCATAAAAATTAAGGATTAATTTATAAAATTTAAAAAAAGTTAAAAGCAAATGTGTGAACTTTAAAAATTTCAAGTGGGCACAGGCCCACACAAGGTAAGCTTTGCATCCGCCATTGGTTGACAGAGTGGAAATTTTCATGCAAATATCTTTCGATTTAGGTAGTAAAGTTTACTTTTAATTAATTTTATATTTCGCAAACCAAACAACTTAATCTTACCTTCATGTTATACAAACCAAACATGATAACGTTAACGTTCTTAAATAATGTCTTATTCCCAAGTGAGATTTAGCAAGTTGGGAACTTCCTTTGCTAACCATTGGTATCCGTCCTTGTAAAAACTTGATATTGCTGCAATTATATGTAATTTACAGACATGTGAAACCACCTTAAATGCTGTATTTGTACAATTTAGGGTTGTTCACCTGTCTGTCTGAAGATTCATTAATTTATGTATTGCTGGTAAAGCAAACATAACCAACCACCCTCGTCTTCTTCATGAGAATTGAATGACATTTAGGACAAGAAGATTTTTGTGTGGCTATGGTGGCCTATAGGACAACACTTATTGATGAATGCAGGACTTTGTATCCCACATGAAAACGAAATAATTTGGTTTTTGTCAATACAACTTGTAGGTGACAGGAAACAAAGTTTCAATCCACTTATTGATTAGGGTTTAGAAAATTACGGGTAAAATGTACTTTTAAGGTTTAAGGTTTAGAGTTTAGGGTTCCACCTTTTTTCGTTCTTTTTTTTATGTTCCAACACTAACAAATTAAGTTATAAATCTAGACCCTAAATTCTAAATCCTAAACCCTAAAGCATAATCCTAAACATTAACTCTTAACCTTAAACATAAACATAAATAGAAACAACAAAAAGAGGCAGAAGATTATTATTCGTAATTGAAGGCCTCTAGTTACAGTCCTCAATTTTTAGAGGAGTGATGAAACTTGAAATAATTACGTATGTAACTACAACTCTCTAATTTTATAACTAATATTCTTTCTGCCCCACTCAATATATGCAGTATTGACATTTTAAAAGTTAAATTTTTTAATTTTGACCATAATTATTTTAAATATTTTAATTAATTAAATTTTATAAAATACATTTTCTTAAACTATTTGATTGAAGTTTTTTAAAATATATTTGTTCACATTTTTATTAATAATAAATTTAAAGTAATAACGAGTCAAAATTAAAAAAATGATAAAAAATTAATATTAAACATATTAAACAGTACGGTATTCTCAAAATTAAAACTTTATGTAATTGTGTGATTATAATTTACAGTACCAAATATAACATAAAATATTATAATTACACTCCGTCAATTAAATATGTTTAATTTTTTTTATAACTACACAAGAGTGTAATTATTAGAGTAATAAGAGCTTGTGGTAACAAGAGTGTAATTTATTGTGGATTAAGTTTTTGTATTTCTATAGTTTAATTTAATTATTTTACCTCCTATATTTTTCGATTATTCGTGAAATACGTTATAGTCAAATATGCTATTAGTCGTAAGTTGTAAATTAATTGTGTGTTTAGTTTTGCGGTGGTAGAATTGATTTTGGATCATCGTAATTTTATAGATTTCGTTTTATGTATAATTAATTTTAAAGTAACGTGATTTATGTTTGTGAGTTTTTTTTTTAAATCATGATTGTGTAAAAATATAGTGTAAAAATATGACAAAACGCAAAAACTATTTCTGCCTTGTTTTTTCTAAAATTACGTTTGGGATTCAAAATCACGTTTGAATTTTTAAATCGAAATTTTTAGACTCTAAACGCAAAACCAAACCTACTGAATTTGATGTTGATGTTTTGAGTCCATGTATTGTTTGAATAAGATTGTATCTTAAAATTTTAAAAATACAGGTATTAAATTTGACTAAATTAAAGTACATGTACTAAATCTACAACTTATACATCGTAACGATAATAATTTAGTGGTCAAACTCAGTGAGTTGCTAGTTTTGGATGCAAATGGGATTTTCCAAAGCTGGCAATGCCTGAATGCCATCACCAGGAGATGATGGCCAATATAGGACTAAATCCCACCTTATCCCGGAGATCCACACGCAGCCATAATACTCGGTAGTTAGCCGAATTCGATAATTTACAACCATGAGCGGATGGTTGGAAAACGATATCCGGCAGAAAAACAGATTACCGGAATCGAGATAGTAGACTTAGACCAATCAGTACGTGGAACACGCTAGCATGGATTTATAGACAAAAGACGATACCGTATGGTTAATCACCATTAGTACACATTTCCAAAATGTTAATGAACCATGCAGAATGCTACCTATGGCAGACCCTCCATGATGCAGGCAACAAGATAATCCACATCGAACTGATCATACCTGGATTTAATACGTCTGAAATATCGAGGCATCAAAAGCCTTAAGAAATAATCAACCAATATCAAGTTCTCCCTGCAGGAGTCAGATGCCCCATCTGTTCTGCAAGGTTATTTACATTCTTCATAGTCCACCAAAATCTGCTGTGATCACCAGGTTTGCTTTCTTTCTTCGTAGCATCGGAATCTTTTCTTTCAGACTGAACTTCCTGAGTATCAGTCGAACCTGGATTTTCAGTGAAAAATTGTTCCCAGAATACATCATTAACCCCAGCTTTCGCAGGTTCAGTAGTTCCTGCAGCTTGTTCCTTTGCTGTGATAGGCTCAGAAGTAACAACGGGGGCAGGCTCAGAGTTCATGTCAATCCCGGGGGATCTAGGTCGAACATCAATATTAAGCTGTATGCAAGATGTTGATGGAGTTTCTGCACAACTTGTTGATTCATCCAATTCAAGGTTTGAATTACAACGTTGAACGCTAGTTTGACCAAAATCACGTACCACAATCTCCCAAAACACCATTGATGACTCTAATTGTTCAAATGGCCCCATTTCCGACAAGGATGTGCTATCTGCATTATCTTCGATCCCGGCTTCATCATATAAGTAAGCAATTCTAGGCAACCTTCTCTTTCTGTCATTAGTCTCCGATTGCGGTGTCAGGTTTATGGCAAGTCCTGGTTTCTGCAAGACTCGAGACACAGAAGACATCATTGTTCGCTGCTGCTGTTCCATACTTTGTAAACGCTTCCTCAAAAGCTGCATTTGCATCTGAAATCCTTGTCGGGCCTGGTCATGCCTCTGTAACTCTAAAGAAAGCGACTCTTTTTCGTTCTTAAGCCTCTCAATCTCATCCCTTAGATTCTGTCTCTCTGCTTCTGTTAATGAAGACGCTGCTTGACCTACGTGATTCTGCATGGAATGGCTATGAACCGGTTTGCGTCTGTGAATGTTTTTCAGAAGATGGGGCCGACTTCTTATAAAATCCTCATTTGCAAATTCCCAGTGCTCGGGATCAATTTTCCTGAAACCCTGCCAAAAGATGGAAAAAAAAAACTTAATTCAAGCTATATGAAACATAAGTGAAATTGAGTGATAAATGTGGGGAGACACTAAAAAAAAGCGGCTCACATATGTATTAAGCTGTCTGATAAAGCTAGAAAAGTTATTGTGCTTGAAGAATCTGGGAAGTAAATCCCTTGCAAACTCGGGCGGATTCCATACAATGAAACTTTTATCACTTGAACTCCACGACACAACAGAATCCGTAGAAGGATCGTCCACCATCTCATATGTCTTTGCAATGAAAGGAGGGAGCGAGCTCGAGCTCGAGCTGCCCTGATTCTCATCCATACAAAAATTCATGTAATCTCAATTCTCAAACACCCAAATGTTGGTTCCCAGCAATCAAATGTCAACCAACTGCAACAATTAGACCTTATAAACGAACATCCTCACTCCAACAATCAACATCAATCGAAAGAACAAACCTTCGACCGCCCGTATATCGTTTTCAACCGAAGATTGGTATTCCCTTATTAACCAGAATCTATCACTTGCCAAGAGGCTCTAATTCAAAGCTTCTCGATTTCCCAAGTACACAAATTTGAATCAAGATCAAACCCTTAATAGTAGTAGCATCTAACATTGAAAGTATAGAAAAACAACAGCTTCATTGACTTCTTAAAACTAAAAAATCACAAACCCAGATCAATAAAAGAAAACCCTTTTATCCTTGAACAAAACCCAGTCAAAGATGTCAGCTTTTTCAATGTAGGCAGCTAAAAATCCCAATTCAAACCCCTAACTTCTCCAAATTCCAAATTCCAATCAAGTTCAGCTTCAAACTGAAAGAAAACAAACATCACAAGTCGCTGAACAGTCTTACTAGAATCAAAATCAAAACTTTTTTCCTTCTAATTTTCTTACAAAAGATGAAATGAACAAAGAAACAAACTTGAAGCAAAAGCAACAAGAAATGGAATCAAAATCAAAACTTTTTTCCTTCTAATTTTCTTCATTGAGTTGTTGTTGTTACCTGAGACAGACCATACATAGAAAAACAAAGGCGAAGTTGCAGAGAAGACGATGAAACCCAGAATTCGAAACCAACAACAAACAAACAAAGAGGGAAAAAAACGAATCGTTTTAGAAATCTGAGGAATTCTTTGTTTCCGGGAATATCCGGATTCTGGAGATTCTCGATTTCTCTTTCTTTGAACCGCGTAGAGTAGGAAAAGATGAGAGACTTTCTAGGATGATACTAATTTGTAATAAATTCTTTGGTTAGGTCAATAAACTATTTGGATTCTTTTATTTTGATCATTTGAAAGTTATCTTTTTCGATTTAATCACTAGCATAAAAGGGGTTTAATGGAGGGTTTATAGATTGAAGTTGGGATTTAGGGGTTGGGTTTGCTTGGGGGGATTTGTAGTTTAAACCTAAATATTTAAGATGATGATTAAATTTATAGGGTTTGGACCAAATTATAGAAATATATAAGTTTTGGGACTAAAATTATTATTATCCCCATTAAGGGTGAGCAAAACTCGACTCGAAAAAACTGAATAACTCGACTTGACTCGAGGCGAAAATACTCGACTCTTCTTGACTCGACTCGAAATTTCATAAACTTGAATAACTCAAAAAAAAATTCAAATAAAGTTTGAGTTGTAAAATGAAAAATCGAATAACTCGAAATTTTTAGTAATTAGTGAATTTATTTTTAGGTTCGAGACGAGTCCCTCAATTTTTTATGATATATACATACTAATATATAAAAATATGAAGAAATATTGTCACATGTGAAAAAAATATGAAGAAATATATATATGTATATATATATGTGCATATCTTATATGATTAGAGAAAATCATTTAAATTGGAATCAAACCATACTATAACATGATAAACAATTATAATTAAATTTTTATAGGAACTCGAAAACTCGACTCGAATTTCTTAAACTCGACTCAAATCGAAAAAATATCAAATAAAGTTTGAGTTGTGAAATTTGATGCGTCAACTCAAATAACTTGAAATTTTTTGACCCGACTCGATCGAAGGCTCACGCCTAATCCCAATTAAAAATGTGTGTAGTCATTATTTCCATTGATTTTTAACAACCAAAATACTGAAACAAAACAAAAACGTAATGTTAATTATAAAATAATAGGGGGGTGCCAATACCGAAATACGGTTATAAGTTGGGTACTAGATGAAGGTATTTTCACCATGCATGAGTGGTTGGTTCATATTCTTTAATGATCAGATTTAAGTTTTGTTTTTTTTGGTCACGAACTCGAATTATAAATTAAAACCGACCGTATTAATTAATATTAGATTGATTTAATAAACTGTTTTTACAAATAATTCAATTCAGTTAGCGACTAAGTATTTTAAAATTGCTAACATTTGAGTACCATAATAATCCTTAAAAAGGTAATAAACTATTTACGAAGTGGTCTCAATGTATAAAATGATGAATATTTTCGTAAGAGATTTAGGTTCAGACAATTTTATTTATAAGGTATTTATGTCCTGTTTAAAGTTAAAAAAATGCACATATATTATTTTGTAATCGCTTTCAAGACTATTAAAACCCTATTGACTGTAAAAAAAGGTTAACTACTGGGATGATCACTTATGTTTCCCTCATTACAGAGTTGATCATCGATTCTGAAAAACGACCCAATAAGGTCATTTACGTTTTCGAGCGTAAATTTTTGGTCACTCAGCAGTTTGTTGCCGTTAAATATTAACGAGAGGCCGATCTGAGATAATAAAAAAGGATAAATTACATAGACAGTCTCTAAACTATTACTTCACTCTTGTTTTGACCACTGAAATAAGAATAATTTGTATAATTACACATTTAACCCTTCATATTTATATTTTTTATTTCTTCTCTCCTCCACCATCCTTCATATTCTTCTTCAGCTAACTCAATCTTTATTTTTCTATTATATTAATCCTCAATTCACATAGTATATTATAATCCATCACCGTATATATTTGTGTTTCAAATAATGTTTGTAATTCTTAATATGGTTCAGTGCAAAATAATGCCCAATTTACGTGCATCAATGTTTATATAGTATATTCGAAAGACTTAAATGAAAATATGTGCCTAAAGTATACATTTTTTAACTTTAGGTGCTTAAAGTATTTTTTTTGTAAAAATAGGTGCCCAAAATTTCAACCGTTATAATTTTAGGTGCCAGGCCGTTAAGGGCTGTTAAAGAAATTATCAACCAATCAATGCTTGACATGTGACACTATTTTTATTTATTTTTAAATCAATCTAATAAAAAATTCAAGATTTTTAATCTTTAATTTGGAAATTTTACAAATTCTGAGTTGAGGATTACAAAGATTATTTGAAACATGAATATATACGGTGATGGATTATAATATACGGTGTCTTGAGGATTAATATAGTAGAAAATTAGAGATTGAGTTAGATGAAAAAAGAAATTTAAAAAATGTAAATATAAAAGATTAAATGTGTAATTATACAAATTGTTTTTATTTCGGTGGTCAAAATAAGAGTGAAGTAATAGTTTAGAGACTATTTAGGTAATTTAATATTTTTTCTTGTTTCAGATCAACCTCCCGTCAAAGATTAACGACAACAAACGGCTAGGTGACCAAAAGTTTACACCAAAAAACGTAAATGACTTTACTAATTGTTTTTCAGAATCGATGACTAACTCTATAAAAAACCAATGCCTTTTTGTTGAAAAAGAAAACAATGTCAGAGGACAATGAAACACATAGTTGACTTTTGATGAGAGAGTTGACCCACAAAATCACTTGGTCAGTGGGCTCATTTGGTCCATTTTAAGTCAACGACTATCATTTGATGAGTCAAAGCCTAGTAAAAAACTGCATTAAGTAAAAAAGTTGTGCTAATTGCTAAATAATAGAGATTAAATTAATTTTTAGGATCAAAGAATAAAAATATTAATATATTTTGTAAATAATTCTTATTAAATGCGAGTTTTGTTTAAATCTTTTATAATTTAATATTTATTATATGCAAGGATTAAGAGTTAACTTAACCACATGTTCTCATACAATAACCATCATCTTAAATTGGTCTCTAAACTTTTAAATATTTTAATTTAATCCTTAAAATATGATCTCATTAAAATTGCCTCTCAACTTTTTAAATGTTTGAATTTGTACATAAGCTTGGATTTTTGATTTCAAATAGGAACTTAAACTTGACTTCGTCGTTCAAATGAGTTAAAAATTGTAACTAACTTTTTGGGGAAAAAAAACAAGGTCAAAAAACAAATTGAATAAGAAATCAACTATCGATTCGAACCAAAAAGTCAAGTTCAAATACTTAATTAAATAAAAACTAATTTCAAGTACTTAATTAGATCAAACAATATCAAATACTAAATTAAACATTAAAACCGTGCATGTAACATTTTTTGAACAAATTTTGTTTAATTTCTTCTATTACTACTTTTTATTTTATCCATTTTAATCTTAAATTGTATCAACTTACGAAGAACTAATAAAATAATGCTTCGTGGGTCCATTTTAATTTTATAATCTATGTTTGGAGTGTGTGACTGTCCCTTCTAATAATATCATCTCTAAAATCTAAATTTGTGTCCTCTTTCGGAGTGCAACCAATGCACCCAACACTTGTTAGATCGTAAATCGTGTCTTTTTTATCATATATGTTAAAAAATAAAAAAAAGTGATAATTTGACAAGTAATCTCATGAATGTATTATTTCAATAAATAGTCTTCTTTCTTTGTTTCTATGTCTATGAATCAAGTGTAGGGGTGTGTAAAAATATCTGATCCCGCCAATTTGATTTGTGTATTAGTTAGTTTTATCCAAAAATTGGAATATTCAATTTGATTTTTATTCGAATTAGAAATTCTATCCTTTTTTATTTTTCAGATCAGATACGAATCACAATATTTTAAAATTTAGATTATTCGAAAATCTTTCGAATTTTTCATAGACATGAATCTTGTTATATTTGACAATTTGTTGCTTGATATATTCGAAAATACAAAATTTTCATAGATGCTTGCTTCGTACATTCAATTATCTGGAAACAAAAACTTGAAGAACATGGCAACGAAGAAGAAGTGGAATTTGATCTAAAGCAGACTACAAACCATTCGATTTTCATTCGAATTAGATATTTGGTCTTTTTTTATTTTTCAGATCAGATACGAATCATAATATTTTAAATTTTAGATTATTCGAAAATTTTTCGAATTTTTCATAGACGTGAATGTTACTATATTTGACAATTTGTTGCTTGATATATTCGAAAATACAAAATTTTCATAGATGCTTGCTTCGTACAATCAATTATCTGGAAACAAAAAACTTGAAGAACACGGCAATGAAGAAGAAGTGGAATTTGATCTAAAACAGACTACAAACCTTTCGGGTTCTTGTTTCTAACATGAACAAAACCTATTGTTCAAAAACGAAAATCCAAAACAAAAAAGAAATCGAAACAAACCCTTAAAAAAACAGAGCAAAGCGTCATAGTTTCAACTGCACAAACCCATAACCATCAGCACAGCCACCGCCGGCGGTGCCACCGCCGTTAAAACACTGCTTGACCGCCACTCTCATATCCTCAAACCGTTCACACCGCTCAAAGAACCGAACCAACTTCTCCAGCTCCCTATCTTCACTATCCTCCACAAACGGCCGTATCGGAACAGCATTCTCCGGTTGCAGAGAGTAAGCGTTTGGGTTGTCGTCGACGATGACGACTCTCCCCAAATCCCTCCCCATTAGAGACAAGTCTTTGACGAACTTTCCGTTCACTTCCTTGCACGAATCCCGGTAGAGCCGGTGTGATATAAAGCGGCCGCCGGGATCGAGCTTGTCGAGAACCTGGGAAGCGTACGGCTTCAGCCCCGCCGTGAAAACCACCACCTCGTGTTTCTTGCTGATTTCTTCCAAGAAAAAATCGACCCCGGGGCGTTTCAAGACGTAAAAGTTCATGACTTGGCCGTCGATGCTCGGCGTTACTGTGAAATCGTACTTTTTCGGCGGTGGGTCGGGGCTGGAATGCACTAACGTCTCGTCCAGATCAAGAAAGATGGTCTTTTTCGCCGTGGAAATCAACGGCGGAAGCAAGCACTGCCACTGGTCGAATACGAGAGCCTTGGGAATTATGAAATTGCTTTCGAATTCGTCCAACTCTTCTTCTTGCTGAAGGATCTTGTACCCCAGGCGGCAGCGCTTGCGGGCGGCGGAAGGGGTTGTTGCTATGTGGGCTAACTTCGAGAAAAGCCTGACGATCCGGCGGCGGCAAGTCTTGATGGACTTGTTGAGGGAGGCGATGACGGAGAAAGAAGCATTCTTCTTCGTCGGAGACGTCTTTCTCCGGTGGTGGCGCTTGATGGAACGCGGCGGAGATCGCTTCTTGATGATCTTGGAAACCATTTCGGGGCTGTGAACTATGAAAGGACGGTGGAGAATTATCATTTAGCCGTTTAAAAGGAGAGAAGTTGGTAAGATTTTAAAAATGGAAGCAAAATTGGAGGCTTTCTTTGGTTCGGATCATAACGGGAATCAGTAAAGGCTCCGTTATGCTTTCGAATTTTTGGTTCGGTGTAACGGTCACGAAGTTTAGAGGTTCGGAGTGAACAGGCTTGTTTGGAAACTTTGTATACTGTAAGGGGCCGTTACTTTTTTTTTTAAACTACACCAGTAACCACTTAATTATAAGGTTGGTGTCAATTTGACTAATATAGTTTTAATTTTGGCAAATATACCACTTAATTATTTAAATAGTTTCAATTAAGCCATCAACCGTTAAAAAAATAAAAAGTTAACGAGACTGTTAAAATAATTGGTATAGTTATACATTTGGTCCCCTTTATTTATACATTATATCAATTTGGCCCTAATTTTAATCTAATAAAATAAAATGAATTAATTATTTAATTAGGTAGTGCCACGTGTCACCACCTTATTGGAGGACTTTAATTATTTAATTTATTTAATTAATTTTCCTCTCCAATCAGGTAATGACACGTGTCACACCCGATTGAAGATGGAAAAATGCTAGCATGGAGTTTGCATCCAAGAGGAATCGAACCTGAGACCTTGGAATGCATGAAGTTGACACATGTAATAATATTTTTTTTGGGACCAAATGTATAAATAAAGGGGACCAAATGTGTAATAATACCAATTATTTTAACAATCTCGTCAACTTTTTTATTTTTTTAACGGCTGGTGGTTTAATTGGAACCATTTAAATAGTTAAGTGGTATATTTGCCAAAATTAAAAGTATAGTGGTCAAATTGACATTAACCCTATAGTTAGGTGGTCATTTTACCCAACATTTTTTATAAGTAGGGCCGTTACTCTTTATTTATTTATTTATGTAGTTTTTTTTGGATAAATTATTTATGGAGTTTTAATAGCGGGTGTTGATAATTTAAAAGGATTTTTTTAATGGATAATGGAGTATTATTTTTTGGGAAGGAATTTTTTATTAAATAAACATATATTAAATTTTTATGTCGATAGTTGAGATTTAAATTTATATAAAATGTGATAATATGACATCTTTATCTATTAGGTCAATTAATGTAGCTATACGAAAGAAAAAAAAATTAAATTAAAGAATATGGCATATAATTGGTAGAATGATAAAAAAAATACTTATATATATATATAAAGTATAAAAACATTTCTTTGCTGATTTTGAATAGCTCAATGTGATAATAAGTTAAATACAAACATATTACTGATCAATGGGTAATATCTATCGAATTTATGTTGTTTTTCTTTTTCCATCGTTATAGATTATTATTTTTCTATAATCACCGATATTCAATTTATTGATCAACGAATTCATATTAGGTATTGTAGAAACTTATTACATGAAGTCTCTCTCAACGCAATTTATTTTATTTACAATAGTATACTCAATAACTCAAACTCCTAACTTTGTTTGAAAAATCTAGTGTCTTATCCTACTAAACCAACTAGTTACTGGTGTTTTAATATTATATATTGTTAATTAAGTCATAATTTAATTAATATTAATTTTAAGAGGACAATTTTTTTCTAATTCGAAGTTCGAAAGGTTGTACTTGTAAATAATTTAAACATTTTATCAAAAAATTATCAAACACTTGAATTTAAAAAGATCTAATTGTAATTTTAGTCTTTTTAGAATGCTAAAGTTCGAGATATGTGGCATTATTTGGCCGCTTTATAACTTTATTTTATAATGTTAATAGTAGATCTAAATTAAAATCATTAGTTACTCCCATTAACAATTAAATTTATTATGAGATTATATTTGATTCACTTTGATGCATAAGCCTCATGTAATGTTGATGAACCGCAATATATCACATCATTAATGATTAATTTTTTATTAGAGGACTTATCATTAAATACTGAATTTTATTAAAAATAATTATATTTTCATCTTCTTCTCAATATACAAGTTTATAGGACTTTTTAATTTAAGGTTTTTAGAAGAGTAATATTTTTTTGGTAAAATGTATGATTTCATTAACTAAAAAATAATAAACCGATCAATCAACACAAGAAGACAACAATCTTAAACGATATGGTAATCTGCTTGAACAAAAGAATAACCCCAAGACAAGATTAAAGTTTACGAAACTCTTCAAAGTTTACGAAGACACACACAACATAGTACACTGGTGTTCGAATTCGGGACACCAAGATTAAAGTTTATGAAACTCTTCAAAGTATTTCAAACACATTGAATGAAATAATATTTGCTTTTGTTCTTTATCACTACTATAATGTACTATACTCATGGCCTGAGCAAAGCTGAGAACCCAGAAACAACAAGGCTAACCGGAAGTTGTTCGTATTTGGCCGCCGCAAGTGGCGGTCAGCCCATCGGCCGGTTGCGCCATTAAGTAAATACATCCGGTTTGTTCGTCGGAGCACCACCGAAATACTGTTTCACCGCATCTCTCATGTCGTCAAAACCATCACAATACGTTTCAAAGAACCCTAACAATTTCTCCAATTCCCTATCTTCAAAATCATCTTCAAATTTCTTGATCGGGATCCCGTTTTCCGGTTGCAAAGAATACGACCTAGGGTTGTCGTCGACAATCACAACATGCGCAAGTTCCCTCCCAATCTTGGACAAGTCCTTGGTGAACTTCATCATCTCAGTTTCCCGGCATGAATCCCTGTACAAACGGTGAGATATCAGCCCTTTGGGGTCTAAAACATCGAGCACCGACGAAGCGTAGGCCTCCGTTCCGGCGGTGAACACCACGACCTCGTACTTTTTACTTATCGCTTCCAAGAACTCATCGACCCCGGGCCGTTTCAATACGTAGACTTTCCTCGCTACGCCGTTGGCGGCGGTCGGCGTTATCATGAAGTCGTAACTCGTTGGCGGTGGGTCGTAAACCGAATGCACTAGGGTCTGGTCCATGTCGAGGACAATGGTTCTTTTTTTGCCGGGTACCAACGGAGGAAGAGGCAAGTGCCGGCGTTGTTTTCTCTGCTGCTGGTCTTTCATTATGACAGCTCGGGGATGCAACAATGGCGTTTGTGGATGGATTTTAGGACCGACATTGTGTTCGATGCAGTTCGGTTCTTCATGTTCGGGTTCGGGGATCACAAAACATTGTCCCAACTCGAAGAAGCATTGTAGGATGCAACAATGGCATTTGCGGATGGATTTGCCGACCGAAGCAACGACGGAGGGAGATTTGGGTTTGACTGAAGACGAAGATTGTCTCCCCTGCACCCTTTGGCTTAACTTGAATGGCATAGTATTCTATCTGAATTAAAAGTTTGAATTAAAGAGATTGATGTTGTTTCTTAATATGATGATATTAACAACGTTCTTTATTTATAGGGTTTATTGCTTGCGTACAAAGTAAACTTGAATGATAATAACCTACTTCAACTAGGTTTCCTATTACAACTTAATATATATATAACATCAAGTATAAATAAATCTTAGAGCATAGGGATGGGCACGGGTCGGGTCGGGTTGGGTTTTTAGTCTACCCGAACCCGACCCGAAATTAATAATTCTAAAACTAAACCCGACCCAATTCTTTAAAAACCCCGACCCGACCTGACTCAAAAATAAATATTCTAAACCCGAACTTGACTTATAAAAAAAATAATTTTAGGGACTTAATTGTAAAAAAATAATTTTAAGAGGCGTAATTATAAAAAAAAAAATTAAGGACTAAATTATAAATAAAAAATTAATTTTAAGGACCTAATTGTAAAAATATAAAGAGGGGTATTATTACAAATATCCCTAAAAAAATTACACTATTAGTTCGGATCAGGTCAGGTTAATTTTTTTCACCCTAAAATCTGAACCCGACCCGACCTCACCCAACACAAAAAACTCGACTCGATCCAAACCTGATTTTTTTCATAAAAATACTAGACCCGGTCGAGCCCGGGTGAAATGCCCATCCCTACATGGGTGGAGTTAAAAAAATTAAATTACAGTATCATAGTTTATTGAATTTTTGTTTGATTTTTGAGAAATGTCACAGTTTATTAAGTTTCTGTGTGATTTTCGAGGAAATATTTGAGGCAGAGGTAGTAAAAGTTTTTTTTACACGAGCATTCATTTTTAAGTTTTAAAATTTAAAATATAAATCCTAATCCTAAATCCAAAAACCTATACTAAACTTTTAGACCTTAAAATAAATCTGCTTGTGGAAAAAAATTCCAGTGCATCAAATATTTTTCTTTAATTATCTTGAGATAAAATTCAATCAATAAAAAAGTTTAATATTTTCAGTCATTTAAAATTTTTAAATGTGTTTAATAATCTCAAATGACATCATCTAATTATAGGATTAAATTTTTTTGAGTTAAATTAAAATTATGGCCAAATTAATAAAATGAGTAAATAATGAGAATTAAATACGTGATTATACAAATTTACTTAACTATCACGTCAATAATTCAATTAACATTTTGGTGACCTAATTGACTAAATTTTGTTCAATGATCAGAATAGAAATCAACCCAATAACTTAATGATCTCCAAAATTTTATGGTGACAAAATTCGTATTTATTTTAATGATCTCAATATTTCTAATTTTTTATATTTTAACCTTAAACCTTAAACCTACTTTTAAAGTGAGGCATTAAAAGGACATAGTTAAAGGGTAATAATTTCCATTTAGATACCATGGTACATTATAAATAAATTGACCATATTTCGTGTAGGTATTTTTTTATTGCAATCTAAAACTTCATTAATAATAAATCAATAGTATCACAATCGAATTTTCAAACGATTTTTATTTTTAAGTCAACAAATTTACTTAAAACGTATAAATTCAAGTTCTTGCGAAGAATCAACATTATCTGAATTATTATCATTATTAATAACAATCAAAATACTATAGATAAATATTCAGTTAAAATAATCTGCTTGAGATAAATGTATATGAAGTTGTTACTAACAATCATTTCAATATTGGTATTATGGTTTTTAATTTGGTACTGTAAATATGAGTTATTCACACCCTCTTATAATAAAGCATTATATTTTAAAAACCATATATTATAATTTAGGTGACAAAATATAGGTAATATAAGTTTTTTTAACAATATAGGTAATATAAGTTATATTAATAGAGGTCACGAGTTCAAACACCAGCCGCTGCGGTAGAGTAATTGAGCATGCATTATTAAATGGTTGAGAGTATATTCAGAATAAATACTACTTATAATCACCTTAGCTTTCAAAAGAAATATAAGTTATATTAAAAAGAATGAAATATTTGATTAAGAAAAAGAATACATTGAATTTTTTTTATATAAAAATCTATCGTCTTGTTTCTTTAGTCCCAACTCTATGGTACCAATTCACAGCGTCTATCATACTTGGGAAAACATTACATCGCTCGAAAAATCCGGCCAACTTCATCAATTCTCGATCCCAGAGTTCGTCACCGTAAAATGGCTTAATCGGGATCCCATTTTCAGGTTGCAACGAGTATGACTTTGGGTTGTCGTCGACGATCGCGACATTCCTCAAGTCTCTCCCGAGCTCCGATAAGTCCTTTATAAATTTTCCGTGCACATGTTTGCATGAGTCCCTATAAAACCTATGTGATATGTACCCGTTAGGGTCGAGTACGTCTAGCACCTTGGAAGCATACTCTTTGTGCCCCGCCGTGAACACGATGACCTCGTATTTCTTGCTGATTATCTCTAAAAACTCGTCGACACCAGGTCGTTTAAATACGTAAAAATATACCGTAACACCGTCGACAACCCTCGAAACGGTAAGATCGTACCTCAGTGGCGGCGGACCGATGCTCGAATGCACCAATGTCTCGTCCAAGTCGAGCACAATGGTCCGTTTTTTATCCGACCCCAATGGTGGTAACAATTTTCTTTGCAAGACGAGGACCGGTTCAGGTTTAGGACCGGGTTTAACATCATCGTCGAAGTGGGCTATAACCGGTTTCTCTCCGATGACCTCGAATCCATTGACGTGACATGATGGGGTTACTCGATGGGTAAACTCGGAGAAAACTCGGGTGAGTCGACGGCCACACTTGACGACGGACTTGTTTATCGATGCAACGAAGGTGATGGAGTTGGTTTTTTCGCCGGGAAAACATCTTCCTATGTGGAAGCGATGGTGGAGTTGCTGGCGCTTGTTGGGCTTTTTTGTCTCCTCGGACATCATGTTTGGTCGGTTCTGAGTTATGTTTGGTTACCGAGAAAATTAGTACTCCTTTGTTGTCTTCAGATGAAATTTGAAGAACCATTTAAAGGGAGAAAACAAAATATCACAGATATGTTTTGAACTTTGCTTCGATGTTAAACGAATATAACGGGAAACTGTTTTCTGGAATTCAAATTTAGAAATCAAACTTTTTTTTACGGAAAAATAACTTTGAACCTTTTATGAAATTTTCTTTTTATTTAGCCATATAATTTATCAATTTTTTATATACCCTTTTCAACTTGACTTTGGTAGTAACTCAACAAGTGGTCTCAGTAAAAAAAATGATGATGTTTATTTTAAAAGATTCGGATTTAAATCGTTTTATCTGTACGGTGTGTATTGTCAAAAGATTAAGAATATATATGAACATATAGCACCTTAAGACTATTAAAAAATGACTTTAGTGGCAAAAGCAATGTTTGAAGAATAATGTCACGTCTCAGAAGAGACAGAGTCATTAATCTCACATCGGAAAGGAAAAGAGAGATCTTGGGATATATAAACGGTGGTGATGCACATCCTATCAGACGTGTTTTTTGGGAAGAGGGTAATGGCCCCGTGACAAGTGGTATCGGAGCAACTCTTTGACTGCCCGATTTCACGCCGAGCGCCCATGAGTGTGGGTAGGCAGGGTGGACAACCGTGACAATTGACCAATTAATCCCACATCGGAAAGGGAAAAGGGAGGTCTTGAGATATATAAACGATAGCGCTGCACATCCTATCAGACATGTCTTTTGGGAAGAGGATAATGGCCTCATGACAATTTTATTCAATTAATTGAATTTTCTATCAATAAATGTATAATTATACTAATTTTATTTAACTGCAATGTCATCCTTTTCAATCTCCATCAATAAATGTATAATTATATCAATTTTGTTTAACTATTAAGTCACCTTCTCCATCAAGTGTTAACGACAAGTAGCTTGATTTATATTATTTACATAGTTAAATGACTTGATTGACAAAATTAATAGATCATTGAACAAATTAGAACTTATTCTATAATTAAGTGGTCATTCATGTAATTTGTCCAAAATACTAAATCAGAAAATTTTCAAAAGGACAAAAATTTAACTATAATAATTATAAAGGTAAAATACTTAAATCATCACTCAACTTTGTTCTAGAACCTATTTTAGTCACTGAACTTTAAAAACGATTAATTTACTCACTGAACTTTATACATTGACTTGTTTTGGTCTCTCTGCCGTTAAATAATTAACGGTGTTATGACATGGCACACATAACTAAAACGATATCGTTTTGAGAAAGCTTAATTTGCATCAAAACAACGTCGTTTTATATCCCTATAAAAATTTCTCTTTTTTTCATTTTCCCCTCATTTTCTCTGTTGTTTGAGTAAAATAAAATCACAGACCATTTTTTTCTCCCAAATAAAACCCTAGCCGTCGTCGGCCTTTTCAAAGTCGCCGTTGTCGCTCCGATATTTTTCTCTGTTCGTCGTCACCATTAAACGACTCTTTTACTTCCCCTTTTCCTTTTTATTCGATTAAATTTTCTCCAAAACCGAGTTTAAAGCCACATAATCATCCTAGATATGTTGACTTGCTTTGGCGTTGATATGAGAAAACAAGCGTAAGATCAACTTTATTTCGAGATATGATGTTCTTCTTGTGTCGTTGAAGACTTTCCCGTTCAAACTTGGTAGGCAGCACTCCGGTCACCGAAACTCGAAATACCGAGGATAATTTTTTTTCTTTCGATCTCCTATTTGGTTTTGTTGAAGGTTTGTGGTAGTGGGTTTTCGTTTAGGGGAGGCATAGATGTAGTGACAGTAGTTCGAAGATGATGTGTTGGGTTTTATGGTGCTCGATATCCTTCAACCGACGTGTTTGCCAAGTTCGGAGAAGATTAGATTTGTGGGTGTAAAAGCGGAAGCTAAAAGATTGGAATTGGACACAAGGATTTATAGTGGTTCGACCTTCTAACAAGCACCCACATCCACTACCTTAGCTCCCCACTAAGGATTTCAACCAAATTCACTAAGAATTTCGTCCCCTTTTCTAGGCTAAGGAGGCAACCTTTACAACTCTCAAAGCTTTCTACCCAAAGCTTGAGTAAACACTCTTTACAAGAGAAATCCTAAGCATACTTGAAATCCCTCTAATAGGTGTTTGTTTGCACTATTTAGCTCTCACCCAAAACCTAAACACTTGAGCAATTTAACAATATTTAGCTCACTAGTGTTGTCTATACAAGAAATGGACAATTTAAGCTCTAAGACAATTTCTTGATCATAGTGTTGTTGACAATTGAAGCATTAGCCTTCTCTTGATGCTTGAAGGTCCCTTTTATACTCCCAAATGAGTTTGTAGCCGTTGAGGACCGTTGGGGATGTTTTGGAGCCGTTAGGGTCTTTATTTCTCACATTAATTGCAATTCTGGTGCCTATCGTATCGGTACACGGGGACCCGTATCGGTACGCCCTTATTCAGAACTAGCCGTTGGGCTCTTGCCAGCCTAAGCGTATCGATACGCTATGGAGCGTATCGGTACGATCTGCATTTTAAAAGACCGTTAGAAAATAGTCGTTGGGATTTGTTAAAGCAGGGATCGGTACGCTTTAAAAGCGTATCAGTACGACCCCTATCCGTATCGATACGAGAAAGCTTGTATCGGTACGGGTTTTGATAGAATCAAATATGGAGTAAAAAGGTATCGATACGAGGTATACCGTATCGGTACGGTAGGGCTGAAAAGCCAGGTTTGACTACTTTAAAGCATTCTAAACTTTGCCAAAAACATTTTTAAATACCTCAAACATATTTTCAACTTGTTTGGACTTAAAGACTTGTTTTAATTTTTTTTTCAAATTAGTCCAAAACAATTTTCAATTATTATATAAAAACACCTAGTTCTTCATGATGTTTTATGGTAGTGATGAAGGATATTGGTTGAGTGGGTAAATTTCTTAAGCTAAATTTTCTTAACAATGTCGATTTTTTGTTTTCTACTTAAATTTGAGCTTTTAATTTTGGTGATATGTGGTTAAATTTCATGTTAGAACAGAGTTTAGAATTTTGAGTTTTCATTCGAATGTTGAATATTTGGTTTGTGTTTTTGAGATGAACAGAGATTGGACTCCTTTTTTCATTCGAATGAACAGAGTTTGGATTCTGTGGTTTGTGTTGAATATTTAGTTTGTGTTTTAGAGATAAAAAGAGGCGAGTTGCAAGGACATCGATGACCGAGATGAATGAAGGAATGACTCAGGTGAAGCTTCGAGGCCATAGTTGTTTAAGGAGATGGTGAAGCTTTGGGGGAGGGGGTGATGCCGGTGGAGTTTGGTGGAATTTAAAAATTTTATTATTTTTTATTTTAAATCCTACATGTCGACTAAATATTAATAAAAATCTATGTCACAATCAAATATTATTAAAATATGCCACAGCATCGGGCTGTTAATGAGAAAACGGAAGAGTGACCAAAATAGGTCAATGTATAAAGTTCAGTGAATAAATTGATCGTTTTTAAAGTTTAATGACCAAAATAGGTCTTAGAACAAAGTTGAGTGATGATTTAAGTATTTTACCGTAATTATAAAACTATCAACTATTTAAAATGTAATTAAATTATAAAGTTTAAAAAACAACTATTCTCACCTATTATGTAGGTTCTTCCCGTCCCTCCACGTGATGCCGTTTATTTATTTATTTATTTGAGATTTTGTTCGTTGTTGCTTTTGTTCACATTATTTGATTTAATATTTGAATTATATTATTCTAAACAAATCTCTCGTATTATTCAATAAGATCCATAATTCTACGGAAAACTTTGGCTTTTTGACCTATCACAGCTAGACTCGTCACCGTTTTCATTAAATAATTTCTAATAATTAAATACAAAAAATTAGATAGAATGTTTTGTTTAAAGAATTATTCTTGGTAACCAATAAGGTTGATCCAAGTTACAATCAGTTTAATATTGTTTAAATAAATTTTCAGTTTATGATCTTATGTATGTAAAATAATATTTATTGAGCGACTTATTAACCAAAACTAAATGTACATCAATTAATACAAAATTCTGTAAAAACCGATAACATTAAATTTCATCTATTACTTGGCGGTCTTCTTTGGGATAGGGATTGGGTTGAATTTTATGATGAAAATATTAAATTAAAAAAAATCGTAGAAGCCAATAAAGTCTTAGTTTCAAACATATTTTAAGTATTAAAGAATATTTAATAGTATTAATATATTTATCAAAGACAAAAAAATGATGTCATATTTGGTCATGGATCGCGTGATCAAAATCGTGTTTACGTTATGGTCCAATAATATGATTATTTTTTTATTGCTTAATTATGACTTGCAAAAGAGACCAAAAAATTAAATTTGTTTGGACTAAGGTTGCTTAACGAGTTGAACAGCTTGAACTCAACTCGATCAAAACTCGGTAAACGCTCGACTCGGGTTGACTCGATTCGAATTCAAACCCGATTTGAGACCTTAACGAGTTGAGTCGAACAAAGTCTAACTCGACTCGATAAGTTTACGAGCAGCTCGTTAATTTTTTAAAATATTTGTGGACTATTATTTTTATTTTAATATGTTAGTTTGATGAATTTGTGGATTGTTACTTTAGTTTTAATATGCTAGTTTGGTGTATTTGTGAATTGTTAGTTTGGAATTTAGATTTTGAACTTTATACACTCTTTTGATATTTTTTTGGTTAAATTTGTTAATTTATGTTAATATTAAGCCACACATAGTATTGTTAAATTTTACTTTTAGTTAAAAATAAGGTAAATTTTTTAGTGAGCTTAACGAGCAACGAGTCGAACTTAACGAGCAGCGAGTTTAGTTGAGCAACAATTTTTTTATCGAGCACGAGTCGAGCACAATTTTAACGAGCTTAACGAGTCGAGTCGAGCAACAAATTTTTTTAATGAGCACGAGTTGAACACTGCCAACTCGCGATCTAATCGCTCAATAAGCACCCCTAATTTGGACCTAATTTTGCATCTGCATATGTGATTATTATATTGATTATGTTAGTAATCTTATGGGTCTAACTCATTAACACGTTTTTTTAATAAACAAAAAATAAAACTATCGAACGTTTGGATTAACTTGTATGAGTTTTTTTAGCTTAATCAAAGTCTTATGTCCGAGTCATTGAGAATGCAAAAAAGGTTATTTTTTTTTATGAGAGAGTTATATTGACTCGACGAAATTATTCTCTACTTAAATAATTAAACGAATAGATGAAAACACTCGTAATTCATACAAATAAGTAAATAAAGCAACTTAGAAGTGACATTAATCTCGGTAATATAGTAAAAATAAACCTAACAAAATTGATGTGTAAATTTTCTAAATACAATAAGATATGAATTAATCATTTTTAAACATGCAATATCATACTCATATCTTTCTTTCAAAAAAAATTATCATACTCGTATCTTATGTTTGTATCATGTCTAATATTAATCGATTTAAGCAATGACAAAAAGAAGAAAAATAATATGTTGTATTAATCAAAACAACGAACTCAAAATTAACGTTAGCCGAACATTTTTTCGATAAGAGATAAGAGTTGTTTAAAGATTGAATTTAAGATTAGTGTCAACAACTGAAAACTTGAACACAAATCTTTTATTAATCTATTTGTGATTTTGTTAACTATATTCACTCCACTTGTAACTACGCTTAATATAAAAGAAACTTGTATTTTTTTATTTAACTACTAGTTTTCGATTCACTAATTGATTAATTCAGATCAAATTTTGCAGATGCTCATTTCTCATAACAAAGAGAAGACCAAATAGATGCCATAGAAAGGGCATAATGTGTCACGGTCTTAGCCTTTAGTTCACTCAGTCGTTAAGTTGTGCGGCACTTGAACAAGACTCTTCTCGATCAAGTCAGCATTTTATCTCGATAGATCTGTCTAAAAATAAACAAGCAACACATTAGTCTCGCGCCACAATGAGATCTTCAAGTAAGGGGGCAAAATCGTGGGGCATAGCGGATGCACACCGTCGACCTCCTATTCCTCCGTATAAAAAAACGATTTATTTCATTAAAATAAAATAAAAAAGTATCGAGTTACAAGAAGACTCACCCACATCATCGACCTGTGGCGGTAAGGGCTGCCTCGATAGTGTATAAGATACGTACCTTTACCATTAAGATCCAAAGAAAGAAGTGGGAGTGGGGCTCCAACATTTCATGCCAATATTCATGGAACTAACCAATTCATTGACTACCATTATCCATGTGCAATATTCAATGCAACTACTTCCTCCTCATAAGTCAACTTTCATTAGTTAGATTTTTTGCATGATTTTTTCCACTACAAGAAGAGACACACCAACCTCAAATAGTCTAAAAGTAAAGATAAATGGTTGAAAGATGAAAAATAAATACCTTTATTTGCATGCTCTAATTATCAACAATTGTAGAATACTTTTTTTTTTGTTTTTTCATCGAATTGAAGTTTAATCCCACTAAATATTTCAAGTGGTAATATGGGGATAACACTATATATGTTTGTTAGTTGTCAAATATTACTGTAAAATCAGTTTATCATATCAAGTCAATTAGTATAATCCAACGAGTGGTTCTAGTGAAAAAGACATTAATTTTAAAAGATTCGAGTTTGAGTAACTTTGTTTACAAGGTATGTACATTATTAAAGCGTTAAAAAAATATGAACATATACTATGTTATAATCACCTTTAAACTATTAAAAAATCAGTTTGATCTTTTCTCCTTCACTAGGAAAGGGGTTTTTAACGAGACCTAATTTTTTTTATAAAAAAATCAATTTGCATAGTAATGTCACCCAACCCATCATAGTCTTGCAAGAATTTAAAAGTATCCTAACTCATTTCATTTTTTGACAAATTTTAAATATAATTTTAATCCTACTTAAAGGGGAGGGAAATGAAGACTCTAAGAGAAAGAAGGGGAGTGTTACTAGTGGGTCTAAAACTCATAACCTAAGAAAATACGATGAAACAAAGATGAGCAGCTTGACCAACCGACCAATATTCTCGAAGTACATCTCTAAATTCGTTCAATAACGAAAAAATTAATATAATATACTCACTTAGTTGGCTTTCTATATAGTATTCATAATGATCATAAGCATTAGGCCTTTTCTCTTTCTCTATGGACATTTACCACCTCCATTAGCATATGTTCCCCTTCACTTATCCGTTTCACATTGAGTTATTATAAATTATATAGCTTATATATATACACACATTTCTTATACTATATAAAAAAAATTAAAAATGGAACATACAATAAATTTTTAATTTACTGAATTCAATCAAATGGTTCCAATGAAAAAGAGGGTGATGTTCAATTCAAAAGATTTAGGTAGTTAAGTTTAATCAATTTTGTCTGCAAAAAATATGTATACAATCAAATAATTAAAAAATATAAATAAATATTGTTTTATAATCGCTTTAAAACTATTAAAAAATAATTTTACTTGCTAATTTAAATAAATAAACATTCATGTTTTCCATGATCAACCCATGTTTTGGAATCTTGTTAATGTGCGGATAATAGAACAAGTACACCATCATTATTTGTTTTGACCTCAAATTTTTGTGGACTGTCCAAAATTAATTATATTACAAATTCATTTTACCATCTACGAAAAATTATTATATATATCTAGTTCATTACGTCATTTGTAGTTTCAGTTAATAAGGTTCATTCATTTAATTTGACAAAATAGTTTATGTTCATAGATATTATTAATCCTTTGACAATGCACACACCTTGTTGATTGAACCCGTGTCTCTTAAGATAGAGATCATCCGTTTTTTCATTGAAACACTTATTGGATTCTACAATATCATTATTTAAATTTCCAGTCTAAAATTATTTTAGTTTAGATTTTATATACATAGACATAGTTAAAAGTATTTCCGGTATAAATCTCATCTCATCAATTTATGTATTGTAACAATTAATTTTAATTATAATTATATAAATATATTTATTGTAACGGTAATTATTTGAAGCACGGGGAGTGAAAAGTTTTTTTTTACAAACAAGCTTCTAAAGTTGTCACGTATTTTTAGGAACTAAATTTAAACTCTTAAATTCTAAACATTAAACTTTAAATCATAAAATCTATTCTCAAGCATCAAAACCTAATCATAAACACTAAAATCCTTGCTCTAAACCCTGAAAACTACATTTATGAAAAATAAAATTTTCATCGTTAGTGTATAAAATATTTTTCCTTATTGTAATTATAATATTATTTGTATACGATGGACTGGATATAATTCCAATTCCAATAGTACTATGTACTGATTAATTTTTTGAATGGTCTAAAAGTGATTACAAAGTAATATTTATTCATATATATTTTTAACCCTTTGACAATGTGTATATACCTTGTAAACAAAGTAATTTAAACTCGTGTCTCTTAAGATAAACATCATCAACTTTTCCACTGGTCAAAACATTATTTTGATTAATAATATACACATGTATTACATGAATCATAATTATAACTATAATTGCAAAATATAATCACATGTATTATATAAATAAAATACCTTTTTTCTAATATTGGCTAGACATCATTTAAATTTTAAAAGGATATATTCGCTGACATGGAATATATATAATCATTATCCTCTATGGATAAACATAAAAAACCCCTATTATTTGGACATAAATGCCAGCTTTAATACATTAAACTTTTTCCCAAAAATGGATCAAACAACAACAAAATCATATATATATATATATATATATATGAACCATGCTAAATTGAAACTTAACCAATCCAGCGGTTGCCATTCATGAATTTCTGTATAGCCGGTGGGTAGTTGAACTTAACTCCAAAGTCCATACAATCATATATATATATATATATATAATTCCAGCATGGAATAAATATGTTCATAGTCAAATTTCTCCTTTTTATATTGACAAAATCAAATTTTTCTCCTTTTTTTAAACACCCAAGCTGACCCTTAAATTGCCTTGCTTTGGTAGGTTATTGCAGAACACTTGTTCCCTGGTAGTTGGGGCGACAGACAAGAAAAGCCTAACACAGCAAGCAATCTTTCTCTGTCTTTTGTCCCCCTTTGTTTCTGCTAATTTTGTTGCCATGGCTGAGATCTCTGCTGCTAATGGAAACCATGAAGTAGTTTTGAATGTTAATGGTGAAACCAATAATCATCTTCCTCCTCCTAAAAGAAAAGACTCTCTCACCGACATCGGTCTTTCTGTACCTTTCGTACAGAAGGTATATATCTATCTGTCTATCTATCTATCTATCTGTCTATCTGCGTATGTTATATTATATCACATAATTGGTACGATGATGGGTTTCTTTTATTTTACGATTTGCAGCTGATGGCCGAGCTGTTGGGCACATATTTCTTGATATTTGCCGGTTGTGCTTCTGTTGTGGTGAATGTAAACAATGAGAAAGTTGTTTCACTTCCGGGGATTTCAATAGTATGGGGATTGGCCGTCATGGTCTTGGTTTACTCGGTCGGTCACATCTCCGGTGCCCATTTCAACCCCGCCGTCACCGTCGCTTTCGCTACTTGCAGAAGATTCCCTATCAGACAGGTAGAATTTTGATGATGCAATGTTGTGCCAAGTTTCCAAATGGTTGATTTTGATGTGCTTGGTTGTTTTTGTCTAGGTGCCGGCTTATATATTGGCTCAAGTTATTGGATCAACTCTGGCTGCTGGTACCCTTCGGTTGTTGTTTAGTGGGCCGCACGATGTGTTCGCCGGAACATCGCCGCAAGGGTCCGATCTGCAGGCGTTTGTTGTCGAGTTCATCATCACTTTCTATCTCATGTTCATTATTTCCGGTGTCGCCACTGATAATAGAGCTGTAAGTCCCACCTTTTCACCTTCTACGCTTTTGAGTTCGAATCATGTCATATTTTAAGTTGCAACTTTAAGAGTGTGTCGGTTTTTCAGTGACACGTATCGATACGATTTAGAGAAAGACGATGGGATTCGAATTCTAGACTAATTTAAGCTCGAATTTATCAAAACATTGATTAATTTGGCTAATATATGCCAAATGCATTTTAATAATGTTCTGATTCGTTTCAAATTGCCATTAATTTATGCACAGATTGGAGAACTTGCTGGACTTGCCGTTGGCGCCACTGTGCTGCTTAATGTGATGTTTGCAGGGTACTTAACTTTTCCCTTAACCTCTACTTTAATTTGTTTTTTTACTGGTCGAGTCTACGGTACAACAACTAGTTTACGCTTGAAAATTGGTAAGTTTCGGAAATTATTTAAGTGATCGTGTTTTTCGACAAGATTCGAAACATGATTTTTTTTAAGTTGGTGGTTTTTCGACAAGTTTCAAAACTGTCGGAAAAATACGAAAAAATAACCTAAAATATTATTAAAAATATAATATTTTAGGGTGAAACTTACCGTTTTTATAGTTTTATATTTTAAATTTTTTATGGGTTAATTGCACATTATACATCTTTAAATTATGGTTCAAATTCGAAATTTGAAACCAAGTTTCAAAACGTTTTAATTGAGTCCTCAAATTATTAACATCATATCAATCGAGTCCTTCTATAGTCTTCTACCACTGCAACTTTAAGCTCTGGTGGTTTAAGGTAACTGTTTTGGACAGGCCAATTACAGGAGCATCAATGAACCCAGCAAGGAGCTTGGGACCTGCAATCGTGTCGAATCACTACAAAGGGATATGGATATATCTCACTGCACCAACACTGGGGGCGGTGTCGGGTGCTTGGGTTTATAACATGGTGAGGTACACTGACAAGCCATTGAGGGAGATAACCAAGAGTGCTTCTTTCCTCAAGAGTTCAAGCAATTCTGGTTAAAATTTTTGCTTTGTTTTGTGTAAATCAAAACTATATACAGTGGCTGTAGAATTGGAATCATTAACCCTTATTACTATTGCATATCAAAGGCATGTACAAGGGACTAAGTCGAGAAATAATGCATGGTACAAGGACCTTCTATACAATTTGACCCCCCTGAATTTCTGTAACTTGTCTTCTTATCCAAACCAACATACTGGTTCTTTATTAAATCATCAAAATTATGTGAACTCCAAAAAGTAAGATGGCAAAGTTACTTTCTTATCTCATGAGCTAAGAAGAAACCTTTCAAAGATTAATTAAAAAGATGTTACCCTCAGAAGAATCAGTTGAGATCACATGTTTCATGCTCCATATGCATTTCATTGTATGCGCCGCCTCGGAAAAGTTGTTCAAAGCCTTCTTGCTCAATAAGCACATGATTCCTGCATGGCATGAAAAATCTACTATTGATTAATCGAATAAACTGTTCATATTTGAGATACATTGTAACTATGTAAGAGATTGAAATTAGTCATTTGAATTACGAGAAAGACTTTACTTGCATTATTACCTTTCAACTTTGCAGTGCTCGTTGATTATTAAGTGTAGACGAGCTCGTGGCAGAACAATCTCTCGTCCGTGTTCTTGGAAGGAGTAAAGGTCTAAAACAAACTAATGTAAACAGTACCTCCGTCATAAACAATGTCATACTGACCCATACGAAAATAGTTCTCCTCCAAGACCATATGATTCTTTTGATAAAAGGAAGTTCCGAGTCAAGGATGAGGGACGCATCGTATAGTTCAGGAATACCGGCACCCGGTCTGAACTCCGCTCGTTGCTCAAGTACTACCTTTAAGCAAGCAGTAGGCACGGTTCCTTCATTTAAACCTCTAATCTTCAGATTCAAAGTCTGTGCTTCTGAAGTGTAGCCGGTTATTAGAGGAGCAACTTTGAAGAATGTCAGCAGAAGGCGGATAGGTTCACTAATGAATTTCAACATGCATGGATGGCTTGAGCTGGCAAGAGTTTCACCATTAATAGACAGGAAATCTACCCTCACCTTCAGAAAGAAAATCGGTACAATTCATCAAATACCAATTTGTTTACTACTAAAAACTAGGGGTTAAATTACTGATAAAGCTAAATGAAATTCACTACTCGAGAAGAAGCCACCCTCTATAAAACGGCCATCTTTCCTTGTTACAAAAATTCCATACCCTGTTTCTAGACTCAGATTTCAGCCAAATTAACATCAACCCCAATCACTGTATTACATTATTTAGTACATATGGGATTGAAATGTTCATGATAATGTAATGCACCAAAAATAATGTAAGAAATGGAGAGAAGAGGCAAGTGGTTCGCGACTCTAAGGTCATTTGGCTCATATGAATTGATTAATCACCAGAAAATCACCCAACTTATTATAGAACTTTTTTACGGTATTACGCTGCCACTACCTATCAGACATGCTAGTATAAGATGCAGAATACTACAATACTCCCAGAATCATGAGGTTAGCAATACCATTGTTTCCTTCAAACATATTGACTATAAATTTTCGCCCTGCTCAAGAGGTAAGTAATCTTTGAAAGAAATTCGCTCGATGGTTAAGGTCAAAAGACACTCCGATCGCCACAACAAGACAGTTTACTAACTTCCTATCTCAAGTTCATTTAATATGTTATATAATGAATAGATTAAAAGGAACAGAATGTAAGCATATAAAACTTACCAAACTTGAACTACAAACAGAACCATAAATGAAGAAGTAAAATAACATGAAAATGATAGCAACCTCTGCATTCCATAAATCAAACAAATACCTGGAACATCCCAAGATTTTTGTTGTACTCCGACTCCGGCAATGTCAAAGAAACAGTAACCTTCAATTTGTGATCCAGCGGTATGAACCGAGGACCCACATTCTTCCCGACATCTATCTTCTCCATACATTTCGCACCACAACCGACGGCGGCACAAGATACAATAGGAACAAATGCAACCGGACTAGTCTTAGTATAATCAAAGTTCAACATTTCCTTTACCTCCAATGGTTCCTCCACCAAATACCTCATCAGAACCCCACCAGTAGCAAGTGAAGTAAACATTAACCCAAATAAAACACAGCCAACATATGTTGCCCAGAACATTCCCCAGCCGAATCGAAACACGACGTTCCACATTGATTTATGATAGTTTATGCAATCATTCATCATAGGACTAAAATACCCACAAATTGAATCCCGTAAATTTAACAACTTTGACATTATATAAGCTCTACCATGGCTGAAAGCTTGAAAAGGATCAATAATAAACCTGCAGCCGTAACTTAAAACTGATATAGGCAATGTAACGGAGGTAATCAGCAGATTTAACTGGAACCCGATTGCCTTTATCACAAAACCAGCTATAAACAGTAGCAAACCGGAATTAGAATTTAGTGACTCACTGAGTTCAGCGCTCGAGTCGGCGGAGTTATCACGGGCTTGGTCATCTGATCCCTCATTTTCAGCTACGGTGACCGTTGATTCGATGCCGTTGTTCTCTTCCGAGACGCGGATCGAGCTAACTCCATCCCGAGGTGACTCAGTTACCGCCAAAGTGCTTTCATTTGGTTTCAAATCGCGGAAAAGATTGTATCGTGGCTCTCTAGAACAGGTTCTAGAGTGGTCTTCGAGATTGGAAGTTTCTGGAAGGGATTCAACGGGTTCCTTGCCGGTGATTCCCCGGCGAGAGAAGGTTCGTCGGCGGAGAGTTGAGGGTAAGTGAGACGTGGAAGGATCTGATTGGTCACAAGGAAGGCAATCGTAAAAGGGGAAGTCGTCGAGTGCGTCGATGAACTGATCCTCTTCGTCGGAGCTTTGGGAATCCATCGGGAGAAGCGGCGGCGATGCGACGGTTTGATTCTTTTCCCTTTTTAGCAAATTCCCAATTCTTTTTTAGTTAAAAAAAATCAAATTATGGCTAGAAACCTAGAAGTAGCAAACAACTGGAATTTCGTGCATAACAGGTTTTGCAGACTTTACTTGTGACAATGTACAATGAATGTATGAAATTTTAGGAATATTATATTAGATTTTGTTATGTATAAAAATATTTTATTTAAAAATTAAATCAACAATAATTATTAATAAAATGTATAAAATATGATATAAAATTTATTTATTTCCCTTTGGGTTGCGTGGATACACATATGTGCTGAAAGGAGTAGATTTCTGGCAGATTGATATTAAACTTTATTTCAACTGGATTATCCAAAAATTGCTCAAACTCAGACCGTTGGCGGAAACTATTTTTGCAACATGAACTTATGGTAGTGTGACTACTCGATGAATTTATGAGAAGGCGAGAATATTCCATGATAAGATACAATGGTAAAAATTTATCTGGTTCCCCAAACACATTCTAAAGTATTCCATCATTTCATGATGGATCATCATTAATAGAGTTCCCACCAAGGATAGACTACTGCAGTGGGGTATTGTGGATACATCTCAGTGTGTTCTTTGTGATGTCGATTCGAAAATTAAAGACCACCTTTTCTTATAATGCCCTTATTCGCTGGCACTGTAGAGAAAAAAATTGTGTGCATGTAGGATGGTTCATCAACCGCACCAGTGGGAGAAAAACTTTCAATGGGCTGCCACTAACGGGAAGGGTAAATCCTGTAACCCCCTCGTACCGGTCTGGTCGGATGATCGGTCCGAGTAGGCCACACGGGGAAAACCGAAGCGAAACCCGTTAAGGTTCCCCCTCAGTTAGCAACCCTAAAATTTTTCTTTTATATTAAATTTCTCTAAAGGCACATTTAAATCATATGTGATCACCACAGCGGAAAAGTTTGAAGAAGACAATCATCTGAACACAAAACAACAATTAAACAGTCCGATTTTAATCCATTAGGCAGGTCGTTTCGAAACACCATTGAGGCGTATCGAAACGCCTTGACCTGGTCAACTGCCCCAAGCCCACACGAGGAGGCCGTATCGGAACGGAGGTCAATCGTTCCGAAACACCCTCAATGGTCAACTTCTCGTGGTCAACGAGATATTGACCGTTTCGAAACCCTTAGACCCGTTTCGAAACGCCGTCATCTCGGCAATTTCTCAGATTTCCAGTAGCTAAAGTGTTCCGAAACTCGTATCGGAACATGGGTTCACAGTGACCAAACCGTATCGAAACGAGTTCCAATACGGGGTCCCTGAAGCCTTACCCGTTCCGAAACGGCTTAGCCTATTTCGAAACATGGGCTGTCTGCAACCTTCGAAGGCCAGGATTAAACATTTCTCAACAATTCTAAAGGCCCTAAACGACTCCAAGAAGCACTCAGCACAAGCATACATGAACTAGAGGCATGGATCCTATGTCAAACATGCTCAAACACCTAAGGCATAAGATGAAACATTCATTCATGACATTTACACGAAAGGCAACATTACATATAAGGGCATGCTTGAGGACTTAAAAGCCAAAAGGCACAATTCATCACAATAGAGTTTACATGCCATCCAATAGCAACATAAACAATCATAAGGCATGCCATCACACACAAGCGTTTGACAAGACATAACATGCTTACAACCAAAGTCAATTCATAAACATCAAACACATATATGAGTCATACATCGCTCACACAAAACACACTCTTGCTACATTGCTAAACTACTACATAATTGTTAAACCGTACTTAAGCAACAAAAACTTAGAAAGCCCCTTCGCCTTGCTCCGTGCTAACACCACGCTAATGATCTGCATTGTTGAAAATGAGAGCGTAAGCTAGAAGCTTAGTGAGGATGCTCTAAAATCGAAAACATCAACAATGCAGGGTTCAAGCATGCAATCCCTTAATCTCACATAGGTAAACAACAAGTCAACCTAGCTAGTCTTTCAAGAGTCATAATATGACATCTCACATCATACTAAGCTCAACATCATATATCAACATCATACCATTACAATTATAAGAATAAGTTCAACTGGCCACTATTAGTTTACCCGAAGTGCGGATTTAATCTCAACAATAACTTTACCTCGGTGGGATTACACTCATCACCGGACCTTGCATAGGCGGGATTTCACTCATCACCACATGCCCTACGGATGGGATTCCACTCATCATCACGTAGAATATATATAAATTTTCGGTGAAATATTACATCACCGTACTCCTCCTTGATGACTCAACGCCATCAAGGCCACGTACGTTTTGACTCAATTTGTGTGCACACTAATCCTAATGATCGATCATTTACACCCGGTAAGTTAATTAGTGCCAATTCTTACAACCACATCACATATCCACCATTTATATCACATACGCATCACATACATATATCAAGGTACACATATTCCATTCAAAACACATTTCTCACAATCAAATAGGCAAGGCATAAAGAGCATCAATAGAAAACAAGAAGTTAAGTTACCAATTTAACTCCACATAGGAAAGGCCTACCAAGCACATTCCAACACATACACTACACACACTTGAACCAACTTTAAAACATATTTAAAGTTACTCACCACCCTTCCTTAGCAACCAAAGCAAGCCTCCTATATGCTCGGATTCGATCCCGATGCTTTTCCAATGTCTCCTCTTGTTTCTAGCCAGTCAAAACACATCCATTACTCACAATCAATGTTAAAACTCAGTCATCAACTCATCCCATAAGTACAAGCCATACTTCAACAATTTCCAACCCAAATAATCACCCAAAAAATCCATTTTCGAGCTCCCTTAAAACCTAGCTGAAAACCATGTTTTCAAACACCCAAATGACACCTAAATGGTCCCAAAACACCTTCCTAACATCTCTAACCCATCAGCCCTTCAACCTAACCTTAAAACTCACCAAAAACCAAGTTTTAGACACTTCAAACATGGCCACAATGACCCATTTCGGGTTTTCACCCAAACTCACTCATTTCAACATATTATGTGTATTTTAAGGTGACTAAACCAAAACCCAACTTAATAATTCAAAACCAATTGAAAAACCCAATAAAAACTCGAGCTTTCATTGAATCCCCAAATTTCAAAAGATGATAGTTTTAAATTTTAAAACTAGGTAAAGGTAGAGGATGAAGAGGAGAGTGTAGATATGTAATTACCTTTGAAAATGACCTTGAGTTGAAGAAGAAATTTAATGGAATAGTAGATAGGGTTTGAGAGGGATTTTTTGGTGCTCTTTCACGTTGGAGGAGAAATTGGGAGGAAGACCACTTTTTCTTTTGTTCTTTTTAATTTCAAAAGTTGTCTACCTTTTAAATTATTTTAGGTTAAATCACCAAAATGGTCCCTCCTTATTATTTAAAACTCAATTAGCTCGATCCAAGGTCAAATTGGTTAAGATTAATTTTACCGACTCGGACCAACTAACCCGACTAACTCCAAACCCCAAAACATGAGTGTTACAAATCCCTTCTTACTACAATCTTAAAGTTAGCATGTTATATCATACGAGAATAAGCAATGCAAGAACTTTCACAAGAGTTTCCTGCTCTAGGAACGAACTTTTTGATACTTTAAAATACACCATTAGTATACAGTTGTATAGATTCAAAATATATAGACACAATAGTGATAGTAGACGCCTTTGTACAGTTTGGGGATCAATTGAGTTAGGCCCTCTTATTATTTGATTTTTGATGTACTTTGTAGTAGATCGCTGCTTTCGGATAAATACAACACACTATTTATTTATAAAAATTATTTATTTTTTTATATTAGTTATGATTGTTTTTTGGTAAAGTACATGACTATTTTATAGTCCACGAGATTTGTAACTTTCATTTTCAACAATGTCATTTCCAATAATGAAACTCAGGTTCTTTCCCGAGAGAGCAATATGTTTTGTCAATAAACTCAACTATTGTTGGTTTTAATTTATTATTTTTAATTATTTTATTAAGATTATATGTTTTGAAAAATAATTTATAAATTATATAAATATTATAAATATCAAAATTACACACGAACTTTCATTAAATATGTAAAATATACATGAATTTTGATATTGTACAATTGTATACATTAAATTTTAATAGGAAAATATATTGATACACAAGCAGTGCAAGTTTACATAAATATTTTAGTTTTAGGAGTTGAGGGTATATATTATGGTTTAAAGTTTAAAGTTTAGGTTTTAAAGTCTATAATTTAAGGTTAGTGTTTAAATTTTATGGTATATAATTTATAGTTTAGGGTTTAGTTTTTAAGGTTTAGGGTTAGGATTTAAGATTTGAGCTTTATAGTGTAAATATGCACGATTGTGTAGGCTGTGTATCAAAATTTTATCAAATTTTAATTTGATTCAATTTTTACAAAAGGGTAATTATTTGATACACTGGCGCTGAAAACTAAAAGTTTCCACAAGCGCCTTAGTTTTAAGGTTTATGGTTTAGGGTGTATGATTTAGGGGTTTAGGTGTATATGTTTCAAATTTAAGGATTCTAGTTGAAATTTATAGTTTAGGGTTATAATATAGGGTTTATAGATTAAAACCTAAATCCTCACCATATTACCCTAAAAACTAAATCATAACATATAAACCCTGAATCTTAACCATAAACTGTAAATTCTAACCATTATATCTAAATTCTAAATTCCTACACATAAACCCTAAAACTAAAGCATTTATTGGGAACTTTTAGTTTCCACCGCCAGTATATAAGATAATAATCATTTTACAAATCACAGAAGTTGTTATTGACAGTAGAGGTGGGAATTGTCAGGTACCCGAGTTTGGGGTACCCAGTTTTTCGGGTACCCGATTCATCCGGGTACCTCAAACATCGGCCCGTGTCCCAGCCCAGCTCATTCGGGTACCCGAAACACCCGGGTAATCGGGTATCGGGTACCCGTCACTTTTTTTTTTAATTTTGTAAAAAAATATAAATACCTAATAAAAGTTCAAATTATATCATCCCAACATAGAGTTTAATATTCGAATTATCAAACCCAAACAACATTAAAATCTATAATTTAATTAGTTACCCATCTATTTTTAATTAAAAATAATATATATATTATAATTTATAAGTAATTAAAATTAAAATATAATATATATAACCGGGTAGTCGGGTACGCAAATAGAACCGATTTTTCGGCCCAGGCCCGACCCGAGTACTCGAGATAAATACCAGATTGGGTACTCAACCCGAGAAAACAAAAAAATCAAATAATTACTCGTTTAATTTGATTCGGGTCATCAGGTATTTGCGCCGAGTCAATCGGGTCGGGTAATTTTACCCACCCCTAATTGACAGGGTATTTTTTACCTTTACAAATTGAAGTAGGTATGTGGATGACTCTCCCAACTCGGTCCACTTCATTGTGGGGCCAACTATTTTGTTTAGCTTCGTTATGAGAGGAGTGATCAATTGATGTCAAGTGTCTTCTTATTTATTTATTTTTAGATTTTCAAAGAAAATAATTATATGATAAACTAGCGGTAAAAAAAATTAATTTTCACAAGTGTTCTAGTTTTAGAATTTATGAACTTAATTTAGGGTATAGAGTTTAGAGTTTTGGTTATAATAATTTAGAATTTAGTGATTATGAATAAAATTTAGGGTTTAGGGTTAGAGTTTAGAACTTATAGGTTAAAACATAAATCCTCAACATATTACCCTAAAACTAAACCCTAAATCATAATCAAACCCCTAAATTCAAACTATTATCCCTAAATTTTAAACTCATACACCTAAACCCTAAACCTTACACCCTAAACTGAATCTCTAAAATTTAAAACTAATGCGCTTGTGAAAACTAAAAAGTTTTACCGTCAATGTATTGGATAAAAATCCTTTTAAATATACTAAAAATACATTTAACATCAACTAAATCATTTGTGGGATTATTTTTCTAATGATAGTAAGTCAAAAATTAACTCTTTAAATATTTGATTTTCAGCCGAGATTGTTTTTGTCCAACAGCCTAAATATTTCATAATCACATGAATTTCAATTATATTTGTAATCAAGTCGAACTAAAACTCTAAACAAGTAACAAAGTTTTCCAAACACTATTATTAGTATTTACTAAATTTAAACCCAAAATATTAATTAAATGACGTTAAATTTCTCATCTCTCGACACGATCGGAAATTAAATCTTTATCACTGTTTTTTTTCTTATCTCCAATAAGAAAATTTCTGCAAACATTTTGCTACATCATCGAGACAGATATGGAAGAAAATTCCCCAACTACCAGTGAAGTAGCCATCAAAGTAACGAAATACAATAGTGACAGAATTTGACATTCAAATAATTAAAGAAACCTAATTATATTTTTAGAAAATTTAAAGGGTCAAACGATGAATTTTTAAAATTTTAAGGGGTCGTGCCCCCTGTGCCCACTAAGTTTCTCCCCCGAATACAGTACTGTTTTTTAACCTTTCGGTATTCTATACTTACATGACATGTCTAATTAAAAAATTAAAATAAAAAAATTGTAGTTGAGGTAATGTAAAATTATATTTTATGTCCTTAAAAATATATAATTTGACAACTCCTAAATTTAAACATTTTTACATAATGTCATTAATAAACATTTCTTAACATAATAGATTGTTTGGATGTAAAGTTTGTTAAATTGTTCATTTAAATCTAACCAAATTGTCAAGTTGAATTGTATTTGTAGCAATAATTTGCTTTCATGCATTAAAACATAATTTTTTAGGGATAATTATATTTTTAGTTTCTTCACCTTTACCCGTTTTTTATTTATTTTGGTATCATACCTATTTTTTTGGCAAAATAGTACATAACGTTACGTTTTGTTTCTATTTTGATACCACGCCGTTAAAAAATTAACAGAAAGTTGACTAGGAGAGAGAAAATCACACATGGCATGCTACCACGTCATTTTCTCTCACCTAGTCAGCATGACATGTGTGCTTTTTTCATGATTTTTGTTGACGTGGCATGTTGACTAGGAGAGAGAAAATGACATGGCAACATGCCACGTGTGTTTTCTCCCTCCTAGTCAGCCTTTTGTTAATTTATTAACGGCGGAGTACCAAAATAAAAACAAAACGTAACGTTAGGTACTATTTTGCCAAAAAAATAGGCAGGGTACCAAAATCGAAAAACAGGTAAAGGCAGAGTCCTAAAAATGTAGTTATCCCATTTTTTATTTAGATGTCTACTCCATAATTAGAGACGAACACGAAATTTTATGTTAAACGACGGATATATAAAATATTAGGGGTGAATTTATAAAATTTTAAAAAAAAACAAATAAATTTCAATAAAAAATTCTAAATTATATACTACTACTTTTCAAATTTCCAGAGGCAATTAGCCAAGTCAACTTAACAAACATTGAACTAAAATTGGAGTCCAAATATTTATCCAAAATTCCAAATAGATTGACATGTTCTCTCTTTTCTAAAAAATCACCTAAAGAATGTCTTGGTATTCGATAATAATTTTGTATTCGATTATATTTGAAGTTGGGTGGAATCAAATACTTAAATTAGGGGTCAAAACTCAAAACTCTTTTAATGTTGTTTTTTTAGTCATAAATCCAACAATTTTATTTGAGACAAATCATATTCTTTACTATTCGACCGAACAAATTAATTTATACATTTATATTTAGTGAAGTGATATTTTTTTTAATGAATAGTCTAAAAGTAATATGTTTGAACAAAAATCTTCTGTCTCTAATCATATTTTTTTTGCGCTCACATTAAAAAATTAAATTCTAAACCCTAATTTTAAATTCTACATCCTAAACTCTACACCCTAAAAATGCATCATATCCCTAATTCCCTAAACTCTAACCATAATCCCTAAATCCTAAACTTACTTTTTTTAAAGTAGGGGCACCAAAAGAGGCATAGTTGGGGGCAGAGGATTTCCATCTGGTATCTGTTCATACAAATTTTAAACCCTTTGACAATACGCAAATTTTGTAGATAAAGTAATTGAACTCGAATATTCTACGCTGAACATCATCCGATTTTTCATGGAAAACAATTCGTATATGTAACGATGATCATGGGAATGTAAAAGCCTTATCCGATTTGTATACTTAGTCAAAAACGCCATCCAGTTTTCACAAAATTTCCACTCTGGTTTTCAACAAAAATGCTTAAAAAAAGTTATCAAAAAGCATTATATTTATCCATTAAGAATATCCCTTAGTTTCTTAAACATTGAGGGTGAAATCCCCACTTGCAACCAAATTATTGATTCAAAATTTCTAATGCAACTTATTGGTAAAAATATTGTAAAGGTCCTTGTACTGTAATGTAAATTGTATTTTCATTCCTATACTTCTAAAAAAATTTAGTTACAAAATCGAGCAGAACGATCATTTCTGTAACAGCTAAAAGTTTATTATGATTTTGTAAGATAAAATTAATTTAATAATGGATAATTATTTGATATATTGACGGTGAAAACTTTTAGTTTTCACAAGCGCCTTAGTTTTAGGGTTTACAGACTCATTTTAAAGTGTAGGGTTTAGGGGTTTATGTTTAGTACTATAGAATTTAGGGATTGTGAATAGAATTTAGTGTTTAGAGTTAGAATTTAAGGTTTACAGGTTCAAACCTAAACCCTCAACATATTACCTTAAAACTTAAACCATAACCTATAAACCGTAAATACTAGCTCTAACCCCTAAATTCTTATCATTACACCCAAACCCCTAAACCGTACACCCTAAATTGAATCTCTAAATACTAAAACTAAGGCACTTGTGTTTTTCACTGCTAGTGTATTGGATATAGATCCTTTAATAATATGGCATTAGTCTAAATTATGACGCAAAATGTTTTATTTAAAGGGTAATTATTCCATGCACAAGCGCCTTAGTTTTAGGGTTTAGAGACTTCGTTTAGGGTTTGGGGGTTTAAGTGTAGTAGTTTTGAATTTAGAGGTTGTTGATAAATTTTTGGGTTTAGGGGTTAAAATTTAGGGTTTATATATTAAACTTAAATCCTTAACCATATTACCTTAAAACTTAAACCTTAACCCTAAACTCTAAATTCTAACCCTAAATCCTAAATTCTAATCATAAACCCTAATTACAAAACCCTACACTAAAACCCCTAAACTCTAAACCTTAAACCCCAAATTAAAGCACTTGTAGAAATAAAAAAAATTCACAGTCTATGTATAAGATAATAATCCTTATTTAAAAGTAAAATCAGTTTGATTTAAATGTAATAATTGAGTGAGCGAACAAGTCATGTCACTATATGTAAAGCCATATCATTTAATTGAGTCGATATAATAAAAGTTAGTAATACTATTCTTTTGGTACAACTACCTGTATCTGACTTATTGTCGATTAATCATGATTATATATTGTAGAAGTCTATTTAATAACGACTCTTAAAACTCAATATGTTATATTCACAACGTTATGATTTAAATTTTTGACTTTGTTTAGAGGATCTGCTCTCTCTTCCTATTAGATCAAATGATAATTGGTAACAATATTTTTTTAGTATAACGGTACTGTTTTTTAATAGCTAAAAAATATCCTTTTGTTTGATTTCAAACATACAAATGAGTAAATGACATTTTTCCTATATGGACCAAAATGTAATCCGCACTATAGAACAGGATCTGTACAATAGTTTACCAGATAATAAAAATACTAGAATCCATTCACAACAGTTTCAGTCGTAAAAAGAGTTGGAAGGTATTACTCTCTAATTTTCTCTAAGGCAGGGACGGAGCTATTAAGACTTCGGGAGGGGCAACCGCCCTACCCCTCGATTTTTTTATTTTTGTCCTTCTATTTAATTTTTTTTTAAAATTGATTTATTTATAAATTTACCCCTCCAATTTTAAATATTTATAGTTTGCCCTCTATTCTCAAATCCTTGCTCCGTCCCTGCTCTAAGGTGTGTATGCATGCTTGCACGGTGTCGTATTGCCGGTAGAATTAGTTATTTATGATCCCACAAGAAGTCCATTTTGCCTGTCCTCCAGAGTGTGGAACCACTTTAATTGTTCTCTATGGGTGCATCCTGTTTCAGGTTAGACCATTGAAGTGGTTCCACAATCTGGAGGCAATGCTGAAGAAAGATCATTCTAGTCCGAGTGGTTCGTCTCGTTCCACTGACGAAATATGAGTGACTAAAGCTATTCTTCCTAAGTTTATATATAATTGCATAAATTTTCATACCTTCGTCTTCGAAATTTTACCTGATAGTGTTTGGGGGCTGAGAACAACATTGGTATTGTATCATTTTTCATATCATAATCCAATTTGATCATTTATCGTCTCATATTTTAACACCTATAGTTTGGGTTAGATTTGAAATTTTAAAATTTGAAATTAGAGTATAAAAACTAAAATTTTAACTTATTAGCAATTAGGAATGTTGTTATATAGTACATAATAATAATTTGGTATTAATATCAATATGCCTACCCTAACACATTATAGTGCCAATTCAATTATTAGAATGTGTACTTTTTTAATTAGTATTACTTAATGAGTTTCACCGAACTTCTTTAAGATACTTTTATTAGTTACCTTTCGATAAAGTTTGTAAATTTAGTTTTAGAGGATAAATTCTCTGTTTTTTTACTCGAATTCAATAACATACTTCAAGAGACAATAAATTTACCTTCCTTGTTGACTGAATGTTCTATTTTTTTTACTGTTGAAGTTGAACTGAAATCCGAGCCAGACATTGCTTATTTTGCTTATACATTGACATTAAATTCTAACTTTTGGATATTTTTTTTTTTAAAAATAGCCACTTATATAAATATATATAATAGTACTAATAATAATTGAAAAATAAAACCTAACATGCCTTTCATATTATTGAATACCTTCTGGGACTTATCCAAGACAATTTCAAAAAGCTTGGGAACACAGTTTCCATATTGGGAATTGCCTTTAACATGCCATTCTGGCCCCACAACTTTGGTTAATGTAGGCCCCTACGTTGTTGTTGTACAAAATTAGTTAGTGACAATTGGCTAATTGCTTAATTAGGGATTGCAAAATAACTCATCCTCGTTAGGTCCCGACTCAATCTGACCCGATAGGGGCAGATTTTTTAATTGAAAAATCGAGTTGGGTTACGGGTAAAAAATAAAGTCGGGGTGGAGCAGGTTCGGGTTTAGGGTTAAAATTTTCCGCCCGACCCGATATATTTATATATGTGTATTGTATTTTTTATATATTACATTGAATATTTTTATTAATTTTTTTCAAAGCGGGCCGGGTTTAGTCGGTTTTTTATTAAAATATTGTGGTCGGGTTATGCTTTTTATTATTTCGGGGTGGGTCGGGATGAAAATACAATATATTAAAATCGGGGCAGATTGGGGTCGGGCGAATGTTTTAAATTTTGGGTCGGCGCCGGGACGGCCAAAAACCCGCCCTGCCCCGCCCCGTTGGGTCCCTATGCTTAATGCCACCAATGTAATGTATATGAACTTACTTTCAAATTGATTGCATTTGTATGTTACTTTCAACTAGGAATAAGGGTATTGTTATTCTAATTTCACTTAATTAAGAGATTTTAGAAAAAAATTGATTATAGATTAATTTAACTCGAACATAAAGTATCATTTTTGGGTTGCATGGAAAGGTCTCTGGTTTTACCGCAGCCGGCGGGTTACTACAAGATCATCATGGTTCGTGGTCAGGAAGATTTTTACTCGAAATCAGTCGAACGGACAACATCCAAGCAAAATAGTGGAGTATCTTAAAACCGTTGTGAATGAAGAAAACTCGATACGGAATTTCAGTTTCCAATAGTAGTGGTGAAGCCGAGTGAGAAAAGGGGGACATATAGTTGACAGTCATGGCCCATGGTTATATATGTTGTGGTCCTCACTCTATCAAGTGAGTGTGACCCACAAAGAGAGAAACGACCAATGAGAGCCAATCCATAATTACTGCTTTCTGTTTTAGAAATCAGAAGGTTGGCCATGAATAGAAACTGCACCCAAACTTGTGAAAAAGCTTCTCACATGCCAAACTGTACACCAATGACCAATCAAATAAATCCATATATATATGTAATGTTGATGCATCCAGCTTGATGTATAACATGTAATCTTTGATTGCTTCATCCTACTGAAATTTCGGTGGAGTGTCACGCCTTAAAGAGATGTGAATACGTTTATTTCATATCATAAAAGAAAAGGAATGTCACGTCTTGAAATGTAAAAACGACCATGTTGTATATATTTTTAGATAATTTAGATTTTATTATCTAAAAAAAGCAGCAAGCTGCTACAATCAACTAAAGCACTAAAAAAACTCAAACGCTATGAAGAAATTTTCCAAGCAAGACATACCTGAGAATTTACAAAGTTCAATGTCCATACATCTTCTGCCCATACTTCCTTTGAGAAAGGGCAATAAAAAACCAAGTGGTTTCTAGTTTCAAGAGGGTGGCACTGTATATCTTATCATACATGACTTTTGAAAAGAGTATTATAATCCGTGAAATTGAGAATAACGAGGGAGAGAGAGAAAAAAGGAAAGGAGGGAGAAAAGGTGGTTTTTATCATATTTATTCATAACATAAAAGATGCATCAACATACTTTGTTTGCAAGAGTTGAGGGTTGCAATCAGAGAGAAGAATGGAGTTATGAATATGGATTTAAATTGCGGTCGTGATCGTGTTTTTTAGTCACGGCATTTTATTATAATTGTGGACAATAATTGATGAATTGTGGTTGTTGCTACTGCTATATAATTACCGCTATTGCGGTTATGGACCGCTATTTGAATATCTGGTTATGAATAAATGAGGCAAAAAGATGAAATGCATGAACAGACAGTGCATAAAGTCAACAGTGGAGAGCAAATCCAAATGTGGGCAACAAAACAAAGGTTAGTGTCCCTAGACATGAAGTGAAACACAGTTGAATATATCCATGGTGAATGTTTTGGTTTGTAATTTATAAATATCCTAGGCTACATATACAGCTTTAGGTGGGTTATGTTCCAATGCATAAAGGTGGTTCGAAAAAATTATAGAGACAACATTATTAAAAATAACAATTACGAATTTTGAATATAAACGTTAAAGTGTATACAGAAGATAAAAAAAAAATATTCTAACAACAATTATTTTTTTATTTAGAATTATTGAGATATGAGATTACCTGGTTTAAATTTAGGACACATCACATGTAATAGAGGTGGCAAATAGGTTATTCGGTTCGCTTTCGGTTCATTTTGGGTCTAGTTTTATTCGGTTTAAATTCGGTTCGATCTGGTTCAATTTTAGTTCGGGTCTATGATGATTTCGGTTCGGGTATCGGGTCAAGATTTTGGTTCGGTTGATTTTCAGTTCGATTGATTTTGGGTCGGGTCAATATCGAGTTAATAGGATATTGATCGGTTTTAGTCGGGGTTTTTAGGCCGAGTTAAGTTTTTTTACCCTATATATGACTTTATATAGCATGTATATTTGATTTTGGGTCGGGTCAATATCGAGTTAATAGGATATTGATTGATTTTGACTTTTTACCCTATATTTTTATTTCAAGTTCCCTTCAGTTCGGGTTGCTTTCGGTTCGGGTCCATTCGGTTCGGTTGAAAATCGGTTCAGGTCCATTCAGTTCGGTTGAACATTGGTTCAAATCCATTTTCGGTTCAACTGACATTTTGTTCAATTTCAGTTCGGTTTATTTCAAGTTTCGAATCAAATTCGGGTCGTCGTGTTCAGATCAATTTTAAGTATCGATTCAAGTAAATCGATTCGATTTTCGATTCTCGAGTCAAATTTGGTAGGTCTACGTGTAATAGTGATACTTAGGGATGAGATTGGTTCACTTCGGTTGAATTTTTGAACCATCCATTTTAATTCAGTTTAGTTCTTGGTTTTTTATATTAACTTTAAGTTTTGATTTTTTTAACTTTGTTTTGATTAAGGATAAATATTCTATACACAGGCGGTGGAAACTAAAAGTTTCCACAAGCGCCTTGATTTTAGGGTTTAGTGAATTAGTTTAGGGTATAGGGTTTAGGGGTTTAGGTGTAGGGTGTTAGAATTTAGGGATAGTTGTTTCAATTTAAGGTTTAGGGTTATAATTTAGGGTTTATAGGTTAAAACCTAAATCCTCACCATATTACCCTAAAAACTAAACCCTAACCTATAAACCCTAAATTATAACCCTAAACCTTAAATTGAAACAACTATCCCTAAATTCTAACACCCTACACCTAAACCCCTAAACCCTATACCCTAAACTAACTCCCTAAACCCTAAAATCAAGGCGCTTGTGGAAACTTTCAGTTTCCACCGCCAGTGTATAGGATATTAATCCTTTGATTAAATGATTTTAGTTTCATGTATTTCACATGAAAACTACTTAGATACATAAAGTTTTTAATTTTAGGGTTTAGGAGTTTAGATTGTATTAATTTGAATCTCAATATTTATCTTGAGAATATAATATCTCTCTACTAAATAAAAAAACGACAGTTGAACTTTTCCTCGTACATTTGAATCAAGTTCGAATCCTAGAATCCTATTGTTAGAAAGATTTTATCTTAATATCATTTTGATCCAAATAGAATTACTCAACCAAAATAATAATAGGAAAATACTTTGATACACAAGCTTGTGTAAACTAAAGCTTACACATGTTTTTCAATTTTAGGGTTTGATTTAAGGTTTTAGGTTAGTGTTTAGGGTTTAGTGTGTATGGTGTAGAATTTAGAGTTTAGGTTTAGGGTTTAAGATTTAGGTTCTATGGCGCTAGAGTTTGGGATTTAAGTTTTAAATTTTATAAAACAATTCTTAATTTTTTTTTACACAACTTATATATCAAAATATAACTCATAATAATAATGTGAGGAGTTGGGTATTACCCATTTTAGAGTTAAGTGGGAGGTTTTCAAGTAAACAAAAGGAGCCTTAGCCTAAAGACTCATTCACCACCACCATTATTAATTGTCCCTTGGCATAATGCAAAAAAAAAAATGCTCCTGACATTTAATTAGATAATTATTTTAGCGTTTATTCATTTTTTGAAGTAGTTTAACCACAACGTTTCATTTTGTGTCAAAATGACCCCTATGTGGATGAAAATTGTTAGTCAACTATCAATAAATGACTTGAAATGACGTAGCAAACTTACATGGCAATGAACGCCGCGATAGCAGCGTCATATATGCAAATATGTCGACTTTACAAAAATAACACATCGGTCAAAAATAATTTTATAAAATTGTATAAAATATATATTTTTTCTTTTAACGCATCATTCAATCAAGTCACTTCAAGTTATTTACAGTCCGTTGATTAACAGTTTCCATTTAGGAATGAGCCATTTTAACCCAAAATAAAACGTTGAAAGTTAAATTACTTCAAAAAATAAAAACTAAAATTACTATTCAGTCATACAGAGACATTTTTTTATCCCTTCACCTTTAATATAATTCCACCACTAAAAAAACACCACCATCTAATGTGTCAAGTAATAGCGAGATCTCGAATTAAAATTGATTTTATCTTACTAAAAGAAAAATCTCGAACTAAAGTCGTGTGAATAAAAGAACCAATTCTGAAAGAACGTTAACTCTAACTGAATTTGACTCGACTCGACTTTACTTGTTTTAAATAAGTAGCATTAAAGAAGAATGAAAGATTAATGATGATAAACACAAGGTTTTCTGGTTGTTTACATTTATAAATAGAAACCTCTCAACCTCTCCTTGCTTCCATTTTCTGCACTCTTTCTGGTCAGAGATTTGCAGCTAAAAGAAACAGAAAAAAAAAAAAAAAAACCTTTTCTTTGTTCTTGTTTCTCTCTTTGATTATCATACTCACTTTCCTTCCCCTTTTCTTCTCCTTTTCCTTTCATTCACAGTTTGGAATGATGGTGTACCCGGAGGAGTCTCCCCAGAAGAAGATGGGGAGGGGAAAGATCGAGATCAAGCGGATCGAAAACACGACGAATCGGCAAGTTACCTTCTGCAAGCGCCGCAACGGGCTGCTGAAAAAGGCCTACGAGCTCTCGGTTCTCTGCGACGCCGAGGTTGCTCTGATCGTCTTCTCCAGCCGTGGCCGTCTCTACGAGTATGCTAATAACAGGTATTTTTCAAAGCTTTATATATATATCAAAGCTTAGATTGGCTTCTCTTACACTAAGATTCACTTGTCTTTTTTTTACTTGTATAAGCTTTAGGGCTTTATGAAACACCATTGTTGTTAGTTGTTACATTTCATGCTTGCTTTCCCTTTCATCTTTTCTCGGTTGGGCATAGTATTAAATTGCGAATACGATTGCAACGTCGCAGTTGCGACCGTTAAGACGTAATTTTTTTTGTAAAAAATAACTATGATTTTTAATGCGGTTACTGTGTTGCGGAGACTTCCAAAACTGTTACGATGCGGGCGTTACGTCGCGTTGCAACCGCAATTTAATACTATGCGGTTGGGGCTGAGGAACATAGTTATTGACATGTCAGTTAAAAGATCAGGGAAGTCCCAAAAGGAAAACCAGACATCAAAGGAATCAGACCCTAGCAAAGAAATCAAATTAGGGTTTTTTCTAACCAATCAAATTAGGGTTTTTTTTGTTACCCTGACCGACTTGTGTCGTACATATAGTTTTGGTGGGTGAGTCTTTTAGTAGAAATTTTCTTCCCCTCAAACTCGAGACATGTTTAAACGATATCAATCTGCTTACCACTCGAACCAATCCGATTCAACGAATGACATTTTAGATCTTTGTTTCATGCTTTTGTTGTAGGAAGAGAGTGGTTTGAGCCAATGAAAATTTAGATGAAATGGTCATCATTACAATGTCAACACTGTTGGCATTATTATTTTTTTTTTTTTGATCAAACACTGTTGGCATTAGCTTCTCGGTTTGCATTTGTGGAAGATCTTTGCTTAGATATATTCGTGCAAGTTCTGAGTACTCAAAAAGAAAAAAAGAAAAAAAAAGGTTTAATTCTGTACCTAGTCCCTCGACTCTTTGAACTTCTGCAACATAGTCTGATCTAAAACACTAGGGTTTGATTGGAAAACATGTTGAATATGTTGTCTTCTCTGAGACAACGTACGACAACTGCGCGAGCCAATGGGAGAGTTCTGAGGTTTCTGCTTCTTCTCTGAAAAAACTTGTAAACTATGGCTGCTCCAGACAGTGACAGGAACTGCTAAAATTCACTGTTCTATATACTTATTTCTCAAATAAACAAATAATTCTTTTTTGGGGTTTGCTTTTACTTTTACCATTTTTTTCAATACATTGTTTTGATTTACACTATTTGTTTATTTAAAACAAGGTGGTTAATAACTAAAATAACGTACGACATTGAGTATTATCCCTCGTGCAATGGGCTTCTGACACCTGGCATGAGTTTTGACCATAGGAAAGGTCTGAGCCAATCATAGTGCTGGAAACAGTGCCAGCATGGCAGTGATGGCCAATTGGTGGCTCGATGAAATTAAGGTTTGAGAGGAAATTTAAAGTTGATTGTCACCGGCGAGGTGACAATGGGTCTCATCAATCATTATATATATATATATATATATATATATATGAATTAATATCTTATACATTAACGGTGGAAACTGAAAGTTTCCACAAACGCATTAATTTTAGGGTATAGGGAGTTAGTTTAGAGTATAGGGTTTAGAATTTAAGGATAGTTGTTTTAATTTAAGGTTTAGGATTATAATTTAGGGTTTATAAGTTAGTGTTTAGTTTTTAGGGTAATATGGTGAGGGTTTAGGTTCTAACCTATCAACTCTAAATTATAACCCTAAACCTTAAATTGAAACAACTATCCCTAAATTCTAACCCCTAAACCTTATACCCTAAATTAACTACCTATACCCTAAAACTAAGACGCTTGTGGAAACTTTCAGTTTTCACCGCATATATATATATATATATATATATATATATATAAACAAGTAGCCATTACTACATTGGAAACTTGGGTTCAAGGTTTCGTATTAGGTTCAGTTAACTGAGAAAGTTGGTTGATTTGACCGATTGAAATATTTTTTTAACAAGAAGGGTTAAGGTTACATCGTTCTATATGTAATTTGGGATGAGTATTCGATTGAATCGAGTCAAAAATTTTGAGTTAATATAGTTGGCGAGTCATATTTTATAACTCAAACTTTAATTGAAATTTTTTCGAGTCGAGTCAAGTTGTTTGAGTTTATGTTCAAATTTAATTACAAACACTTATAATATTATGGTGCTAATTGGTTCTAATTTAAACAGGTTTCTACAACTATATATGATATACATATATATTGCTTCATATTTTTTCACATGCTATACACATATATCAGACAAAATTGAAGGATTTGACTTAAACTTGAAAATTGATTCACTAATTATTAAAAATTACAAGTAATTCGAGTCTCATTTCATAATTTTGATGTAATTAACAAATGATTGCAGTGTTAAAGACTCAATTGAGAGGTACAAAAAGGCTTGTGATCCCTCCAATACTGGCTCAGTTGCAGAAGTTAATGCTCAGGTATATTAAACTTTATCATCTTCTTTAAGAACCCCCCTGACATTTTAATTATATTCAAATAAGCCCCTTAACCTTTGGTTTTCATACCCCAAACTCAGTTCTACCAGCAAGAAGTTGACAAACTCCGCAATCAAATTCGGAATTTGCAGAACTCAAACAGGTTATTTCCCATACATTTCATCCACTTCCTTTTGCTTTGGAAACTTTTTTATTTAACAATGCTCTACGTACGTATGTACGTACGTACATATGTATGTATGTATGTTTCCAGGAATATGCTGGGTGAGTCCATAGGTGGATTGTCTATGAAAGAGCTTAAAAACTTGGAGGGTCGTTTAGAAAGAGGAATCAGCAGAATCCGTTCCAAGAAGGTAGCTCTTCTGTGACTGATAATTTATGAAATGCTTATATTACAAATAAGTACCTAAAGCATGCTAACTTTTTCATTTAAGTACCTAAAGTATTTTTGGTCAAAATAAGTATCTAAACTATATATTTTGGTCAAAATAGGTACCTAAAGTATATATATTTTTTCCATCTAGGTTCCTAAAAGTTAACATGTGCCATTGATTTAAAAATACATTAGGTACATATTTTGACAAAAAAATATATTTTAGGTACCTATTTTGACGAAAAAAATACTTTAGATATCTATTTTGACCAAAAAATATATTTTAAGTATTTATTTTGATCAAAAATATTTTAGGTACCTAAATAAAAAAGTTGATATACTTTAGATAATTATTTGTGGTATAAGCCTTTATTAAATCAAAGTAATTCTCTTAATTTATTGTCACTGAAAAACAAAATTTTCTAACTTTTTTCCCCTTCTAAACTCCACCAGAATGAGCTGTTGTTTGCAGAAATTGAGTATATGCAGACAAGGGTAAGTATCTTCAGCATTCTTGTGTCCAGGGACGGAATTAAGATTAGACAATAAAAAAGTTAAAGTCGTTTAATTTTAAAGTCGACATTAATTTAACAATTATTCAAACTAGCAGGGACTAAAATTACTATTATACAAAAAGTTTAGAGGCATGCCCCCCTCCTATTCTTTGAACATCATTTTATGTTATGTGTGATTATAAATTTGTCCATTGCAGGAGATTGACTTGCACAACAGTAACCAACTTCTCCGAGCCAAGGTCCGATCGATATTGTCTCGACTCGAAATTACTCTCGTACACATTAAATAACTAACTGAACCCGAATTGACAAACCGTTACTGTATGTTGCAGATATCTGAGAACGAGAGGAAGCCACAAGCCATGAATTCGATGCCCGGAAGCTCGAATACATTCGAGGAGATTCAATCTCAACAATTCGACTCTCGTAACTATTTCCAGGTCGATGCTTTACAGGCTGCAAATTGTTACCCTCAGCAACAAGACCAGATACCTCTCCGATTAGTGTAAGAATCTTTGCAAATAAACAATGTCTATGTACTATTGGCCTGATATTTCAGCATAGTTGAGCCATAACTAGTTTGTTTCTACGGCTGTGCAGCTAAAATCGCGGCGGTGTGCGTGGTAATTGCGGCTGCGCGGCTGGTATACTCGGCTGAAAAGCTACTATATCAATTAACCTTAAATGGAGGAGTGTAGAACTCTTCTGCCATGTCTTAAGATATGTAGTGTGTGTGTGTAAGACTGGTAAGTTTGTTTTCAGACAAGAATGTGTTCTGTTCCATATGTTTAGAAACATGCATTAAGATTACATACATACATACATAGACTCTGATCATTTAAAACACCAACATATTGACACTTACCTTAGGACAATGACACTCATGATTCAGAACAACACTAAAATACAATGAATTATACGAATAATTTAATTAATTATCGATAAAATTTGCCATGCTTATCGGCCTTCACCTTCAGAGCTGCGCAAGACGGCGGATATCGATGGGGTATGCATCGGCAGGAGACTGAGCACTGTACGATCGCCTCCCGATTATAACGTTGGCAGCCTCGCTTGGATGGAAAGCATCCCAAAACAAGTACTCGTCCCGATTCTCGCATGGAGTTTGGAAAGGCAAGCAAGTGATTTGCCCATTGTTCCTCCCCACTCCACAACACCCTGCATTTGTTACCCTAAAACCTGAAATAGCAATCGATATTCGAGTCGTTAGGACATTATTATTCCGAATAGGCAGTCGTAATGTGTTTACCATAAGCTGCAGGGTTGCTTGTGATGTCTTGGAAAATTCCATAAGCATTAATGTAGATGAATTTAGCATCAGAATTGGCATTGTTGAATTGATCAACCAGACCCTTGAGCTTGTTATTGAAAATCCGGTTGGCAACATTGATTCTCTCGACACAAGTTCGACCGTCTCCGCTGTTTTGAGCCAATTCATTCGGACTGCAACCGATCTGGCCTAATCCGATCAACACGAACTTCCTTGCTCCATAGTTGTACAAAGCCTGAAATCCAAGCAGAGTCCTCAAACTATTAATATCGTATCAATCATGTCATTCTGTCGGTCTAACCGTAACTTGGACATTACAAACCTGAAGCTGATCGGTGTACTCTTTGATAAGCGTATCGGCATATTCCTCGGTGCTATATTGCCTGCTGGTGGAGTAATACAGAGGCATGAAATAGTTGTTAAGGTAATCGTTGCTGCCTAATCCGATCGAGTAAATACACTTGCTCAAGTAATCTGCTGCTGTATCTTCATCTCCAAGCAAGTCCACCACTTGTGAAACTGTCTGCTGGTAATTCTTAACCTGCCCACTGAAACTGATCCGAGCTCCCTACAGAGAAATTTGCAGACAAAAGTAGTCTAAGTTTGTGTAATGATTATTAACAATTGATTTCAATCATTACCAGTTGCTGTCCGGTTTCTTCTCGGATTCCGGCAGCCGCCGATGCATAGTTAACTCCTCCCAATATCTGTCTACCCCTTGCAGTTGAGTATGGAGGGATGTAATCTTCAAATCCCAAAAGTTCAGCTGCAAAGTATATAGAAAATACATGTCAGTTCCGTGAGAGCGACTCTCCCGACCTAATTTGTTTCATTCAGAACGCTGGACCAATTGATAAATGACACTAAAATAGTATGTTTTCAAGACATAAACCCTACACACAATCAACTCCAAGTTGCTTTCTAAAGGAGACAATGGCGGAAGAAAACCAAAGTTTAACCGGTCGAAATCAGAAGAAGAAAACGATGGTCGGAACTCGGAAGTTCACCCACCTATGACATCGACCGTAGTTTTCCCATTCGAAAACCGGCCGGTTGGTCCATTATTGAAGTCAATCCCATAGGGCAAGTAATCAGCTCTAGCCAATGAGTTAAGTTGATTGTTGTTCCCATTGTCCACCAATGAATCTCCAAAAATGAAGTAACAAGGAACTTGAGGTTCTGCCTTAACTGCGAACAACGAACTCGAACTCGAACTCAAAACCAACACGAACCCGAACAGTATCCCATACCATTTCTCCATGTTATACTGTCAAATTGAAATGCAGATCCAAAAAGAGAGAAATAATGATGGAAAATGGCATTGGGTGAGCAATATAAATGCCAACATGTGAAAATTTATACACAGAAAAAGATAATTCAATCATCAAAACACAGTTGAAGTGGTAGGTTGAACGCATTAATTTCACGCGGGAGGCTGTGTGGGATTCTATATTTTTATCCACAAATTTAAATTTTGATACAAAATGTGTTTATTTTACCATATGATAAATATTTTAACAAAAAAAATATAAAAACCCATGAATAATAGGATTATTACATGCTTGAATAAATTCGAATCTAAAATCTATTTCATTACTATTTATTTCAGAGGTTCAAATCCTGGCTCGTGAATGATAGGATTATTACATGCTGTCATGCTTAATGTGGCCTTAAACGAGTTGGATTTTTACCGAAACAATGATGTTGGTTTTGATGCAGATGTTGTGTAAAATTAATTTCACACAAACCTGCATATTTATCTTATAAAACTTAAATCTTAAATTTCTAACCTTAAACTCTAAAAACTAAACCTTTAACCCTATATCCTAAATTCTAAACCCTGCAACCTAAACCCCTAAACTTTAAATCTTAAACTAAAACCGTAATCCCTAAAACTAAAAAAACGTGTAAATTAAAATTTATATGACTTGTGTATCAAAATTTTTTTTCCTATCTCTAATGAATACCTCCTATCTTTGTAATAAATGAAAAAATAATTAGAACTGCTGCCCTAATTAATATTGTAGCTACGCTATTGAATATGATGATGTGCACATGGTTTCTATGCCCCATCTTTCACACAATTGATGTTCATTACGCTACCTTTTGATGTCTACACATAAGCCACAGTGCAGCCATTTCTTTTAACCAGTTCTTCATTGACCCACTAATTCGAAATAAATTTTTGTAGAAGCTCATTATATGAGCAATTTTCGCAATCTAATTATTTTTTCATTCACGACATCGGAATTCGACCTCTAACCAAGAGAATTAGCGCTTCACAAGGGCGGAAGGTATAACGGACTAGGGGGCTATGGTCTCCCAAAATATTAAGATATTAGAATTTAGCCCCTAAAATTTATAAAAAATATAATTTTGTCTCCTCAAATTTTTTAAAAATTATATTAAGCTTTGAAATTTTAAATATTTTTAATTAAATTCTTTGTCATTCTTATTAAATATCTCGGAATTATTAAAAATATAGTTAAACCCTTCAAAAAAAATTAAAAAATAAGTTGACCTCCCAAATTCTTACCCCAATTTTCGTCACTAGCACCTCATCGTTCTAGACTAACTGATTGGAGTAAAAATCTTCTGCCCCTAACTATGCCTTTTTATATGCCTGCTACTAAAAAAACATCTAAAAAATAAATTTTAAGCTTTAACCCTAATTCTCTACACCCTAACCCTAAGCCCTGACCTTAAACCCTAAACCCTAAACCCACTATTTTAAAATGGAGGCACCGATGGAGACATAATTAGGGGTAGGCGATTTCCATCCAACTGTTTGTCGGTAGTGCAACAATTTTTTTTTAAGTTGGGAAATGAACATTTGCAAAGTCAATCCTATATATACACATATAGCATATTAGTACAAGGCTTGATCTGAGAGATTCACACGTTGGTGCCCAAAGTAAAATATATATAGAGAGAGAATACATAAAAAAAAATTTAAATCGTATATGAATTTTAAATTTTCAGAAAAGAGACCATCCCTTCAACCCCTCGATCTATCCCGGCTTGTAGCAGTGAGAGAGAGATCATGTGGTCATCATCATCGTCATTATATATGCCGGCGATCTACAGAACAAAACCGGCAACTGCTTCACATGCAAGATTACACTAACCAGAATAGACCAGTTGTGTGGTCCTGCTCCTATATAAACATAATGTCGCGTTTACTTCTGGTCATCTTCTCGGTTCAGTGCATGCCTTTAATTCAGATTTCAGAATAATGGAGGACCAAATTGCAAATATATCAACGGTCAAGATTCAAGATCTTTCCCGGCATATGTCTACGTCGTTGAAAAATGAACCGATGTGAGTCATAAATGGTGGTAGATAGCCCTATTTAATGGAGGAGAGACCGAGTCATACAAAGTAACATGCATGGCCACTCAGCTTCGCTGTGTACTTGAATTCAAGAGATATGGGTTCAAGCAGCTTGTTTGCACAGTATGTATTTCAAAAGATAAAAATAAAATAATGTATACTACCATGTAATCACATCATGTTGTTCAAAGAAATAAAAGACAAGTTGTCTATTGAATATTGTTGATGCCAACTTTAAGCGACACCAAATAAAAAGATAGAGACGGTAACCGAAAGAAAATTTGAGGACGAGGCTTGATGGTTCACCCGTCATGAGACGTGCAGAGAGCCACTGTGGATGGTGATTAATTGTAGAATTGAACAGTTCACCCTTGGTAGATGTAAGGAGGGTGATCGATAGCATGTAGGAGAGAGAGAAAGAGTCATCTCTTTGCTCTTCGATTTGAGGGGTGTTTTATAACCTCTTGGTGTTGCTCGATAGCGATGGAGTCAGACGTAGCATCGTAATTAGGGATGTTCAAAAAAATTCGATATGATTGATCCGATCCGATTATCCGTTGATCCGATCTGAAATTTCAGATATCTGATCCGTTTTTTATTTTTTGGATAATTCGGATTGGATATTCGAAAATTTCGGATCGGATACGGATAGTGATTTTACATTCGGATCGGATATCCGATTATTCGATATCCGATTATTCGATATCCGAAAATTCAAATTTTGTTATAGGTATAAATCTTGTTATATTCTATATTTTTACTTGTTATATATGAAAAATTGAAATTTCCATGGATATAAAGATTGTTATATTCAATAATTTATTAATTTTTATATTCGAAAACCTAAAATTTTTATGGATAGAACCATTAAATTAAAAAATAATTAAATAAATTCATAAATTTCGAATATTCGGATATCCGAGTATCCGATCCGAAAATTCAGATATCCGATTTTTTTCGGATCGGATACAGATCGCTATCTAGGTGATCCGAATTTTTCGGATCGGATCGAATCCGATATCCGGAAATGAACACCCCTAATCGTAATGACTACTAAAAGGTTGACAGAGTAGACCCGACAATCAGGCGCCAGATTAAACTGGCGAGTCAGGTGGACTTGACATCAGTCATGTCAAGGACCAAGAGTTAAGTGGGGAGAGTGGTGCGGAGAACATGAGCTCCGAAGGCTAGGATGCCTCGAGTCGTGTGGAGGCTAAGAACTCTGGAGGCTCCGCAACAGGAGAGGCTTGCGGACTCCGAAGGCTTTGTAAATCTCGGAGGTGAGCTTTTGAGGGAATGTTGGAGTGTAATACGGAGGTGGTCGTATCTTTTTTAGAGGTGATATATTTCAGCGCAGTTAGATTTTTAGAATAAACGTGGATAAAAAAAAATTATTATGTATATTTGAATATCCATTATAATTATAATTATGAACTTTGTACTCTGAGGTCCAAAATACAACTAACATCAAATTCTACCATCACAATCCACTTTTATCAATAGTAGGGTAGTTATTGTGATGTGTTGGCCAGAATCACCAAGCTTCAGAGATGTTGGAACGGATCTCCTCGCCATAGGCGATTGTGTCGACGTGCTTAGCACCCCCCCTCAACGCCTCGAACCATAGACCTCTCAACCAATATGTCATTGCTATCGGATCGTTGCATTCAGTGCCATGAACAATCCGTCAACTTGTCCAACATAGTGTCATAGATAGTAAATGTTGTTGCTAGCTTCGTCAACCGGCAATTCTACTCGCCTGTCTCGGAAACGGCGTGAAGATCCCCATAAAATCCGATCCGATCGTACATTATAATTGAACGTTTTCTTTTTTTAGTTATGTATCCATTAGCTTAGGCGAGAGATGCAGCTCATCTGATTTCTTGAGAAAAAAAGGATTCAATCGATTTGATTTACAAAGGCCCAAGTACATGCTACTTATACTCAACAGAATAACCACCTGGCAACTGAGCCCAGCAGAATAACAAACTATATTTTTTGCCCCTTAAATTAGTTTTTGGTCAAAATAAGTACCTAAACTTAAATGAAAAATCATCTCTTAAACTATATTTTTTGTTTGTTTTTGGCCCTTAAATTAGTTTTTGGTCAAAATAAGTACCTAAACTATGTCAGTTTTTCTAGTCCCTAAATTATCTATTGATCAAAAAATTTTGTGATGTGTTAAAATCTTATTGGTCGAAATAATTTTTTTTACTTAAATAACTACCGGACTTAAAGTGACTATAAATAATAGTTTAGGGACTTATTTTGATTATACAATAGTTTAAGGGCTAAAAGCAAACAAAAGGTATGGTTTAGGGGTTGGTTTTTCATTTAACCCTTATTGAATCCATTTTTCTACATAAAAAACAATAGGGTAAATTACATCATTCATCAATCAACTATCTTCTCACTCTTATTTTGGTCATTCAACTCAACTTTTAAAATTTTCAATTTAATAACTAAACTTTTGACTTGCTCTTTTTTAGTCACTCTAAATTATTTTATTAATATTTTTGTATAACATGACATATTTTAGTATTATTAAAATATAAAAATAATTTAAAATAAAAAAATAATTACATTTTATACCCAGATCCTTCAAAATCCTAAACCTCAAATTACAGCCCCACTTTCTTCTTCCCAATTGATGGTGTTGCTACAAAAATTGATGTTAAAATGCATCAACACAAGGATGAAAAAAAAAACCATAAACATAACATATACATTTACATACGTACAAGGAAAAATAAAGAAGAGAGAGAGAAAAAAGTAATATCAATTTAATACAGAGAAATATAAAATAATAATAATAATATTACAGTTTCCTGATAACTTGTTAGTGGTGAGTGTTTGAACTCCATTGTGGAGTTGAAGAGCTTCATCGAGCTTAAGGGAAGGGCACGATTTGGGAATGGCCGATGGGCATAGAAGGGGAAGGGGAAAGGGAAGGAGAAGGTGGGTTCTAATTTGAGGCTTAGGGTTTGGGTAGATTTGGGTGTAAAATATAATTATTTTTTATTTAATAATAATATAATATAGTTTTTATCATTTTATATTTTAATAATAATAAAACATTTCATGTCATACAAAATATTAATAAAATAATTCAGGGAGGTTAAAAAGAGCAATTCAAAAGTTCAGTTGTTAAATTAAAAATTTTAAAAGTTGAGTGACCAAAATAAGAATGAAAAGATAATTGAGTGATGATATGTGTATTTTACCCAAAACAATATATGTAGTGACATTAAATATCTGGTACAGATCCGAACGACAGTAACGGAAGACAAACCGCGTTAATCTTTAACGAATGATATCATATGAAAATTAGGGGTGGGCAAAAATACTCGACCCGGTTGACCCGACCCGATGACCCGAACTTAAAAATACCGGTAATTTTCTTAAAAAAATTATCCGACCTGAGAATTTTCCCGGGACACGGGCCAGGATTTTTAAGTTACCGGGTACCCGGCCCGATAATATTTAATATATATTTTTTATATTTTCAATTATATTTTTATTTGAAGTTTCTTAATATTTTTACTCTAAAACTAAATTTAAATCTCTAAATTTTTTTATGTTTGTATTATATACTTTTAAGTTTAAAATTTTTTAAAAATATTTTTGTGTTTAATATACTTTTTTTCAAATTTTAAAATTAAAAAAATAAAAAAAATAGGCGGGTACCCAAAATTCGAGTACCCGGATAATATGGGCCGGAACACGGGCCAAAGATTAAAGTATCCAGATGAACTAGGTACCAAAAAACCGATTACCCGACAATTGTCACCCCTAAATTGAAAATGGTGCCATGGTCGGAGTTGTTCAACAAAAGTGAACGGTGAACGTGAAAAGCGATGGTTAATGATTTAGTCGATTCTTTAACCCATTGCATATGTTCGGTTTATGTTGCCCAAATGTAACAGCTAACCCAACAAATTTTAACGGGTTAACAGTTCACCCTACCTTAACAGGCTAATCCTTAACTGATTAATTAATTAACTTATATTTAGGGATGGGCACTTCACCTGGCTTGGTCGGTTTCAACTCGACCCGAGATCCTATGATTTCTTTTTATAACAAATAGGGTTCGGTCATGTTTTTGTTAAGAGTGAGGTCGTGTGGGGTCGAGTTCGGGTTTAGGGTGAAAAATACCCGATTGGGGACTGTTAGTGTAGTTTTCCCTTATATATTTAGGAATAGTTGTAATAATGTCCCTCTTTATATTTTTTTATAATTAAGTCCTTAAAACTGATTTTTTTACAATTAGGTCCTTAAAATTATTTTTTTACAATCGGGTGCCTAAGATTAATTTGTTTTAAAATTAAATCCTTAAAATTGATTTTTTTATATAGATCGGGTTTGGGTTGATGTATATAATTTCCAGGTCGGATTAGGTTTTTTAAGGATGGGTCGGGTTGAGTTTTTGGTAATTGTTTTCGGGTCGGGTTCGCGTTGGCCAAAAACCCGACACGTGCCCATCCCTATTCTAACATGCATAAATCTTAGCCCACGCCGAGTCCGACGGAAATCAACCATCTTATAGATAGTATAAAGGGAACATTATTTTTCTTAGATGATTCGAATCCTAGAGACCATGTTTGTAAGGTATGTATGAGTTATTCAGTTCTGGCAAAAAAAAAAAACAGATAATATAGGAAAATAATAATATGTCAAAGATGAACTAAGAAACTTTTCCAAGCTCATTTAATTCCTTTTAACTACCTCTTAAATGGGAGCTTTTGAATAGATGACCTCAAATTAAATTCAAAGTTTCAAATATATCAAAATGGTCCAATAATTAAGTTGTCTAATGCCGTGACACAAACTCACACAAACCAAGAATTTTATCCAAAGTTTTCATACATGAGATTCTTAATGAGGGGTCATTTTCTTTGAAAAGAGAATGTGTACGTCAAGTGCCCAACTTTAAGCCAACTATACATTAACATTATGGAAGTAGATTAGACTTTGGTATTGGACCAAGAATACACTTTATTTGATTAAATACAGTTATTATATTATCATGTCGGGATTCGAACTCATATAAAATGGAACATAATTAGTAATTTTAGACACTAGATTAATTCGTAGATCTCAATATTTCTTTAGACTTTAGTTAAGTGAAGATGTAGTGGATGGTACGAATTCAAATATTTCTCGCTGTTATATGATTTTTTTAATCCAGATAATATGTGAATATTCAAATTATTTTTTTCAAGTGGAGTATCTAGTATTCAATCTTGTTTTAGTTTTGCATATAAGATATTCAAATAATGAATATATGAAGTTTTTATTTTTTATTTTTGTCATGTGTTATTTCTCAAATTTTTTATTTAAATTGAGCGAACAGTATTATTGGTCGTTAAATTATTCTCAATTTTCTATTTTGGTCACCAAACTATTTAAAAAATTGTTACTAACGTTACATTTTTTTATTTTGATCACCAACCGTTAAAAATTAACGGCAATATTGTGGTGTATTTTAAAAATATAAATATATATTCCACATCATTTTCTCTCTCCTCGTCAGCAATTTAAATATTGTTTTAGGGTAAAAAACACTGATAGTCACTATATTATTCTTACTTTTTCTTTTTATCACCCAACTGCATTTCACGTCATTTTCTCTTTCCTTGCCAGTAATTAAATTAAATCTATTACCACTTAATAATTGACATGGGCAAGAGCTAAAAAAAATTAGTATACAACGTTCAAACTTAAACAAAAATAAACTTCTCTCCTTGATTTTTAATAATCCTTTTTAACATCTCTTTTGATATCAACAATTAAATAAATAAAAAAACTTTTACCACTTCATAATTAGAAATATTATATTATGTGCCCGGCTCGCCACGTCATATATGGTTCCAGTCAATAAAAAAATATTCATTTTAATAATTTTTTTAATTTTTACCGAGTGAATCTTCAATCAGATTTACTGTAAATTAAATTAAAAAAAATACTTTTTACCAATTGTAAATTCACTTGGTTAAAAAATGATATAGAAAAATTTAATGAAATTGATGCTTTTTATTAATTGAGACCATAGATGGCGTAGCGAGTCAAGCCTATAATATAATTTCTCTCATAATTGACATTTGCAAGAGCTAAACAATTTAGTATACAACGTCAAAATTTACAAGAGCTAATTGATAGTATATGTTCCTTAGATTTAAAAATTTTGAAAATTTATATACATAATATAAATAAATTGCTCGAATTAATTTTTTTTTAAGATATCAATACTTTTCCCCAAAAAAAAACACTTTATGAGTTCAAACATAACCTTTTGACTAATTGTTAAAATTATAACTTGAATATTCTACGGTAGATTACGCTACTTTTTTTATAATATGTATGTCCGTTTTACGGTCTATGTTCAGAATGTGCGAGGTTGCTCCCATTGGTAGATTGCGCGACTTTGAATTGAATAATAATATATTATATAATTGTAGGACTGAGTTGAATATGTAGGATAAGATGATAGGCTCAATAATTTGGGCATGTGATTTTCAATTCTTATTAATTACTCCACAACAGATCAGCATTAGTTCAGTTTTGTCCGAGTAAAACTATGGTAATTTGGGGACTTCCAAGTAATAAAAAAAGTTATTTGGTTACAACTAAATTTGTGGTGTTTTGGTTAAAAATAATTGTTTAGTCCTTATTGATATTAAGATCTTACTTCAATTTCGAATAACTCGTCCTCTTATAAAAATCTACTCAAAATATTATTTAAAAGGTTTAAAATATAAATTGGTACCTGAATTTGACAATATTTTCCAATGGTACTTGAACTTTAAAAGAAATCCTAAACCAGTACTTGAACTTGGAAAGAATTCTCAAATCGGTACATTTATTGATGTAGTATTTCAACAATCAACCAAATTGTGATACAAGACCCTTAATGACGTAAGCGCAAATATTAATTTCTGATTAGGTTAAAAATTTTAATAAGTTTTCAATTAGGACTTAATATAATTTTAAAAAATAAAAAAAATACAAGTGAACTTGAACAATTTAAACAATTATAAATATAAACAAAATAAAGATATATATTTGCTGGCAACGTGGCACGTAAGCGGGGCAGGGGAATATTGAGATTCCCTTGGCCCTCAAGTTTTCGTTTGCACACAAGTTGACGTCATTCACTGCGTGTTAAAATCTAATTGGTTTATCTTTTTCGCAAATCCACCTGAGGGGATCGATTAGGTGGACCTCACCTGCATGGGACCACCTCTCTCTCTCCCTCTCTCTTGTCTTATGCGGCGCATAAGCCGTGGGTTACGCCGAGCTGACGGATTTATAACTTTAAACTTACGCATTTTTCACCCAATCATTTATTATGAAATGTAAAATTATCAGTTTTCATTATAGGTGATCGAAATTATTTGACTTGTTTGATTTGGCCCGACGATCCGATATAAAATAAACGGATATTTTAAAGATTTTTTTAATTTTTTAGGGCTGGATACTTGACCGGTAATTTTTCTGTGACAGGGGCCGAAAGTTTTTCCTTAACGGGTATCAGACCCGATAATTTTAATATATATTTTTTATATTTTAAATTATATTTTTATTTTAAATTTCTTAATACTTTTATTTAAAAACTAATTTTAAATCCTTAAATTCTTTTTATGTTTGTATTATATACTTTTAAGTTTAATTTTTTTTTAAAAAAAATTGTGTTTAATATGTGAATTTTTAAAAATTTATAGGCAAAAGGTTAAAAATAGCCCCAATGTTTCACCGTTTGATCATTCTAAATTTCTAACCCTATCATTTTTTTGGTGCAAACAAGCACCTAACGTTTCTTTTTTCGTTCAAATTTCACCCTTGTTAGATGAAAACCGTTAATCAACTAACGGTCAACACCTAAGACTGACGTGGCATGTTTACAGGGCATGGGGAGATGACGTGGCACTACCACGTGGCATTTTTGTTGACGTGACATTTTTAAAAATTAAATAATTATTTTTTAAAAATATTTTATAAATATTTTTAACCAATCACCATATCAACAAAAATGCCACGTGGCAATATCACGTCATCTCCCCATGCCTTGTAGACATGTCACGTCAGCCTCAGGCGTTGACCGTTAGTTGATTAACGGTTTTAACCAAATAAGGGTGAAATTTGAATGAAAAATGAAATATTAGGTGATTGTTTGCACAAAAAAAGAATATGGCTAAAATTAACAAAAAAGTAAAATGTTGGAGGCTATTTTTGACCTTTTGCCAATTTTATAATTAAAAAAAAATGAACCGGATACCAAGTACTCGGTACTCAAATTTTACGGGTACTCAAATTTTACAAGTACTCGAGTATAACGGCCTGAAAAAATAGATATTCGGATAAACCGAATACTTAAAAATTGGGTACCCGACAATAAACACTCCTCGTTTCCACCATTTCATTTGGCTAGGTTCAGCCACGCCACTTCCCATTTGGCTCGGCTTCTTTAGTAGTAATAAACATGTAAAAGTTAAAAAAAAAATGTCATTAAACCGTCGCAAAATATTTATTTTCATCACTTAATTTTTAAATATTATAAAATACACATTCAATTTTTAATTTATTACAAAATAATCATTGTGTTATAAATTGTCTTTAAGAGATTATGTGATAATTAAGGGGAGTTGTATAATATCACATTTATTATAACTTACGTATTTAATTATTTTAATTTTAATTTTAAAAAAATAAAAAATCTAACCCTATATATATATATATCAAATTGGCCATATTTTTTTTAATTTCGCAATATAGATGTTTTGTGAAAAAGTGATACCATTTTATTTCAATGGTTGTTTAGGAAAGGAATATTCGTCCCAAAACCAAAGAGTTACTAATAAGTATTCAGTGTAGCAGCAAGACGTAATGTTTTTAACGTACAAATTTAAATTTGAATATTAAAGAATACATTATTAAAAAAGATACTCAAATTGAACGTGAACCATAAAACGAAAAATGAAAAATTATTCTTTCCGTATCTAAGTTCTAACTAAGATTTGGCAACCCAAAAGTGAATGAATGACCACAACTAAATACATTTACTTTTTCCAATTATTCAATGATTCAAAACTCTTTCCAAAAATTTAAATTTTGAATTAGATATTAAGAAAAAATAGGTAAAAATAATAAATAATTAAAGCAAACCCCAATATCATTTAACTGTTTAGAAGTTTCAGTTATATTGAACAATTTGTTTTTGATGTACCGATCGACTGAATTTTTTTTTTTTTTTGAAAGGTGATTATATGATTATAGATAAAAGTTCATACAACAAAAGCGCAAGATTGAGCCTCATTAAAAAACCTCCCTACATCCTAATGGAGGAAAAAGAGTGCACCAAAGCTTGGCTTACAATAATAAAACGTCCGATGCAATTACAATTCACCAAACGGGAGGAAACTGTTATCACGTCCCTACATTAGATTACTTCCGTTACCAGCAGTACTCTCTCAAGACGCTTGAATGGCCGTGCAAGTCATAGCAACTCATTGAACAACAGACCCCCTCACAGTGCAGTCTTTGTACACTTCCAAACTCCACCCACGATCAATCTTGGAGAATAACCTCAACACTAACCCACCCTTTGTTTCGCAAGGAGGTCAGCTTCACAGTTCGCCACCCTAGGGATCCATCTAAAGCATGTACCCCTCTCGCTTCGCAAATTCACTAAAAAATCCACTACTACTTGAACATGTGAAGGGGCTGGTTGATTCCCTAAACACCAATCTACCACCAGCTGGCAATCCATCTCAGCTATTAGGCGATGCGAATTAGCCCATTCCGATTTTAAAAACAGATTTACTCCCCAAAGCAATGCATCCAATTCAATTATGGCAGGAGATGCCCAAGCAACATTCTCAGAGAAAGAAAACCGAATTGTACCTTTTTCGTCGCGTAATAAACCTCCTATGCCTCCCTTGTTGCTACCCCCCGAAGCCCCATCGGTATTAAGTTTGCAGAACCCCAGAGGAGGAGGCCTCCATGAGCCAACCGCCGCGTCATTAGCTACTCCTGGGCACCAAGAATCAGACACAGAGAAATCCAAGACCAGTTCGTCTATACTGGGATTGCAATTAGGATATCTCGCTTTAAACCAATAGGCGAGGCGGCATTGAACCAGCAATATTAATTGAAACCCATCAACTAACTTATCTTGGAAAATAATTTCATTTTTACAAGTCCATATCGTCCACACCACTGCAAAAGGGACGCGAAGAAACCACGACCACTTCCTTGACACCCCAATTTCATACCATTCTTCCAGAAAAGCTCTGGGATCGCTGTGGAAAGGGGCACTAATACCTGCCAATTTACAATAATACATCCATATACTCCACGCTCTTCTACATGTAAAAAACAAATGAGATATGGATTCCGTTTCTAAGTTACATAAAGGGCAGCAAATGTTCCCGATATTGGTCATGCCTCTTTTGAATAAAGCCTCTCTAACAGGAATTCTGCCCCAAATAATTCTCCATAGTAAAACTTCCACTTTTGGTGGGGCAAATCCACGCCAAACCACATTTTTCCAAATGCACTCCGCAGGTCCGATTGGAGCAACAATGTTTCTGAAAGATTTATTGGAATAAGATCCATCATTAGTTCCTCCCCAACTGACCCAATCGTGGTTAGCCACCGTCGGACGGAAGCCTCTGATACATTGCAAAAACGGTTCCCAGACATTTAGCTCCCAATCTAGTAAAGGACGGCGTAGATGAATAATCCATTCCCCATCCGCGTTATGAGTGAACCCGAAATCCGCCATTGTGCCTTCTTTACAAGTTGATAGAGCAAATATACGTGGGAACCTCTCTTTAAGAGTAAAATCACCAAGCCACTTATCAGTCCAGAAACGAATCGAGTGACCATCTCCCACTTTCACTAACAGATTAGCTTTGATGTTGAGCCCAATCGGATCATTTTTCCAAGAAGATTTCACGATTTCTCTCCATATCCAGGAGGTTTGTCTCGTTTTGGGGATAGAAGGAAGCATCAAAGATTGATCGTTTGGGGCCTTCGCATTAACCACTCTCCGCCAAAGCCCCGACTGTTCATTACCAAATCTAACGCTCCATTTACATAAGAGCCCTCTGTTCAGCATGTCCAGATTTAGTATTCCCAAACCCCCCAAATTCTTTGAATCACATACTTGCCGCCAATTTATCCAATGTATACAATTCCTACTCTCATTGCCCCCCCCAAAGGAAACGTGACATAATGCCATTTAGTCGAGCACTAACTTTAGAAGGCATGCGGAAAAGAGATAAGTAAAATACCGATAAACTGGTCAAGACAGATTTGATCATAGTGACTCGTCCTGTAATCGATAAGGAAGAGGATTTCCATCCACCAAGCTTCGAAGAGAATTTTTTTACGACCGGTTCCCACAATGCTATAGAATTTCTTCTAGCCCCAAGAGGTAAACCGAGGTACTCCGTGGGAAATTGATCAACCAAGCACCCTAACTTCTTTGCCCAATCATTCACCACATCGTTCCCAAGATTAATACCAAAAATTCTGCTTTTGTTCAAATTCAGCTTCAAACCAGAAGCGAACTCAAAAATTCGCAAAATACGCTTCACGTTCTTCAGCTGCAGCTCCTCCCCTCCACAAAAAATGATCACATCATCAGCAAACTGCAAATGTGAAATTTGCAGCGTATTGTTTCTTCTGCCAATGTCAAATCCAGAGAAATACCCCAAAGAAGTTGCTTTACGAATGAGAAGGTTCAAGGCTTCTCCCACAAGATTGAACAGCAATGGAGATAGAGAGCATCCTTGCCTAAGGCCTCTTCGAATGCCAAAAGCTTCCGTTGGAGATCCATTAACCAGAATAGGTATCGAAGCCGACGAAATACACTTGAAAATCCATTCACACCATCGGCTCCCGAAGTTTCATTCTTTCATTATGCGAAGCAAAAAAGACCAACTTACAGTGTCATAAGCCTTTTGGAAATCCAACTTGAATGCTACACCGCTTTTCCCTGACTTCGAGACCGAGTCAAAGGCTTCATTTGCGATTAGTGAACAGTCTAGGATTTGTCTTCATGGTAAGAACGCAAACTGATGCTCATCGACTAGATCACCCATCACTCTTGACAGTCTAGTAGCTAAGACTTTTGATAGGAGTTTCTACATTCCCCCGACAAGGCTAATATGCCTATATTCGTTCAGAGAGGTGGGATTCTTTACCTTAGGGATCAAGGTGATGAAGGAGTGGTTAGTACCCACCTCCCAAGGCCGGCCATGGTAAAAATCATCAAAAAAACGAAGGATATCACCTCTTAGAACTTCCCAAAACTTTTTCATAAACCCCATGTTGAAACCGTCAGGACCAGGGGCCTTATTGCTATCCGAAGATAACAAGGCTACTCGGATTTCCGCTTCAGTAAACACATCTTGGATCGCATTTGATTGGACCTCATCTAATTTTTTGAACTCCAACCGAATGACATCCACTTCCAGAGTTGTAGTAGAATTGTACGCAGCATGAAAATGGTCTTTAACCATTTTTTTACCACTCCAGGCTCTCTGATTTCTACTCCATCTTTGATCAACATCGGAATCTGATTAACTCTCCTTCTTTCTGACGCCATACGATGGAAGAATCGAGTGTTTCGGTCACCCTCGGCAAACCACCTTTGCCGGGATTTCTGCAGCCATTCACTTTCTTCCCTGCGATACGCCTTCCACAGATCTCCTCTAAGATTTTTTAGCATCTCAACGGAGCTAGCCACGAACCCCGATTGTTGCGCCTGAAGTTCCAGCAAATGAATTTGATTTTCGATAGATTTCGAATCTGTCCTCTGCCGATTTCCAGATTTCCCAGCCCAATCTTTAATGTCTGACTTCACCGTCCTCAATATACCCCCTATTCAAACACTGAGATTCAACCTCCTAGCTTCGGTAACGGATCTCACCACCAACGACTCAAAATCAGAAGATGTCAACCAATGGTTAAAGCACTTAAAAGGCTTTGGCCCCCAATCCACATAGTTTGTAGAAATTGTCACAGCATTATGGTCTGACAATGAGCGCGGGAGAACCTTTTGAGAAATGTCCGGAAAACAATCGTTAAACTCCACTGATAGCAAGAAACGATCAAGTCTTACAAACGTCGGGGGCTCTCTATTGTTGCACCATGTGAACTTTCCGCCAATCATAGGTAAATCAATCAACTTAGTTTCCGCAACGAACTCTCTAAAAGCATGGATCAGATGATGATTGTATGATAGACCTCCCTTCTCCTCTTCATCTAGGAATAGATTGAAATCCCCCCCGATGCACCAAGGAATGTTATTCGACAAAATATACCTTTTTAATTCTGATAAAAACTCCTCCTTTTCCGAATCCAAAGCTGGGCCATACACATTAATGAACCCACATTTTAATCCCCTGTCACAAATTGAACCAAAAATGGCGATGAAATTTGAGCAAATGTATTTATCTTCCAACACAAAAAAGTTATTGTCCCATATACTTAGCAAACCCCCAGCCGTGCCCCTTGCCGAACTAACATCGAATTCAAAAACATCAGAATACCACATTTTCCTAACTTCACTTCTGGCGATCATCTCCTTCTTAGTCTCCTGAAGAAACCCAAATTTTGGCCGCACAGAGTGGAATAAATCCCTCAAAGCTCTCACTTTTTCCGCCCTCCTACACCCTCTAATATTCCAAATAACAGCAGAGAAATGCATAAGATCAGATATTAAAACAATACCCTCATACCTGTAGGGAATCAGGAACGATCCCTCAACTCCTTTTCAAGGCTAACCACTCTTCTAATGACAACATTTCTACCCCCTTTGAAAGAAATTTCCAAAGCATTGCACATCTCCCACACCGACTCCGCCTCTAAACCAATTACTGAGTCCTCCACGTCCACCTTCTCCTCGGAACCGCAGTCGGAGTGTTCGACCGGTTGCTCCTCCAGCGAATCACGGATCAATCATCTCATATGGCGTCTCGATTTGGCTCGGAAAAAACGTTGGAAGCCATCCGCGGCTGATACAATAACCCGGTTTCTTTCCCCCATCAAAAGGTTGTCTGAAAAACTGTTACCCCACCCATCAAGGCTGTCGGGGACACAATCGATAGAAACAAGAGGGGATAAGCAATCTAGACCAGCATGGCTCTGAGGATTATGGGCTATATTCAGATGGGCCCTAGCACTCTCATCAGGTCTGGAAAGAGACCCGGATTGATTAACCGACCGGCCCAAGTTAATGTTATTTGGGATAGAGGTAATGATAGGTCCACCAGCATCTTTATGATTTCCAGCGTGGATTTCCCAGGATGCCATGTTGGCGTCATTAATTTCCCCATTATATTCTCTGCCATTTTCAAAAACGGTATTGGGCGAGGAGCCGCAGTTATTGGATTCTGCTAACGGCACGCCCACATTCTCTTCACCAGGAAAAGCGACCCCTGGGCTTCTAATCGTGGTCGGAGCCGGCGATGCCTCCTGATTCTCAACATTGTCTGACATTCTTTCCTCATCGGAAAAACCTTCCGACATGAAACCTTCATCATCATTCGATATATCCTCTTCCAAAACATATACGTTGTCTGTGAAGTCACCAACTGAAACCTTTATCCGAAAGGGGACCCCAAGAGAGGTGATTGACAATTTCTCTGGAATAATAGCCGTGCTCGCTGTCCTGATGATAATTTTTGCTGCGTCGAGCCTGGTCTTTTTTCTAGTGAGAATATCCGTTTCAATGAAATAACCCCAACGATTCCCCAAGGCCTCGAAAAAACTCTCGTTCCAACAATATAGGGGGACTCCATGCAAGATGACTGATACAAAATAATGGGGCACAGATTGAATAAGGAGTTGCTCAAGATGCTTAAACCAATACGAGATGACTTCCTTTTTATTTGACCATGCCTCTTCCATTTCTTCTACTGTCCTGAATATGAGGATAGTTGAATCGTTGTCGACGCCCCATTTTACAACTGAAGCAATAACCCCATCGTTTTTAAGGCTCTCTGTACAAAATCATGTTCAAACCCGTCTTTCAACACCCCAACTAGGCAGCGTTTAAGCCAGTTTGTTTCATTAACCGGGACATGGAAATTTACAGAACGTTTGCCTTTCTGGGAACCATTCTCACTCTGATCAATACGGGGAAAGCTCCTACCTCCACTTCTTGAGTTCTGTTGAGATTCCAGCAACACCTCCCTATAAGTTCTAGAGTCTCTAACTCTAAATTCCTGGTTAACTTTCCTGCCCTCTGAAGGTGAGATCCCAAACCGCCCACCATTCCACTTATCTTGCCCCACCCTGCCGTTCCCCGGCAGCGGACGAGGATACCGGGCTTTGGAAACGCTAACCATACGACCATCCATCATAGAGCGGTTGGTTTTATGGATCGCATTCTCCATATCTGCTTCTGAATCCATGGTGACAAAACCAAAGGTGTTATCCTTGAACTTAGGGTTTCTATTCCGAATAGGAATGAAAACCCGACTGACGCTTTCATGAAGACTAAACAAGTCTCTGAGAGCTTTCCTAGAGATCCTCTTGCTCAGGTTATCAATGAAGATGGTACAGTTTGCCTCCTTCAGCTCCGTCGGAGCACCGGCATGCACAGGCCGGCGAAAAGAAGCCCCTGTCTTCACGAAAGCTCTCTCTCTCTCTCTCTCCCTCTCTCTCATCTCACTTTTTTTAATACAGATTCCACGATCATTTCGGCTTAATTTTTTTAACCACTAGTATTTATTTAGTAACCGATTAATTTAGATCAGATTTTGTATAGGTTTATTATGGGGCTACCCTCTAACTTAATTTTATCCATTACAATGTCAAGATTCGAATCTCTGACCTTTGCTTAAGAGATCTAGTACTTCATCCCACTTAACCAACTGATTTTTGGTAATTCATGAAGTATATTATTTTTTCACTTTACACTCTAAATTATTTTTATCTCAATTTACCCCTAAATTATCATTTTTTACATCAGTTTATCTCAAAATAAGAAGGCAACCAATAAGAACACAATGAGTGACACATTACTATCATACTCCAATAATTTTGGAGGTAAATTGGGACAAAAATGGTAGTTTAAAGGTAAAATGAGATTAAAAAATAGTTTATAGTGTGAAATGAGAAAAAAGAACGTACTTCATGAGCTAAATTGTGAATTAAACCATTCGTTTTTTTATATGTTGACAATATATTTTTTATTTTTAAAATTTAGAAGCAAGATTAAAAAAAATATTATTTTAACCCTATACAAGCGTATGAAAACTCGATTGCTTACTAGTACACCAAATACATTCCCTTCGATATTTTTAATTAAATATATTACGTGACTAAAAGAATTAATTAGCTGTAAGAAGGTACCCAATATAAAAGCCGTAAGCCACAATAAATAAATAGAAGATTAGAGCAGCTTTGTAAACCCTAGGAATTTTAACATAAATAATATTATTTTTAATTTTTTTTTATCAAGATGGCTTTAAAAATGTATTTACAAAATAATATTTATTTCTAACACGTATGGGAAAGATGCGTCACGTCAATTGTGCTTTTGAAAAAATACATTTAGGGTACGTTTTAGATCGCGGAAAAGAAGATTATCATAGGAATAAATTTTTTTAAAATCTTAAACCCGCGTTTGGTTTTTAAAGATTCTCACTATAGGATAATACAACATTACCAACAGTTCTGCTTTTTGGACTTTATACCAGGAATTTTATTCCCTCCAATTTCTTTGATATTTGACAATTCCTTCCCTTTAGGACAAATTTACCCTCATAAAATATGAAAAATTCAGCCTAGTCTTTCCCTATAATATATAAATATGAACCATAAACCCTAAAAATTAAAAGTATAATTTTTCGTTGTATTTTTTAAACTTCTTTTTTAAAAAATAATATCGTTTTATACCTAAACCCTAAAAATTAAAAGGTATATTTTTTCATCGTATTTTTTAAACTTCTTTTTAAAAACTAATATCATTTGATACGTAAACCCTAAACCCTAAAAATTAAAAAGTATAATTTTTCATCGTATTTTTTAAGCTTCTTTATAAAAACTAATATCGTTTAATACGTAAACCCTAAAAATTAAAATGTATAATTTTTCATCGTATTTTTAAAATTCTTTTTAAAGACTAATATTGTTGATATGTAAACCCTAAAGCCTAAACCTTAAAATTTTAACTCTAATATAATAATCTCAACATATTTACACCGTTGTAAATAAGTTATATTTTCTCAAACTTAATTACAATTTACACCGGTGTAAATCTGTTATTTTGCTAATATATATCACAAGGATAATTTGGTAAAATATACATTTAAATAATATTATATTCCTCCAACCAAACATTGCCATCTTACATTCCTGCTAAATAAACCAAACAAGGGAATATAACATTCTAAGTAATATACCAAGTAATGTTACATTCTAATAATCTTATTCTCATAAATAATCATTTTTTTTCGTGAACCAAACGTACCTTTAACATGATGCGCCTTAGCTTACATCACATGAAATTAGTCAAAATTTTTAAATGTTGCACCGATAAGGATCAACATGAAAACAAGAAAAAACTAATGTGCCGGAAAATGGGCAAATAATGCCCCATTAATTTGTGTTGTTTCAAATATAATCATATTGCAAAACTTTGAAAGACTAATTATTGAAGTGTTCTTTGAAGATTTTTTTTAACTCATAACTTTTTTAGATCTACGTGTTGATAGAAGAGTGAATGCGTCTTGTCGATGTTTTCGTCTCTGAAAACATTATTTTTATTTTTAAATTTTATATAATTAATTTTAAATCTTTAATTTCGTTTTCTATTAATTCGGTGTACTTTGTGCATTTTGGACAAAATGTTAATTATGAAAATATTAATTTATTTTATTAAATTAAAATTAGGACTAATTGATATAATGTATAAGTAACGAAGATCAAATGTATAATTATACCTCTATTTTTTTAACTGTCACGCTACTCTGTCATTAACCTCTAACGGTTGGTGGTCACATTGCATAATAGTATGATGGTTTAGTTGTTTCGAAAAAAAGTAAGATGATCAAATCTCGACTTTTCTAATAGTACGATGGTCATTTATGTAGTTTACCCTTTTTTTTTTTTGACAAAATTCATAACTTCTTCACATTTTTGCCTTTTGTTTTTCATTCTTTCATTTTTTTTATTTTTTTACAAACATTGACAATCATGTCGTCATGTAGGCAAATACATGTCACATATTGTGTGGATTTAGAAATCATTGCTGACATGACGTGCCCTTGTCTATATGTCAGAAAATTGTATTATTTTCGTATTCATTTTCACAAATAATTTAAAATGATACTAGTTAGGTAAATATATCCCAACCCTTATTCAAAAATTAAAAAAATCATAATACAGAGAGGTTTTCCCTTTGTTCAATGGGATAATGGCACTATTAGTCCATAAAATTAAGGGTAAACTACACTAGTAACTATCGAACTAGTTGGGGATACTTATTTTGATCATTGCATTATCGAACTTGTCAATCAGACCATCAAACTTATTCAATTGACCTATTTTGACCACTGTCGTTAAAAAACTAAAGGAAGGGTGACGTAGCAGTTAACAGAAATTTATAAAATTACATATTTAGTCAATGTTATTTACTTATTAAATCAATTTGATCATAATTTTATTTTAATTAAATAAAATCAATCAGCCAATCAAATGATGACACGTGTCATCACCCAATTGGATAAATTTACTCAAAATTTAATTAATATTTAATATATTTTTCCTCCAACAAGGTGGTAATTAAAGGAAAATTAAGAAATTTGGAGGGATGACACTAAGGTGAATTAAACCTAGAACAAATGGGTTTTAAACCCACACCTTTACCACTGCACCAAGCCTCTCTCAATGACATGAATCGCACCATTTAAAAAAGAAATTTATTCAAACTTTAATAATTATTTATGTAGTCTATTGTATTTTCTCTTTGATAAAGCACACACTTTTTGCAGGGCGTTTATCTTTTAAGGGGCTAGTAGGGTCTATAGTTCCCCAAAATTTTAGAATATTCAAATTTTACCTCTAAATTTTTTAAAATTTAAAAAAATATATATTAAGTTTCAAAATTTTTAATTAAATTCCTCTATATTTTAAATTCTTTTAGTTAAGTCTCTCAAAATTATTAAAAATTGTAGTTAAACTCTCATTTTCTTGAAAATTTTGTTTAAGCCTTCAATTTTAAAAAAATTTAAATTGACCCCTCAAACCTTTACTTCAAGTTCCGCCACTGACTTTACAAATAAAATATTCGAATCAGATTATTTTAAAAATAAAATCATTCTTTTTTCATTGAAACTATTTAGAGAATTCGAACAATGAAAATATAAAATTATAAATAAAACCTGCAAATCGAAGTCTAATTATTAAAGAAAGAGTGGGGACCGCATTCAACGCATTTCAGACGTCATCTGTAGCAACATAAAAATTACAATCAATGGAGTAATCAGTACGATTTAGATTCGTTCCTATAAATTCCCTTCCTTTTTCTTTTCATTTCATTTTCCAAAAACCAAAATCCAACCATTCCGATCTCGCCATGGCTGCCGAAGAATTCCAAGAGTCCGAGGTTATCTTTTCCGACAACACCACCGACATTCACGCCACACATCATCAAGAAGACGACGGCGACGGCGGCGGCGGCTACTTCGATTATCGAACAGTATTCTCTCAAAAGGAAAAAACGAACAACAAGAAGAAAAATGAAGTAGCTGCCAGTTCGCTTCCCGTCAGCATCCCACGTCGTCATGGCAGCAGTGTTTTCCATTGCGGCGGTGGCGATTCCGAGGAGGAAGACGGCGAAGGTGAAATGGTGCCGCCGCACGTTATATTGGGGAGGAGAATTGCAGGGAAAATGGCGTTTTCCGTTTGTACGGGCAATGGAAGGACGCTAAAAGGAAGAGATTTGAGTCGAGTTCGGAATTCTATTCTTAGAATGACTGGATTTTTGGAAGCATAAAGTTAAACCCCATAATTCTTCTCCATTTTCTTTTGCTTTTCATTTCAAAATTTCAGAAAACGAAATGAAAAAGAAGAAGAAAAGAAACACCCGGTTCCATTTGTTTATTTCTAATCTGGGTTTTCTTTCTCTTTTAATTTTTAATTTATTATTGGTTACATTAACACATAATCAACAATTAAATTAAAATCCAGCGGTGTTATAGCCCCCCAACATTTTATATTTTGGTTATTTTAGCTCTATCTTTTTTTGGTGCAAACAATCAACTAATGTTTTAATATTTTTGTTTAAATTTCAACATTTTTGGATAAAAACTGTTAGTCAACGCCTGAGGTTGACATGATATGTCTGTAGGGCATGGGGAGCCATGCGACACTTTACTGATATGGCGATTAGTTAAAAATATTTAAAAAATATTTTATTTAAAATTAATTAATTAATTTTTAATTTTTTTAAAATGTCACATCAGCAAAAATACCACGTGACAGTTCCACATCATTTTCCCATGCCTTGCAGACATACCACGTCAGCCTCAGACATTGACCGTTAGTTGACTAACGATTTTTATTCAACAAGGGTAAAATTTGAATGAAAAATAAAACGTTGGGTGATTGTTTGCACAAATAAAAGGATTAAAATGACTAAAATGTAAAATATTGGGGTCTATTTTTAACATTTTGCCCACCGCCATTTTAAAGAAAAAAAACACAGTTGGAGTTCCTGTCTTGAAAAATGACATGATCCCAACAGGAACAGCTGTTTTATTTATTTATTGAGAAACTGAGTTCATTGGTTTTTAATGTGGAAAAAGAACAATATACTGCCTGGTTTGGAACACTGTAATGGAGTTGATGAGATCTGTGTTTTACCTATTTCTTGTTTTTTGTAATTATTAATTAAAATACTATCAGTTTCTCATACATTGTTTTGGCTTATAGGATTAATTTACAAATACATACAAGATTTAAAATTAAATAATCATATATTTAAACTCAATCACGAATGTGATTTAAAATTAAAATCTCTAAATTCTTTAAATATCTATTTTATTATTAGAGATATAAATGGATGTTGTCAAATCTATTACCACTTCATAATTTAATTTTTTTTATAGAAGAAATTAAGAGAATGTGGCTTAATTGGTAGTATCTATTTTTTAATTTTAATTTTTAAAAAAATGCAAAACATTGTGCAAATAGATGATTCCAACTTAATTTTCTAAAAAATATTAACATTATTTTTCACTTCAACCGCTCAATGATAGTAAAAAATACTCTTTTTAATTTGATTGTTATTGTTGCTCTTTCTGTTTTTAAAGTTTTACCTTGATTAATCCGAACTGACTCGTATCGTACATATAGTTTTAGTGGGTGAGTCTCTTAACGGAGATTTTCAACATACACAACGCTTCGAACTTAAAATTTTACTTAAACGATCCAAGCTATTTACCACTTAAACCAATTTCGTTAATTTCAGAGTTGAGTATTTTAATGTAGAGTAGGCAACTTTGATTTGTTTAATAGTGTATTATAGTAGATTATTGTAGGACTTAGTTGAATATGTAGATAGGATGATAGGCTCAATAATTGGGACATGTGATTTTCAATTCTTATTAATTACTCCACAACAGATAAGCATTACTTCAGTTTTGTCCCCAGTAAAACTATGATAATTTGACGACTTCCAAGTACAAAGGAGTATTAGTACTTGTTATTTTAACCACCGGTTTTTTTACCTATTATCTTATATCGAATTTTATAAAGATCTATTATAAAGATTATTCTTCTAACCTAATTTTCTCTATTCATTAAGATTTAAACCTATGACCTTACTTAAGAAATCTAATACTCGAACAAAACTCCTTTTTAAGATCTATTTTGATATCTTTAATAATCCACTAACTATATTTATTTTTTTCTTTAATAATTAAATTATATGGTCTAAGTAAGGTAGATAAATAGTGCATTGTTATTATATTCATCAATATCAGGGTCGATCGCCCAAGACCTTATTTTTCCCAATTTTTATTACTTATATAGTTATAATAAAAAGGGCCTTGACATTTTGTTATTATATTAGATAGATGCCTTTACTTTATACCATAAATAACAAGTAAAAAAACAATAATATGAGCGATTAATGACCAGAAAAAAACAGAGATAAAAAACTAATTTTGACTATTTTATAACGGTAATTCAAACTCTCAATCCCCATAATCTAAATAGCTAAACTTTTTAAATCTTTTAAATACCTCATTCCATTCTTGAGTCCACTGCACTATTTTTTTTATTTTTTTTTTAATTTGCTCAGGGTCTCAAAAATATCAGGACCGACCTTGACATATATATATATGATTAATATCCTATACACTGGTGGTGAAAGTTGAAAGTTTCCACAAGCGCCTTAATTTTAGAGTATAGGGAGTTAGTTTAAGGTATATGGGTTAGGGTTTTATGTGTAGAGGGTTAAAATTTAGGGATAATTCTTTCAATTTAAAGTTTAGGGTTATAATTTAGGGTTTATAAGTCAAGGTTTAGCTTTTAGGGTAATATGGTAAAGATTTAAGTTTTAACCTATAAACCCTAAATTATAACCCTAAACTTTAAATTGAAACAACTATCCCTAAATTCTAACCCCTTACACCTAAACCCCTAAATCTTATACCTAAAAGTAAGGCGCTTGTGGAAACTTTCAGTTTTCACTGCTTTGTATATATATATATATATATTAGAAGGAATAAAGATTAAAGGTGACATTAGATTTTTTCTGCTGTAAAGCTGAATTTCCCAGATATTTAATGATGAGTTCGGAAAATGAAGTACTTTTTCCCACATTCATGCATATTCCACCAAAATAGGTTATCATTGCAATACATTAGAATATTAGTAAAGAATAATTTTTCTATTAATACTTCTAAAATATTTTTTTTTTATTAATAAACTTCTGATATTATTTAATAGGTTTAATACTTTATCTCGTTAAATTAATTGATAATTTACTGTTTTAATTACCGTTCATGCACATGTTCAACTTTTGTGATTATTTCTAAATTGGTTGCACATATTTTCACTCTTTTTACATTGACCATCTCATTTAAGTTTAGTGGTTAAAATTTAAAGTTTGGGAGTTTAATTTAACATTTATAAGTTAAAATTTAAATCATTAACCATATTACCTTAAACTTAAACCATAACCTCTAAACGCTAAATTCTAACTATGAACCCTAGATTTTAACCACTAAACTTAAATTCTAAACCCCTAAATAAGAACACATAAACTCAAAACCCTAAAATTATAGTATTTGTAAAAAAATATTTTCACCGTCGTGCATGAAATATTTTCCGTAATATCATATTTTTTATTTTATAATTATATCATATTCATTTTTCTCAAATCCTTGAAAAACTTTTTGCTAATAATTTACTAAACATCATTATCAAGTTAGATGGATAGTTGTTCTACGCTCGACGAGCTTTGACGAGCACCACTATTGACGAGCACCGATAAACTAATTTATAAAATTTTTAAATCCAAAATACTTAATGCGTAATTATAATTTTTAAAAAAATTAAAAGTGTAATTTAATTAAAATACATTTTTTAATTTTAATTTTATTTTAAACATTATTAATTAAAATAATTTATCCCCAAATTAAAGAACACTAGGTATTTTTCTTTGAAATTAACCCAATTGCCATCGCCGCCGCCGCCGACCATCGCCGTCGACCACCGCTGACCACCGCCACCCTAGAAAGGGGAACATCGGCGGTCGGAGACGACGGCAATTAAGTTAATTTAAAAAAAATATCTAAGGTTCTTTGATTTGGGGATAAATTATTTTAATTAATAATGTTTAAAATAAAATTAAAAAATATATTTTAATTAAATTACACTTTTAATTTTTAAAAAAATTATAATTACACATTAAGTATTTTAAATTTAAAAAATTTATAAATTAATTTATCGGTGTTCATCGGTGCTCGTCAAAGCTAGTCAATTACTATAGAATTTTCCCAAGTTAGATACTGCAATTGCGTATTATACTCTATTTATTTTATTTTATTTTATTTTTTGTTCAACATCTGAATGACAACTAAACTAGGTGAACTCAGCTTCGAACCCCACGTGTTCATGATTTAGTGGATAGAAAAATAAACCAAAAATTGCTTTTATACGATATATTATTAAATTAATTTATTAATCACACCATATATATTTTATTAAAATAATATTAATTGGATAAGGATGAAATTGACAACGAGGCCACGTATGAGATCTCACGTGGATCACATCACAACCATAGATACTTTAAACACAAATACCCCTTATTATTATTATTATTATTATTATTATTAAGAAGTAATATTTAATTATTATAAAAATCAATTAATAGAAAAATATTTATATATTTAATGTTTAAAAAATGTTAAATACGGAAGATTTAATCAAAGTAAAGTGTGTGGTTGTTAGGGTGCAAAATGGATTATTTGCAAAGAAGTTGACTAATTAAATCTAATTTGTCAAATCAATTAGGTACGAACTTAATTTGTTTGTTATAATTATTAGAAGGATTCAACAATTAAAACCCATTTTCTATTACAGAAATTATAATTTAATTACATATTTATTTATTTTCATATTCTCATACTCAATTTGACTTTGGATAACTTATAAGTAGGACGTTAATCCATTTAGGCTAAATTACAATTTGGGTCATATACTGTACTTAAATTTGAAATTTAATGTCGAGAGATGCAAAATTAGGTATTTAATAAAAAAATATTTAAATTATATATAAATTAAAATTTTCTAGGAATGCGATAAAACTCAAACACCACTTGATATGTTTTTGATTGTGGCTATAAACCTAGAGTCTCCAATCGCAAGATCTTCTAAATGCATTTTTTTTTGTAATATTTATTGTTTATCTTATAGTTTATGTTCGGGGTGTATGGCTGCTTATTCCAACAATATCAACTTCAAGATTTGAACTCGTGTTCTCTCTTTAAGAGTGTTTTGTCGGTTAAAATTTAGATGTATTTCAATTATTTGTTTGTATACCGATTAAATCGGATAAAAATCATCTGCCCCTTTCCGGTGCCCCTACTTATGCCCCAAGCACTGAAAAACACTACAAAATTAAATTACAAGCCCTAACCCTAAATTCTAAATCTTAAACCCTACACCCTATACACTAAAAAATACACTCTACCCTAAATTCCATAAACCCTAAACCCTAAAACCCTAAACCTAATTTTGAGCATGGAAGCATAAGTAGAGGCACCGAAAAGGGCAGAGGATTTCCATCCGATTGGATCTGAGTTTTTAAAAATAAAAATAAAAATGACAAATATAGCAGCAATTTTATGGATTCTCATTTGACCTAGCTTGAAGAAAAGGTGAAAAGAAATGGATAATGAAAAAACACATATTCAAACAACTTCCAAGTTCCAGAAAGCAAAAGAAATTCATGGAAGATGCTTTTTCAATTCCACAAGAATAAACCTTCATATAATCATATATATATATTCCAATCAGTTGCTTCCAGGGAAACGTTGCTGTCAAGAACCCAGAAGAAGAAGGAAAGAAAGAAAGAAATAGGAGGTGGTGATTTGTGTAGTCAGCTAAGTTAAGATAAAGAAGACAGAGAGAGGCGTGGTGCAAAGCATTTCTTGTTGATTGGGCTACTCAATATAATTGGAGTGCAGCCTTTTTTTTTAATATACTTTTACGTGAAGGTTTTGGATTACCACTTCTAATTCTATTACTATTACTATAATTATCCCCCATTTGTTCTTCACACACTTGTTGGCTGTTGCTGCCAAATACGATGCTTCTCCTTGTGGTTTTGGCAAAGGATTGGTTGGGTTTTTTAGGTAAACATATTGTTTTAGTTTGGGGTTGAGAGTAAACCTTGGAATTTGGATATAATTACTACTATCTTTATTGTTTTAGGAATGGAAATTTTATAGGCAAAATGATAAAAGATACCCCAATGTTTGCATGTTTTGTCATTTGGCCACCTATTTTTTTCTGGTCCAAAAATGCCCTCAAACGTTTTCTTGTTTTGTCATTTTACCCCTATTCTTTTTTCGGGTCCAAATATGCCCCCAATGTTTCATTCGTAGTTCAAATATGCCCCCCAACGTTTTCGTTTGGTCCAAATATCCCCTGTTAGATGGAAATTGTCAGTCAACTGACGTTCAACAGTTGATGCTGACTAGACTTGCCACGTATTAAGATCTGCTGATGCCACGTCAAATTTTTTTATAAGCCGTTGACCATCAGTTGATTGACAGTTTACATCCAACAAGGGCATATTTGGACTATGAATAAAACGTTGGGGGGGCATATTTGGACCAAAAGAAAGAATATGAGGCCAAATGACAAAACAAGCAAACATTGGGGCATATTTGGACCAAAAAGAAGAATAGGGGGCAAATGACAAAACATGCAAACGTTGGGGGCATCTTTTGTCATTTTTCCAATTTTATATTCTTGGACTTTCCATGTCATTCATGGTTCCAACCAAGTAAAAGTATCAATCTCGTTGATTTTTTCTATGTCATCCTTTTAACAAGTGAATCTCCACACGGTAAAATCTGTGTTTTAATTTCATTTATAATAAATATGAGTGAAGATTTACTTGCTAAAAAGATGACATGGAAAAAATAATTAAGTCGATGATTTTTATTTGGATTTATATACAATACACATGCGGTGAAAACAAAAAGTTTCTACAAGCGCATTGGTTTTAAGGTTTATTGTTAGATTTTAAGCTTTAGAAGTTAGGGGTCGTGGTTAGAATTTAGGGTTTAAATGTAAAGATTTAGAGTTTAGTGTAATATGGTTATGGATATAGGTTCTAATATATAAACCCTAAATTATAACCACAACATATCAATCTAAACCACTAAACCTAAACCCCTAACCTTTAAACCCTAAACTCTAAAACTAAAGCACTTCTGGAAACTTTTTGTTTTCACCATATGTGTGTCGATTAATTACCCATTTTATTTAAGGTAATTTTTTCGTATACAGATCGTGAAAACAAAAAGTTTCTTCAAGAGCATCTTAGTTTTAATGTTTAATGTTAGATTTTAGGGGTTAGGTGGGTTAAAATTGATGGGTTGTGGTTACAATTTAAGGTTTGGAGTTAGAATTTAGGGTTTACAAGTTAGAACATAAATATCTAATCAAATTACCCTAAACTCTAAATCCTAACCACAACCCCCTAAAATAAACCATCAACCTCTAAACTCTACATTCTAACCCTAAACCTTAAAATACAAAATCTTAATCCTTTTATTTATTATTGAAAAACATTTTTTGATATGTCAATTAGGACCTGTGGCTGTGAAACTCAATCTCTGGTAATGGTAGAATTACATTTTTAGTCCTTTAAAAAAATTCAATACTGTGTTGTTTGCTTGTATTGGCTGAGTGCCTAAGTTCCCTGTGAATGGTTGTTATCATGGTCTAACAGATCCTGCCTACTTTATAACAACTCATTACAACCCTTTTCTGAATTATAGCAAACCACCCAATAGCCACCGGTGAATAGAAAACAACCACCAAAACCGGAAGTTCATGGCTGACTCTCGCCAATCCCTTGCAGATTGTCACGATCTCGTGACCAGTATGAGAAAAATGTAGGGTATCGGATTAGCCAAGAATGCAATTTTAATGAACAATAACAATTACAAAACCAATGTTGGTATTTCCTTCAGTCAGGAGCTCTGTATAAATGAAAATGGGGGGAGGGGGGATGGTATCTGCTAACATCCTTTCTTCTTGAAACCAATGTATCCTAGCTTGGTTATTACGAAGTTCGGCACTTCTTTTCCGAACCTCAAAATCTTCGAGATGCTAATGCAGGCTTCTTGGTTTTTGGTACATACGCAAACTGGTTAAGATCCACAGCAGCAGATGACCTTCAGTGGAAAAACCAAGTTTTAGCTGATGAAAGCTAGGAATACTATCTTTAAGTGAAATCTCTGTAAGGATAAAGATTTAACTCTGTTTACCTATTGATACATGTGTTCTGAGCATCTTTCAAAGGGGCTCGAAGACCACTGGCACGAGAACCGGGTGATAAGAATCTAAATGATGATATTACCGAAACAAATCTTTCCATGGATTTCTCTGCTACGTTTGAGTAATGGCCTAAATGTGAAATGTTGGATCCAAATTTTGCCTCTCCGGCTTTTGTCTCCGCGAATGTTTCAGGATTAGGATCACGATCACCTAGAAATGAAATAAATAACAGGTAAAGATTCTTAATCGTGGTGCCAAAGTTGGACCATGACAGCCATACAAATTTAGCACTAAGCAAGATAGTTCATCAATACATAATGAAGAACACCAGATTTGTTCATTACGAGGCATTGTGATTAACAGTTACCATTATCATCACGGGGTGCATCCATGTAGATTTGCCGGGGATTCTCACTTTCCTGAAAAAAAAAAGCAAAATAATTTAATCCGGGAACACAAGAAAAAGAGACAGCATGAATTATAAAACCTGAAAAAAGAAAGTGAAAGCACTGACTGTTTCAATGTACTCAAGTGAGGAATTTTTTCTTTTCGAAGCGGTTCCTTTGCAATAGTTATTTCCATTACTATCAGAATTGTGAATCTCAGGGAACTGATTGGTAATAGCACCCTTGCAACAAGATTTTACTTGTTTATCTTCCTGATCATTTGTGTCAGCTTGCTTCTTCTGAAAGTACCGACTTCTTACAATGCCCTTTTTGCCATCAGTTATTGTTTTACTTTTACCCACATGTGCAACAGTGCTGTAATTATTCTCATGTGAAGCTGGAGAAGGTCTATGTGTTGGCTGGTCAGATTCTTGAGGCAACACACCGTCGGGGCTTCTCGTGTTATCCACCCTGGCTTCTATATCCATGAACACACAAAGTAAGCATTTAACTCATGGTAAAATTATAAATCAATCTATCAGACATGTATCTTTACCAGGATTCGGAGATACTTCATACTCCGAAAGCTCAGAAATGAAGATGTTTTCTCCCTGCAGAAATTGAGCTAGAGAGCGTAAAAAATACAATTATTTAAATGAACTAAAATTAACTCTCACTTGCATCACTCACAATGTTGTTAGTATTTTTTGAGTCGAGTGAGGTTGACAACAGGGTATCGATTTCGCAAGAAGCATCCTCCACAGTAACGTGCTTGTCAGGACTGATAGAAGAATTGGCAACCAAACTTGAATGCTTAGGTGAAACCCGAGGGGCCTTGAAGTTTCTTTTTGCTTCAAGAGATGCAAAGCCTTCAGTTGTTAAGGAACAACAATATACAAATAAAGATAAACAAGAATCACCCTGATGAAACATGTTGGGAAGGGCTATTAGATATAACGATTAAGAGTTAGTTTAAATAGATAATTGGCTTCAGCATTCCGTGCATTTATAACAATCATTTAGCACCATATTTTCCCTAAAGTCTCAACGATCTCTAGCGTTTCTACCAGGTCCTTTTCTGTCGTAACGGAAAGTTCTTTCCCTAGACACTGCCATTTTGTAACCCTTTAGGAAGAATGAATATATTTCTTCGAACATGAGAAGTTGACAAATAGATACAGAACATAAACTAGACAGTTTCATGATTTGCTAGAAAGAATAGACAGGTAGGAAGGAAGGTCATGTAAGGAGAGCGTAACACAGAGCATAAACTGTCCAATTTTCCTGAGGCAGATGATTAAAATGCCAGAGAATTCTCTACCATGGGAAAATTCCCCCTTTGTATTCTTTTAATATGTTAAGCAACTAGACAGCTTCATGATAACTGAATAATGCTCATTCCGTATAATGCAAGTTCCCCCCTAAATATGCCATAAATCAAAGGTAAGAGAAAGCAACATCAAGGGATACAGAAATAGTTGGTCAGAAGGTTCTTCTGTACAGGCAAATCTAGCCTTTTTCTTTCACTCTCAGGCTTAAAGCTTTTCAGCTGTAAATTTCTGTCGGGCACCAGCTGAGAACTATCACTGACACCCTGTTAAAGGACCAAGTATTCAGGAACAATCGTCAATTAGTGGAAATAATGAAAGAAAAATATAGAATTCAAGTACTAAATAGAACAATTACCTGAAATGGCATTTGCGTAAATGGATCAAGATCACCTCTTGCTATGCCTTGAGCTATTTGTCGGGGTATCGGTGTATTCCACATTAAGGTTTATCAAGTGTTTCTCAGTAAAGACTAATAAAAAAAAGTTTTAGCTAATTAGATGATTTATCAAGGATATGGGCCTAAAAAGTCCAAATCATCACCAATGTTGTCGGATATGTCAGATAAAAGTACAATATCTTCTGTGATAGGATCATAGACTCGTTGGCACTGAAATGTTAACATTGCTTTCTTGAATGATTCTTCGTAAAGAGGAGGAACTGAAACAGTGCTGTATCTCAGGTGCTTAATCACCTACAAAAAAAAAAAGCAGAGAAAAAAGATCATCACTAGATGGATAAGAGACATTATGCAAAACAGTGACAGGGACATAAAGAAATAGTATAACCAAAGAGAAGATTTTCTCGTGTTAAAGATATTCAATATATCGAGACTCGAGAGCATTCATGATGGTGCTCACCTTGTCATAACTTTTGAACTTTTTAATCAGTGCATGAGCCCTTCTCAGACCCATTCCTGGCAGTGACTGTAAATAGTCACAACCACTCAGGATACACATCTCGAGCAGCATCTGTTTAGTGAATCCAGCAAAGCTTAGCTCCTTGTTTTGCTGTAGCATTGAAGACTTGAAGTCAACACCTTGGCCAAACTTATCCATTTTAAATATAACCTGCATTAGTTAAAGTATCGTAGAACTTTAAAATCTGAAAGATAGATATAAAAAAAATTCCTCATAAACATTGAAGAAATTGTAGTATGAAGTTGAAAATAGTTAATAGCTACACAACTCACTCTAGGACAGCCAAAGGGTATAAGATCAGAATCCTCAGTGATAACTGCATCAACCTGTTTGCTGATAGCCAAGAAAGTCATTTGTGCATCTGCCTCGTAAGGTGCCACAACATAACATATGTTCTCCCGCTTCAAGACCTTCCACAGTCGACCATGTCAACAAAGAAACAGCAGTATAACATAAAAGGACCTTTTAAGATTGATTCCCTCTGGAAAATCTAACAAGATCTCCTTCAGAATTTGTTACTTACCATGATTAGTTCATGTGCAATTGAAGGTGAAATGTCAACAGCTTTTTGGTAGCACTCATAAGCGGCAGTAGAATTTCCACATGATTCATGTTCAATTGCTCGTGCAAGATTTTCCTTCCTTGCCCTGCATTTATGAGGCATGGAACATTTCTTTACACCATGATAGGAGATCACAAATTCAAATAATCCAATAACGAAGTCAATCAGAGAATATATATATATATATATAATGCCCCCTGGCATCTAAACAATAGAGCTCCAAAAAAAAAGGCAGGTTGCCTTTGTACATTCTTAATTAGACATTTTGCTTGGCAGTTTTCTGGCATTAATACGAAGCATTCATGTGCTCTGAACATTGCAGAGCACCTCAGAGAAGAACTTCCTCATACAAAGAAAGCACGTAACTTGCAGATGTCTCAAGTAAACAGGACGGACATATCTAAACGTCTTATTTCAGGCTTATCATACAACCCAGATCAATGTGTTGACTGTCTGAAAGCACCACGGACCATTGGTAAGAAAAACTTAAGAGTAACAATACCTATCTAAAATCTTGTTTCAACTTTATAATACATCCATGGAGCAATCTGGACCCAAATTTTGACTGGGAAAGCAAGAATGATTGCTAATAACAACTTATAAACAGATCGGACAACTGAAGCAGAGCTAGATTCATACGCAAGCACACCAAATATACATAACACCGGAAGTGGATAGGCAGCTGACATAGAAGGACAGTGACATATAATTAGGACTACAACAACTCAAGTAGCATATCTATTTGCTAGTTGGATATGAAGGCAAGACCAACTCATTCATATTTTGTTGTAACCCGAACCATGTTTAGCATTTCAGGAGAAAAGACATCTAACAAACCTTGCACGCTTGTTCTCTTGTTCAATCTTCATTGGAAGAAGACCTCCATCAAAAACAAGAACCGGTTTAACACCATGATGTCGAAGCAAATTTACCCTATGCATACAATACTCAATGTGCCTAGAGAATCAGAAAACAATGCACCCGTGTTAGAAAGGTGAACTAAACTCAGAAATCTTTGATTTGAGATGAAGTGGGAACTTAATAAATTCTAAGCCTAAATTTTGCATCTTTTTTACAACTAATAAACTACATTGCAGAAAACCCATATCTATTTTTTTCTTTAAACTTCCCTGAATTAAGAAATGCAAATTGAAATCAAACGCCAATACATTACTCAAAATCCAACCATTTCAACATCAGCATAAAATAAAGATAACAAACAACCCAGATTGATATAATCTCAATACTTTTCACAGGGGCAACCTAAAGAAAAAGAAGGCAACTTTTTTTCAAACCAGTAGCTTCATTCAAAAAATACCCACTAACCCATTTCGTCAAAAAAATCGTACGAAAAAACCCACGAATGGATAATCTGTGCATTTATATGTTCTAAGAAGATAAAGCTAGAAAGAGAGGGGAAAACCTGGAGGTGGGTAATCCTTTACAGAGCTCAGTGCTGCAAGACAAGGCTCCTTTGTGGAGCCAAGAATAGGTATCGATAGCTACGCTACAGCCCTCAAGCTCCTTTATATGGATTGGTACCATAATCGATTTCAATAGAGGCAAAAGCCCTTGTATTCCCATCCCTGTAGCTGATTCGGCGAGGGCTTGAATTTGTAGCTATGGAGAGTAAAAAAAACCAGCGCCTTAATCTTGCACTGTTAAAATCATATCTGCAGAGAAATTGGGTGAAAGGTTTGGGGTTTCAAGGAAGAAGAACTTGACAATGGCAGAAAATTTGGGCGGGAAAATGGTGGGTCGGGTCCAAAGATTAAAAGGTGTGACTTTTTAGTTTTGGCAAAATGACAAAATATGCCCCAACGTTTGCATGTTTTGTCATTTGGCTCTCTATTCTTTTTTTGGTCCAAATATGGCCCCAATATTTGCTTTTTTGTCATCTCTCCCCCTATTCTTTCTTTTGGTCCAAATATGCCCACAACGTTTCATTCATAGTCCAAATATGTCCCTGTTGGATGTAAATTGTCAATCAACTGACGGTCATTGTCTTATAAAATTTTTTTGACATGGCATCAGCAAATCTTAATATGTGGCAAGTCCAGTTAACATCAACTGTTGAATGTTAGTTGACTGACAGTTTCCATCTAACGGGGGCATATTTGGACCAAATTGAAATGTTGAGGACATATTTGGACTACAAAAAAAATATTGGGGGGCATATTTGGACCAAAAGAAAGAATAGGGGGTTAAATAACAAAACAAACAAACGTTGGGACATATTTCGACCAAAAAAATATGAGGCTAAATGACAAAATATGCAAACGTTGGGGGCATCTTTTGTTATTTTGCCTTTAATTTTTACCAAAAAAAAAGAAGAAGTTAATTTCGTCATAAGCCCTCAAACTACAGGTTAGATTTTAATTCGGTATTCATGCTTTGAAATGTTATGATTTAAATTAGTTTTCAAAAAATCAATATCATTTCTATTAAGTCTCGTTAGATTCTTTTGTCCAATAATCTTAGATCTCTATAAATTTAACTATTAATCAAAGTAAACTTTACCCTTCAATTCTTAGATTTATATATTATCTCTCTTTGATGTTTAATCTTAGTTTGTCTTCACTCTCGTCTATCATTGACATCGTCAAAACTAAAAGTGACAAACGAGTCGTTTGATTTGGGTTATTTTGGATATGATTACATTTAGTTTAGGTTCAGTTCCAGTCAGTGCGGGTCTATGGTGATTTTAGTTCGGGTGTCAGGTTGGGTCAGTTGATTTTCAGTTTGGTTGATTTCAAGTCAGATCCATATCGGGTTAATATGGATCAATTGTTTTAGTTAGTTTTAAGGTCGAGTTAGGTTTTTCGACCATATATATGACTTTATATAGCCTATATATTTGGCTTTTTGCTGAGTTCACAACCCATCTTTCTTTTTTTATTTTAATATATTTTATTTATTTCGGGTTACCTTCAGTTCGGGTCTATTTAATTCGGTTGGAAATTAGTTCGGGTCTATTCTTGGTTTAAATAAAATTCACATCGATTCTAATTTAGTTCGGTTTATTTTAAATTCCGAATCAAATTTAGGTCATCACGTTCGGGTAATTTCAAGTCTCGGGTCAAGTTTTACAGGTCAAAATTTGAGCTTTATATAACAAATTTCTTATGACACAACTTGAACCATCGATTTGACTCTCCATCAATCAAGAGATCACCATGTGTACCATCCACAATCAGCTCCAAAACGTATATCCGTTTTAAGAGGATACCAGATACGTATATCAAAGAAAAAGACACCCCAAAATACACCAGATACGTATAACTATGCAAACACGTGGCTTACATAAATATACAACGACATGTTAGAAAAAGTGTCAACATCAGGGCCAGCCTGCAAAAAAAAAAAAAAAAACTTTCCCACTTGAATATCTGCCTGTAATCCTACACCAGTAATTTTAATCTTTCATTCTACACCATATATCTTAACCAACCATTTTTATAGGACAAAACATATACTTTTCTTTTCCCGGATTTTATTTTGTGGTTTGATTTGCATGCATAATCATGAGTCCTGCATCAAACCATCACTTAATCGGATCGACTCGGGCCGACTCCGTTACGGATTCGAACTCTAAACATTGGTTAAGGTATTATAATTTGTGAACATTGATCAAACACGCAATGACAAAGAGATGAAAACAAAACAGTGCCAAAGAGGAGAAAATTCAATAGGAAAATGATAACAAGTGGCTTAAAATCCTATCCAAAGGGGAAAATAAAAGAAAAATCAGAAACCCTTTTTTCCCACATGTGGTTTATCTTATATAATTAAGAAACTTTCTCCTGGGGGTTTATTTGCAAGACTACAAAAGTTGAAGGGAAAAAAAGAGAGATTTCTTGTGATTTGCAGACATGTCTTTAACTGTGATTTCTTCAGTTTATGCAATTTGCAGTGATGCAGCTGGAGTTGCAGGTAGGGTTCATTTTTCATCTTTTTATTATGATTATGATAAATGAATGTTTGAATTATAATCTGTAGATTATAAGGAATTCTGGGTTTATTTTGATGTTTGGTTTAGGGTTTTCTTGTTCATAAAGTCCTAGACTTTGCTGATCTGTTGATTTTCCAAAATTTTCCAGGAAACATATTTGCTTTTGTGCTGTTCTTGTCACCTATGTAAGTTCATTTACAACAAAACAATGTACAAAAAGTTGAATCTGCAATCTTTTATTACACAAATTGAAGTTCCTGTCTTTGTTTTTGTTTTTTTTCAGACCAACATTTAGGAGAATTATCAGAAATGGTTCAACAGAACAATTCTCAGGGATGCCATACATATATGGTCTCTTGAACTGCTTGATTTGCCTTTGGTATGGTATTCCCATTGTATCTCCAGGCATCATCCTGGTGGCAACGGTCAATTCGATCGGAGCGGCTTTCCAATTGGTTTACACCACCATCTTCATTGCATACGCCGAAAGGCCGATGAAGTTAAAGATGTTCGGATTCCTAGTGTCGGTTTTCGCAACATTCGGTTCAATAGTCTTCGTCAGCCTCAAGTTCCTAGACTCCCCGACACGACAACTCTTCGTGGGATACTTAAGCGTCGCGTCTCTGATCTCAATGTTCGCCTCCCCTCTACTCATCATAGTAAGTTCAGTACTAAAAGCATTCACATTCTCCAATGTTTCGATGGAATCTCTTCTCATTCGTGTTCGTTTCAGAACTTGGTGATCAAAATGAGAAGCGTTGAGTACATGCCGTTTTCGCTCTCGTTGGCAACGTTCCTGATGAGTCTAGCTTTCTCCGTATACGGAATGCTCAAACGTGACCCTTTCATCTATGTAAGTTCCTTTTAACTTTATTTTTCCACATTGTTTGAATCTTTGTTCTGAAATTTTTCTGCAATTGATACAGATTCCTAATGGAATTGGAACACTTCTGGGGACTGTACAATTGGCCTTGTATGCCTATTTCAAGAGAGCATCCCAAGAGGAACTAAGGCATCCTTTGATTGATCCTTGAAACCAGGGGTTAACAGATGTATTGCGGTTAGTACGGACCGCTATTTTTTTCCCTCGAAATAACTATTTCAGACAGTGTCACTACCACTGTATAGCGGTCGATATTGCAGGAACGGACAGCTATTTGAATCCGTGCTTGAAATGCTGTTTGCCACTCAGATTTTCTTTTCCCAGTTTTGATTGGCTTAGCAAATTGTTTTTCTGTTTTTTCCTCTGTTTGTCAAATTTGCAGATCCTGGAAATTCACATATATTCATACACACACACACATATATATATATATATATAGGTTCATAATTTTGAGGTTGTTCTTGTTGTAATATCAGTTGCATCAAAGACTCAACATCATTGTACTTTCAGAAGAAATTACCTGAATAAAACAATTATATGTGGTCAAATTTCGCTACTAGTCCCTGCACTACGTGTAAGTTATGTATTTAGCTATTGTACTTTAATGTGGTCATCTTTTTTCGTTAAATTTAGGGTAACCTACAATAGAGGTCACTCAATTATGGGTAAGTTTACATTTAGGTCACTTAATTATTAAAAGTTATATTTGGGTCACTCAATTATAGGTAAGGTTATATTTGGGTCACTTAATTATTAAAAGTTATATTTGAGTCACTTAATTATAGGTAAGGTTATATTTGGGTCACCCAATTATTAAATGTTACATTTAGGTCACTCAATTATGGGTAAGGTTACGTTTGGGTCACCCTTCATATTTAAAAAAGTATATTAATTTGTGCATTAGATTAATTAATGATTTCAAATGAAGTACTCTAATATTAATGAGGGTTTACAAGTGATTTAGAAGAAGAAAATGACTAAACTGATGTACTTTTTTTAAATATGAAGGGTGACCTAAACGTAACTTTACCCATAATTGAGTGACCCAAATGGAACCTTTAATAATTTGGTGACCCAAATGTAACCTTACCTATAACTGAGTGACCCAAATGTAACTTTTAAAAATTAAGTGACTCAAATATAACTTTACCCATAATTGAGTGGCCTCTATTGTAGTTTATCCTTAAATTTAAGATTAAGAATAAGAAAGATTGTGCAAAATTTTTACACTTGTGTAATAAAATATAACTCAATATTATTTATGACTGCCCGGATCGAAATAATCGTCTAATTTTAAATGTGGAATTACATAAATATTGTGGTTGGATTTTTTTATTCCAAAAATATGGTTTCCCTTAAATTATTTCCAACAATATATCATTTTATTGTTTGGATCAGAAGACCTATGAATTGCTCCCCGTTTTTGAACAATAATAAAAAAATATTAGAAAAATAGGGACATTATTCAAAGTCGTAGTGTCCTCCCCCGTCTTCAAATAGTGTCATCTTCAAAAATAAGGGCACACTGCACGTTTGTAAACAAAAAATATTAAAAAAAATAAGGGCACTATTTAAAGACGAATGATGTGTAATTCGACTTTAAATAATAACATGAATTTTTTAATATTTTCTGGTAAAAAACTGTTAAAAAACGGGAGAAATCCTTCAATCTTTTGATTTAAACAATAAATAACAATAGATTTGAGAAATAAAAAATTCAAGAACTATATTGCTAGAATTTCTCTAATTTTAAAAGTCTACATGTATTTTTTAAGATTTTGATAAAATATTTGGCCTAAAAATGGATTTATATAAAAAAGCCCTTCAAAATATGAATTAAGTAGGAGCTTCAAATTCCAGAGCCCATATTATTTGAATGCTGTGAATTTTGTCCTTATAGTTTAATTCGGTTATTTCTCAATCAATGTATTAATTAATTTTGAAATTTTGATCCTAATCCAAATAGTACTTATAAGTTTTTTTTAGATTTTTAGATTTTGATTATAACCAAAATAGTAATGGTTAAATCCGTTAAGTCAAATTATGATATTAGTTCTTGTAATACGTTAACGTTATAATTTTTTTTTAAATCATCTGTTCTGAATATACTATAAATCATTTGACAATGCATGCTTAATCATCATGATGCAGTTGCTGGTGCTCGAACCCGTGACCTCTAGGAACAAGAACCGTTCCTTTAACCACTGGCAAGTTGATTCGTGCAACGTTATAGATTTTTCTTTATTGTTCTCCAATTTGATATTTTAAGTGTAGTTTAGTCGTTTTGTCCGTATATTGTTTGGATCATGTTTGAAATTCCAAAATTCCAAAAATATAAGAATCAATTTTGATTAAATTAGAGTATAAGGATTAAATCAATGATTTATGCATAATACAAAGACCGATTACAAAATTTGACGCTTATTTATATATTATATAACTTATAGTTTTAATCATGTCAAATGTACTCGTACCCTTTCAAAATTTAAAATTTAGTCTATACACTTTATTTTTTACGAAATTGAGTTCATGTACTATTTTATTTAAAAATCTTGACCCCTTTCCTAATTTCTGTTATATTTTACGGTTAATTGTTGAATTGACACCTATAAAAAGATACAATAACTATTTTACTCCTTCATATTTACATTTTTATCAATTTGACCTTAAAAAGTTATAAATGTATATAATTAAAAAAATGTATTGTTCAATTAATGACACCTTTTTTAAGATTAAGGGTTAAATTGATAAAATGACAGTAAATGTAGAGGACTAAAAAGGTTATTTTACCTTTTTTATAGTTGTCATATAAGCAAATAAAATTGAGAATTAAACAAAAATTAAAGAACGGGCAAGTTTTTGAAACAAAAAACTGCACATGGACTAAATTTTAATTTTTTAAATAATACAAAGACCTGTGTTATATTTAAACCAAAGTATATTATAAATTATAATTACAGTCTAAACCCTAAAACATAAAATATCTCTCACTCTCACTCGCTCCTCTTCTCGCCTCTTTGCTCATATTTTAGTTTTCTTAAAAATAATATCTTTTTGTTTTCGCTTCTCCATTGGAAGCTATCTCGTGTTCGGATTTCTTGAATTGGTTTTTGTCGATCACGGCGCTCGTTTGATTCGATTTTTTGGTATGTTTCTCTCATGGGTTTGATTTTTTCTGTGTTTCTTGGATTTGGGTAATTGAGATTTGGAATGGATTACTGGGACTTAGGGTTTTGTTGTGATTGTTCTTCTTGTTAGTTCTATTGTAACGCTAATTTACTTTTGTTGTCTACATGGTGTTTGAATCTTCTGGGTTTCTTTGATTTGGGGAATCGAGGTTTGGGAATGTATGATTGGGAGTTGGGGTTTTTGTTATGATTGTAATTCTGATTAGTTCTATTGTAAATGCTTTTATTTGTGTTGTTAGTCTAAATTGAATTCGATTTCATCGGAACTTCCAAAATTTCCTTAGTTATGCGAAATTTCGTGTTTAAGTTGTTGAATTGTATATTTAAATCGGACCTAACATACATTAGGGTTTTTCAATGCCTGACTGAATTCGAATTTCGATTATTATTAATAATTTTACAAAGTTTTAGTCTTTGTTGGTCGAGGTGGTCCTTAGATTTTTCGGGTTATATCGAAAAGAACAAATTAATTGGTTTTGTAGTGTTTTGGGGTTTACCCCTTTTTTGGTTTCTGGTTTGGGATTATTATTAATAATTTTACGAAGTTTTAGTCTTTGTTGCACTTGATTAGCTTTTACTTCTTCTGTATCTTAGTTATGCTTTTTAACAACTTTTAGCGAATGGTTGTTTAAAAAAGACTTAAGTTTTGTTTATTTTAATTTTTTTTTGCCTTTTCATATTGTCTGGCAGTGTGTGAATCTAGAGGGTGGTATATTTTCAAGTTCTCCGGTTCACAAAATGATTGCTGCAGAAAGTGTCGTGCCAAAGCATAAGTTGAAGATTAAGTTCCCCATTCTGAGGACTCCTGTGCCACAATCATTTGAGGTTGGGCAGCAATTGAGCAGTTCTTTAGATAGGAAAAGGAAGTCTTGTGCTGGGGATTCAAAAGAGACTCATGGTGCTTCTAAGCATCAACTGGAAGGGATGATAATGGGTGGTCCGCAAGATAAGAGGCGAAAGATGGACCGTAGCACGACTCAACAGTGTACAACCCTACTAAATGATTTGATGAAGCATCCAGCTGGCTGGGTTTTCAGTCAACCAGTGGATCCTATAGCACTAAAGATTCCTGATTATTTTTCAATAATAAAAAACCCAATGGATTTGGGTACAATTAAGTTCAAGCTAGCAAAGAAAGCTTATTGCAACCTTGAAGAATTTGTGGCTGATATTAAACTGACATTTTCTAATGCCATGCTGTATAACCCCCCATCTAATAATGTCCATAAAATGGCGGAAGAAATGTATGAGTTTTTTGAGGCAAAATGGAAATCTTTGGAGGAAAAGTGGAATGCGCATGGGAATATTTTGAGTGTGCAACTGAAAGATGTTGGTGAAACAAGGCAAGGTTGCCCTAAAATACAGCTATCCAGAAATATCTCTTTGGCCAAGAAGTCAAAGACATCTGAGTCTGAGGAGAAGGCTGTGAAGATTGCTTTGAATGTAAAGGCAGCAGAAGTGAGTACTGTCTATGGTATTTATAAACGAACATGCTTAGGTACTCTTTAATTGGTTTAATTTGATAGAAAAAGGTTGGATTTGAACATTGCTTGCAAAATAAGTCAGAGTTAAGCACCTTAGTTCTGACTTGAAGTTATGTTGCCACTCATTTATTTTATTATCTTAGAAGTCTTTGTTGCTTTTTATGATGAGTTTTTTGACTTGTTAACAGGTTCAGCTTCCTAAACCGGCACAGAAGAGTGTGAGCAACTTGTCTGGAAAAAACTTACAAAAAGGTACAAAGTGGCAGAATAAAGTTTCTGCTTTATGGCTCGTTATTGGAGCTAATTTACGTTGTGTCTTATAGGCACCAATACTGCTAATGCTAGTGGTAGGTGTACTAATGGGTCTATCAATGCCAAGCGACCTTTGAGCTCCGTTGCCTGCAAATGCAGTTCATGTGGCAGCATAAAGTGTCAATGTAGCATTCCATGTGGTTCACACAGTGCATCTTCAAATTGTTAGTTGATAACATCTCGTGCTTCCTCAATTTTGTCATTTTAGGCCATAACTTTCTTTAATTTTCCAAGAATCTTATTTTTTTTGGCTTGTTGTAGATGTGACTTCAGAAAGATTGTTGGGTGGAGATCCTAGAGTGCGTAGTGAAGATGCCTCTAAACTGGTACACATGAATTTTTTTTATTGTTGAGATTTGTTATGATTACTGCAATGAAATATGTTACTAAAAATTTATATTACATTATAGGACTGCCAGGCAAAACACACATCGACATCACGAATGAGCAACTCTGATCCAGATTCTGATGGTAAGGAAATATCTTGATTATATATCACAATATTTCTTTCCTTGATCTGAGTATAATTATTCTTTCAAAAATGTTAAGGAGCTGTAAGTGCTATTGATGAAGGGAATGCTCCTCTTAGTTCACATCTTACAACTCCTGTTACAGATGCCAGCTGTGGTGAAGGTCAGTTTATGTGCTGATGTTAACCTTTTAAGTTCTTGTGGCTGTTTTGCATTTTGTAACTGCAAAACTGTCCTGAAAATCATTCATTTTACACTTTCTGCACTATTACGTTCTGGTAATTCAAACTTCATAATTTTCTAGAAGGAAAAAGAAATCTTTCTTCACTATTGTAATCTTGGTGGTTTTCAAAAGGTAGGACCGAGTAATATCTATTGTTGAAATTGAGGGGTGAGGGTGTCGGCTAAGTTATAATTCATCTCAAAGTCGTGATACATGTTCCTGGTAGGATTGGATAAGACTCTGAATGAAAATCTATATCTTTATTGCAACCTTAGCCGTTTGGTTACACAGCTGAACTGTATCATCTGTATTGTTCGATGCCTGTCTCCACTATGTTACAGTTTTAGATTTATGTGACTGTTTTCCAACACTATTGACTAATACATTGTATTAGTGCGAAAGATATTTAGGTGGTGTTTATTTTTGGCTTGGCAAACACATTGGATATAGCTGCAATCACTTAAATCAAATACCATCCTAAAAGCCTAAATGAGGCGCATTATATGTATGGTTGCGAATGAGGCAGCTCATCTTTTTTAAGCAACAATACTAAACTATCCTAAAATTGCCTGTTATTTGATGGCACTTGACAAGTGATAAGATTAAGATAATTAATTTTTAACCTATTTAATCAAGTCAAAAGAACATGATCTATATAAGTATGAAATGACATTTGGACTCTAGCATGCAATTGGCCCCCGAGCAAACCAGTCTGTATGGGTTTGTAGCTGATAATAATGGGAGAATATAGGCTTTTGATTATTGTTCAACTTTTTTTCCATTATTCTTATGAAATGTAAATGATGAAGCACATCGCATTTTGACCATCTGAATCAGCTGTGTTGTTTAATGACATATAATGACAAAGTTCTTTGACCAAATACATGCATCATGTATGTTATGCCTTGGCACACGAGTTTCTTTCATATTTTCCATCTGTGCAATTGCAGTAATTACTGATTGATAAATAACCATTTTGTTGTTTTTCAATTATTTGATGTAGGATTGTCAACTCCTATTTTTGATGCACAAATGTCACCGAAGAAAGCTCTCCGTGCTGCAATGTTGAAAAGCCGATTTGCAGGCACTATTTTGAAAGCTCAGCAGAAGACACTACTTGATCATGTAAGTTTATGCTGGATTTTTTTTTGAATGTTGTGCTGGGCTTTTTATGGTCATTGTTGTGAATTGCTTGTTGTCTTGATGGTGTTTAATAATGATAACTTATACTGCTAATGTTTTATAGGATGATAAAGCTGATCCAGTGAAGTTGCTGCAGGAAAAGGACAAATTGGAAAGAATGCAGCGTGAAGGTGCTTGTTCTAGTTCTTGGCTCGATAGTATTTGTTGAGTCGATGATTTACTGATTGTTCTTTTATTCTGTACAGAAAAGGCAAGGATTGAAGCTCAAATCAGAGCTGCCAAAATGAAGGCAGAGGCTGAGTTGAAAAGGCAACGGGAACAAGAAAGAGAAGCTGCTCGACTTGCACTGCAGAAGGTTTACTTTTTCCTTTGAGTTTTCTTGGTTCATATTTCTAGCCTGGGTTTAGATTAGACCGAATGTGAATGAGAAAAGGTTAGAGTAGACCTCTATAATAACAAGTGCATTAAGAATCTGAATGAGCTTTTGGATTTTGCAGATGGAGAAAACAGCTGAGTTTGAACATAATCTGGAGATTCTAAAAGAACTGGAGATGCTGATCGGATGTTGTCTATCTAGTTATCAATTTCATGGTCGTAAAAGTGTACCATGCGATAGAGTGATTGTAGGTGCGTATGGTATGGTAACCGGTGAGAATCCGTTGCATAAGCTGGGTTTGTTCTTCAAAGACGAGTTATTGGAAGACGAAGACGAGGAGGCCATTCTGAATGAAGACATCGGTGAAGAGGGAGAAATACTGTCATAAACAATGATAGGGTAGTATTATTTGCTCGCAGTGCTCCGTTTCGGATGCTAGCTCTGCTCGTTAAATTGCTTCTCGGTGAGAGCCGGAAAATTTTTAACAAAGGAACAAACAAAATGATAGTATTGATTGTAAATGAAGTATTTTTGTAGGAAAGTGGTTCATCTTGTAACCAAACACAACATTTAGTCATATAAAAAGTCTGAAATATATGTTTCCAAATCTCTCATTTGTTAAGAAATTATTTGTTGAAAAGCTTTTATTATATAAATGCATTATCCATATTCAAATACACGCAAGCACACATAGCATATTATACACACACATATATATATGAGAGTGAAGATTCACTTTCTAAGATGACATGAAAAAATTAACTACATAGATAATTTTTATTGGTTAGGATCATGGATGGTGTGGCGGGACGAACATATGATATAATTTCTCCAAATAACTACCCATATTTCTTTTACATGTATGAAAAAAATGAAGATTCAACTTAGGTAAAAATAACATGGATGAACCTTATTGGCTGTAACCACAAATGATAAATGAAGCGAGTCCATATAATAATTTTTACTCAATTACACAAATATATTTGTGTAAAAAAATATTAGTCTTAAAATTATTAGATAAGTTCAATAACTTGATTAAATGATTGTATTTTATTTTTAAATAAAATTATACAAAAATAAAAATAATTAAGATAAATGTGAGTTAAAAATCGATTTAAAATATTAAAATCTTATATCAACCACTACAATAATGACATTGACATATCCATAACAAGGACAAGAAGGAGACTTTCACCTCCTACGAGTCATTCCAATAGTTTAGGAATACTCAATAATTAATATGTTAATTAGGATATGACGTGGAACATAATTAATTATAGGACTCGATTTGATCACTATAATTTTAATTGCAGCAATAAAACCACTGAACTATTAAATCGGACTCAATGTGACCACCTGACGTTAAAATCTAACGGAGGAAGTGACGTGGCAGTTAGTAAAAATTTGTATAATTACACATTTAGTCCTCGTTACTTATATACTATATCTTTGGTCATAACTTTAATTTAATAAAATAAATTAATTATTTAATTAGGCGGTGACACATGTCACCACCTTATTGGAAGATTTTTTTTATTTATTTAATAAAATTTGTATAATTATACATTTGGTCCTCGTTACTTATACATTATATCAATTTGGCCCTAACTTTAATTTAATAAAATAAAGTAATTATTTAATTAGGTGTACACGTTTACTAACTGCCACCACGTCACTTCCTTCGTTAAATTTTAACGGCAGGTGGTCACATTGAATTCAATTTAATAGTTCAGTGGTTTAATTGCTACAATTAAAAGTATAGTGGTCAAATCGAGTCTAAACCCACAATATAGTGGTCATTTATGTAATTTACCCTTAATTATAAGAATCAAATTATAAACATGTATACGTACTACACAAATAATTTAAATTCTACATGTTAAAACATCATTAATAGAATTTAAGAATGTCATTTTTTTCAAGAACTAATACCAAAACAAGTGCTCAAACTATTATATATATATATATATTAGGCGCCTAATTTTTTTTACTCATTTTAGGTGTCCAAATTATCATTTTTTGGTCAGAATAAGTGTCTTAGTTTGACCTTAAAATGAGAAAAAAAGAAGCTTAGACACTTAAAAAGCGAAAAAAAGTTTAGACACCTAAAATCATGATAATTTAGGCAATCATTTTGACATTAAGCATTTTTTAAACACATCTAATTTAAATTGTTTATATGATAAATATACACATATTGAACCTATTTTATGTCAGAACTAGCATTTAGCCTTGAACTAATAATTAGGTTGATAGAATGACCTTATTGAAATAATTGATACTTCAAATAACCATTTTAAAAAATGAAGAATAGTTTGTGAAAGTCGTGACAATTAATCCATTTATATAAAGAGAGACAAGTTACCAACCTCTAGAATGTCTCCTACATTGACAACAAGGGCATTCGGGAGGAAGCTAACGGGGAACCAAACGTCGTCTTTGTGGATGTAAAAGTTGTCGACGCCGTTCAGTTGGTGGAGAATGGTGGGTGATAAGAGTGGAATTAGAGTGAGCAGGGACGGATTTATATGGGTGTGGGGCGGGGCAGTCGCCCCCATTCACGAAGAATTTTTTCTTCGCCTTTGTTTTTTTATTTAAATTTTTTTAAAAATTGATTTATTTATGAATTCCCTCCTGACTTTCAAACATTTATAGTTTGCTCTCAACTCTAAATCCTGACTCCGTTTCTGAGAGTGAGGAGTGAACCCCATCACCAGCTCCAATTACAAACACGACGATTAATACGTCATCCACAACGACTACAGGCCGTCGTCAAAACATTTCATCATCTCTTTCTCATCGATTTTCAAAGTTTTAGCCATTAAACTCAGAAGCTTCTCGCCAAGCTTTTGCACTTCCAAGATGTAAGATTCTAAAGTATTTCTTCACATGCAAAAAAAAAAGAAATGAAACCCTATAAAATATGAAAAAGCTCAGAAGCACGAATATTTTATTCTAAAATTATATCACGTAATCGATATATCCTCGTATCATGGACATATTAGATATAACTTGAGTACCGATAAGTATTTCTTTTTCTTTATTTTTTGTTTCTTCTATTTTCCACCCTTTTATATATTTTTCTTCTTCTTTTTCTTATTCACATAATTCAACTATAAGTATATCTAATATAAGCATGTGTAATATTATGCTCATAAATTTATTTTATAGTATTTATTTATCTTTATTGTACCCATACCCATACTCTGTCGAGGCTTATAGAATCCTCCAACTTCCTTTTTCACCTTCTCCAGTATCCAACTGTTAACCCCATGGTTCACCAACTGTAACCATGCAAAAGCAAATTGTCTAAACTATATTTTTTCTAATAAATGTTTAAATTATTTTTTTGGTTGAAATAGGTGTCTAAAATTTTATTTTTGGTTGAAATATGTGCTTAAAATATTTTTTGGCTGAAATAAGTGTCAAAAGTTTTATTTTTGTTTGAAAAAGATGTCAAAGTAGGTGTCTCAGTTAACTTTAAAACAAGTCAAAAATGAAACTTTAAGCAAATATTTTAGCAAAAAATGAAACTTTAAGCACCTATTTCAGCCAAGAAAATACTTTAAGCACCTATTACACAAAAAACATAATTTGAACACTTATTTTATAGTTAATCCAACAAAATATATTATATTTTACTGTAGTGGTGACATGAAGAAAGCTTTTGTTTCATGCATATCATTATCGCATGCAAGTTTATTAGCAAACGCTTCTTTTTTTCGGCTTGTTTTTGCCTGTGTTGTGTACGGGGTCGAGCCTTTGTTTGTTTTTTGTTTTTCGTTTCTTTGAATGTAATTTGAGCTTGTTCTTGATAAAAAAAATCTTTCTTTTTTCTTTTTTCTCGTTCTTCTAATCTTTACGTACATAATGTAAATGTTTTTTGAATCATTAGATGAGTTAAATGCATATATGAGATTAACAGTAGATTATGTAAAGATTATTAATTAAAAAAAGTAAGGAAATAATCTCAGCTATCCATTTAACTCATCAAACAATAAAAAAACGTGTAACCTGAAAGAAACCCAGTCTTTGCAAGTAGAGTGCAACCTTTGTAGTTGAAGATCGGAATCTTTCCCGGAAAGCAGTTGATTCATGTCAATGATGGGGAGCATTTGGGTGGGAGGAGCACCGTGGGCGGAGGAAACTGGTTGTCGGCGATCTAAACGAACATAGTCTTGTGGTATTGTTTTCATCGGCTCTTTGGCCAATTCTTGAATTGAAAAAGAGCAGCTAACCCTAAATTACTCTTCTACCTTTGATTTTATAGGGAAATATTAGGTTAACAAATAGTTTTTTTTAAGGGTAAAACTTTAATTGTGTAAAATTTTAGACAACCCTACTTATTTTGGATGAAAATTATCTGTAACACCCGTGTTTTGGGCCTAGGAGTTAACCGGGTTTATAGTTCGAGTCAATAAAATTTAAATTAAAACAATTCAACCTAATGTGTGATGTAATTGAGCTTTAATAAGAGGGGAGAGACCTACATTGAAATTTTACCCAAAACTTTTAAAAGCAAGACAACTTTATAGAGAAAGTTGTCTTCTCTTTCCCCATCCCCTTTCTAACGTCAAATAGCCCTCTCCCCTTTTCAAACTCTCCCAAAATATTAGTTACTATTCCATTGGATTGCTACTTCAATTCGATGTTGTATCATTGACTTTCAGGGTACTTGGGAGAAGCATTTGCCTATAGTAGAGTTTGCGTACAATAATAGCTTTCAGTCGAGCATTCAGATGGCTTCGTATGAGGCCTTGTATGGCCGGAAGTGTAGAACTCCAGTGTGTTGGGCCGAGGTAGGACAAAAATTGTTACCTATGTCGGATTTGCTCAAGGGAACAACCGACAAGGTGAAATTGATTTGTGATCGCTTGAAGGCTGCTTCAGATAGGCAGAAGTCCTATGCCGATTTGAAGAGGAAGGAAGTCGAGTTCTCAGTGGGTGAGAGAGTATTCTTGAAGGTATCTCCGTGGAAGAAAGTGATGAGATTTGGCCGAAAGGGGAAGTTGAGTCCGAGGTACATAGGACCGTATGAGATTGTAAAGAGGGTTGGTCCGGTTGCTTATCAGTTGCGTTTGCCATCCGGGCTAGAGAAGATACACGATGTGTTCCATGTTTCGATGCTTCATAAGTATAGGTCCGATCCATCACATGTTATGCCCGTAGAAGAAATTGAATTGAATCCAGATTTGACTTATGAAGAAGAGCCCGTTGAGATCTTAGCTTCTGACAGTAAGATGTTGAGGGGTAGATCGATTGAGTTAGTGAAGGTGCGGTGGCAACGTCGAAGTGTGGACGAGGCCACTTGGGAGAGGAAGGAGGATATGGAAAAGCAGTTTCCGTATCTCTTTCAGTCAGGTAATTTCGGGGACGAAATTCCTTAAGTGGGAGAGAGTTGTAACACTCGTGTTTTGGGCCTAGGAGTTAACCGGGTTTATAGTTCGAGTCAATAAAATTTAAATTAAAACAATTCAACCTAATTTGTGATGTAATTGAGCTTTAATAAGAGGGGAGGGACCTACATTGAAATTTTACCCAAAACTTATAAAAGCAAGACAACTTTATAGAGAAAGTTGTCTTATCTTTCTCCATCCCCCCTTTCTAACGTCAAATAGCCCTCTCCCCTTCTCAAACTCTCCCAAAATATTAGTTACTATTCCATTGGATTGCTACTTCAATTCGAGGTGTTTTTGAAAGGTAAACATGTTTTCTTACTCTCCTCTTTATCCTCTATTTACCTATGGTCTTAGATTTTAAAGTTATGGAGTTTTGAAAATTAGGGTTTGTTTTAAAGGTTGGGTTTTTAAAGGGTTTTTCATTTTTTTCACAAAATTGAGTTGGGGCTTTAGTTAATCATGTTAAAAGGTGTAACATATATCAATTTGGTTGAATTTGGATGAAAATCCGTAGTATGGTCTTAGGGCAAATTTTAAGGTATTAAAACTTGGGTTTTTGGGAGGTTTAAGGTTGAAATTGAAGGGCTGTTGGTCTACCTATGTTATGAGGATGTTTTGGGATCATTTGAGAGTCATATGGAGGTTTGGAAATGGAAATTTCAGCAAGGTTGTTGGGGAGCACGAAAATTGGCATTTTGGGGATTATGTGGATTGAGAATTTGTGGATTTTGTCTTGTGTTTGTAAAGTAAGTTATTGGTTGGGTTTTAGCACTGAATTGTGAAGTAATGTATGTGTTTTGCTTGGCTAGAAATAAGAGGAGTCGTCGAAGAAGCTATGGGACCGAATCCGGGTTCGTAGGAGTTTCGCTTGGTAGCTAAGGAAGGGCGGTGAGTGGTTTCAAACTTGTTTTAAAGTTCGGTTCGAGTGTGTGTGTGAAATGTGCTTGGTAGGCCATTTCCTTATTTCAAGTTGTTGATTCTAGCCTTTAACTTCATTACATGCTATTGTGTATTTTGCCTATCTATGCTCTTGTGGATTGTGGTTAATTGATGCATGTACATCATGAATTGTATATGTATGGTGAGCATGGAATGTGGTTGATGATATATGTTGTGATTATGAAAATTGGCACTAAATAAATTACCGGTTGTAAATGATCGATCATTAGGATTAGTGTGCACACAAATTGAGTCAAAACGTACGTGGCCTTGATGGCGTTAAGTCATCAAGGAGGAGTACGGTGATGTAATATTCCACCGGAAGCTTTTATATACTTCTACGAGATGATGAGTGGAATCCCATCCGTAGGGCATGTGGCGATGAGTGGAATCCCGCACATGCAAGGTCCGGTGATGAGTGAAATCCCACCGAGGTAAAGTGTTGTTGAGGTTTAAATCCGCACAATCGAGGTAATTTAAAGTGGCCAATTAACTTGTTCATATATTGTGATATGTGATGTTGATTTATAATTGTTGATTATTGATGCTTGATGCTTAGTATGAAGTAAGATGCCATACTATGCCACTTGAAAGACTAGCTAGGTCTACTTGATTATATGCCAATGTTTGATGTATGTGAGATTAGGATTTACATGCTTGAACCCTGCATTGTTGATGTTTTTCGTTTTAGAGCACCCTCACTAAGCTTATAGCTTACGCTCTCAATGTTCAACAATGCAGATCATTAGCGTGGTGTTAGCTCGAGGCAAGGCAAGAAGGGCTTTCAAAGTTTGTGACTCAAGTACGATGGTTGATTTTGTATTAGTTAGCAATGTGGCAAGGGTTGTGTATGAGCTTGTATGACTCATTTACATGTGTTGATGTTGGATTGACTATGGTTTGTAAGCATGATATGCTTTGATGAATGTTGTGTGTGTTAGCATGTCTTTAGATGCTAGGTTGCCTTGTTATAGTGCGAACCTCTTTATGCTTATCAAGTGCCTTCAAGGTCTTTGAGTTCCATGTATGACCTGAATGTCTAATTGCCTTTTGGAATGCTATGTATGGATGCTTAGTTTGTGTTGGAATGCTTAAGATGCTTGAATGATCTATGCACCACCTTGTGTTGATTTGTGCCCTTGGGCTTCATGTGAATGCCTACTTTTATGGTTGGTTTGCCTTAGGATTGATGATAGTGTGTTGGTTGAAGTTTTAGAGGGATTTAAGGGCCTCCTTGTGGCTTAAATCAGCTTAAACCTGTAAGTTCGTAGCAGGGGTATCGATACGGTTGGTCTAGTATCGATACCGCCTTCTTATTTTAGGTCTCGTGTATCGATACGCGAGGGGGCGTATCGATACCTTTTTGGTCACTGGAGCTACTGTCCATTTCGGTATCAATACGTGCCTCTGGTGTATCGATACCGTCATCTTAGCGTTGACCGTGGGAAGTCAACCGTTGGGGAGGGTATCGATACACTTCTTGGGTGTATCGATACGGTCTCCACGGGTTGACTTTGACCAGTTGACCTAGTCAAGGGGTATCGATACACCCCTTAAGTGTATCGATACCGCCTGCAGTTTAAGCTTAAAATTGGGCCGTAAGATGTTGGGTTGAGTTCGTTTGTTTGCCTCGTGAATGTTGTTCCGCTGTATGATCACATAGGATTAAATACTCATCTAGACAAGATTTAAAATGAAAAAATAGGGTTGCTAACCGAGGGGGAATCCTTAAGGGGTTTTCACTAGGTTTTCCCCGTGTAGCTCACTCGGACCGGTCATCCGGCCAGACCGGGACGAGGGGGTTACATTTGTTGGTATCAGAGCCTGAGGTTACCGAGACCTCGGGCAGGTAAGTGAGGTAAGCTTAATGCATTAAATGATTGTGTTGTTTGATGCATGTCTTGCCATGAATTCTTGAATATTTGACTGTTAGTATGATGTTTTGAAGCATGAATTGTTGTGTCTGGTGTCGAGTGTGTGCCCATTGCTACTATTACTCAATTTAAAAAGATTTTTGGAAAGAGGAGTACTTGAGCACTATTGGACCCTTGCTTTGACTAACGTAATCCTTATCTGTTTCTTGTTGTAGTTTATACCTTGCTAGCTGTAGCATGAGACCACGTGGGAGGCCTAGGATGGTTCGACCGGAACCACGGGCAGAGGCTCCGAGAGTTGAGCCAGTAGTGAGAGTTGAGGCTCAAGTGGGAGAGCCTGTGGTTGGAGTTGGAGCTCCTCCAACACCTCTACCACCACCACCTCCTCCACCGGGAGTGGGAGGTGAGGCCGGGGCCGGAGGAGAGGGACCACAAGGAGGCCAGGGTGGCCAAGGTAGCCAAGGACCGGCCGGGATAGACTTAGCTCTGTTGGTTCAGGCGATAGCTGGGGCATTTCAGGCTGCAGTAGCTGGAGGTCACGCAGCTCATCATCAGGGTGAGGGCACCGGATTACCTTTAGAGAGACTTCGGGGCCTTGGGGCCGAAGAGTTTAGAGGTGCTACTCCGGAGAGGTCAGAGTTGTGGTTTTGAGAAGACCGTCCGTATTCTTGCTCAGATGGGATGTACTGGTGAGCGCAAGTTGGGATGTGTTGAGTCTCTCCTTCAGGGTGATGCCTACACTTGGTGGGTCACCATTATTACGGGTATGGATGAGGCCGAGATCACTTGGGAGTTCTTTGAGACAGCTTTCCGTAAGAAGTATCTGGGTCCGCGATACCTCGATGAGAGGAAGAGGGAGTTTATGGCATTGCTTCAGGGGAGTATGTCCGTGACCGATTATGAGATCCGATTTGTCAGATTGAGTCAGTATGCACCTGAGCTTGTACCTACTGAGGTGGAGCGTTGTAACCGCTTCCGTTATGGGCTGAGTGAAGAGATCAAGACGTATACTCTAGCTTCAGATTACACTGACTTTGATGTCTTGGTCGCGAGGGCCAAGGACTTAGAGCACAGTTTGAGTTTGACCAAGCAGTCATGTGGATCTAGTTTGGGTAAGAGGTCCAGCAACTTTGATAGAGGTGATGCCAAGAGGCATCGGGACAACAAACATCAGTATGATCATAGGCGTGGTGGCGCTAACCACGGTAGGGGCCATCAGGGTCAGAGAGCTGGTGGGAAGTTGCCCACATGTGCTACTTGCGGGAGGAACCACATCGGTGAGTGTTGGGGAAATTATCATTCTTGTTGGAGTTGTGGTGCTAGAGACCGCATTAGGCGTGACTGTCCATATCAGGTGGGACATGCACCAGCTCATGCTCCTGCTAGAGCCAATGACTTTTAGAGAGGCCGCGGGCGCGGTAGAGGTAACTTCCAGCCGAGGAATGATGGTCAGAGGAACATAGCACATGTAGTTGCAGTTCAGCCAGAGGGCGGAGGTCAGGCCAGAGTTTATGCTCAGCGTAGGGATCAGCATGACACCGATGTGATCGCAGGTAACTTCTCGATACAGTCTTTGGGTTTGCTTTCTTTGATTGATTCTGGGTCTACACATTCCTACATATTGAGTGAACATGCACGGTCTTTGAATTTGCCTTGTGAGATGTTAGAGGTAGGAGTTAGTGTTACTAGTTCCTTTGGGGACACGGTAGTAGTTAGGAAGATGTACCGAAGGTGTCCGTTGATGGTTCAGGGGCATGTGTTTCCAGTGGATATGATGGAACTTCCTTTCTATGGTTTTGATATGATTTTGGGTATGGATTGGCTCACGGAGCATAGAGCTAGGATAGATTTTGAAACTAAACGGATTTCTTTGAGGCTCGCAGATGACTATGAGATTGTAGTGGTGGGTGAGAACGTGAAGTTCTTGTCCAATGTGGTTTCTGTGTTAGAGGCTAAGAGATTAGTTGAGTTGGGGTGTGAAGCATACTTAACGTATGTGATGAACCCTAACGTGAGTAAGGTTAGATCTCAGGACATCCGGACAGTGTGTGACTTTCCTAGTGTGTTTCCGGAAGAATTGCCAGGGTTACCACCGGACAGAGAGGTTGAGTTTAGCATTGAGACTTACTCTGATTCAGCTCATGTTTCGATTGCTCCGTACCGAATGGCACCGAAAGAATTGAAAGAGTTGAAGACTCAGTTGCAAGAATTGACAGATAGAGGTTTTATTAGGCCTAGTTCTTCACCTTGGGGTGCACCGGTTCTGTTTGTGAAGAAGAAAGATGGAAGCATGAGAATGTGTATAGATTACAGGCAGTTAAATCAGTTGACAGTGAAGAACAAATATTCGTTGCCTAGAATTGACGACTTGTTTGACTAGTTGAGAGGAGCATCTGTCTTTTCGAAGATTGATTTGAGATCGGGCTACTACCAGCTAAAGGTAAGAGAGGTTGATGTACCGAAGACGACCTTTAGGACTAGATATGGTCACTATGAGTTCTTAGCCATGCCCTTTGGGTTGACTAATGGACCGACTGCTTTCATGGACATGATGAATAGGATTTTTCATCGGTATCTAGATTAGTTTGTAGTTGTGTTTATTGATGATATTTTGGTGTACTCTTGAACTGAAGAAGACCATGACCGACACTTAAGACTTGTATTGAAGACTTTGCTAGATCATCAGTTGTTTGCGAAGCTCAGCAAGTGTGAATTCTGGATCCGGGAGGTAGTCTTCTTAGGACATGTAGTGTCAGCCGATGTGATTAGAGTTGATCCGAAGAAGATTGAGGCCATTGTTGAGTGGAAGCAACCGAAGTCTGTGACAGAGGTACGTAGCTTCTTAGGCTTAGCCGGATACTATATGAGGTTTGTAGAGGGTTTCTCTAAGTTAGCCGCTCCTTTGACACAACTACTTCAGAAGAATGTTCAGTTTGAGTGGACAGATGCAAGATAGAGAGCCTTTGAGAAATTGAAAGAAGCTTTGACCCAAGCTCCGATCTTGATTCAGCCTGAGTTTGGGAAGGACTATGTAGTCTACAGTGATGCCTCTTATGTAGGGTTAGGATGTGTTCTTATGCAAGACCGGAGAGTAGTGGCTTATGCCTCAAGACAGTTGAAGACCCATGAGCGCAACTATCCGACCCATGACATAGAGTTAGCTGCAGTTGTGTTTACTCTGAAGATTTGGAGGCACTACTTGTACGGTGAAAGATGCACAGTGTACACCGATCACAAGAGTTTGAAATACATTATGACTCAACGAGATTTGAATCTCAGACAACGTAGGTGGCTAGAGTTGCTAAAAGACTATGATCTTACTATTGAGTACCATCCGGGTAAGGCCAATGTAGTGGCCGATGCATTGAGTAGGAAGATGGTCGTGGACTTGAGAGCTATGTTTGCTAGATTGAGTTTGTCCGGAGATGGTGGCTTGGTTGCCGAGCTTCAGGTTAGACCTACTCTAGGTCAGTTGATTCGAGAGAAACAACTCTTAGATAGATCTTTAGCACCTCACGTGCAAGATATAGCCGAGGGTAGATCTTCAGACTACAGTTTCAACACTGATGGGGTTCTGTGTTTTAAAGATAGAATAGTTGTGTCAGAAGACAGTGATTTGAGACGTACGATCTTTACTGAAGCCCACAGTAGTCCGTTTGCTATGCATCCTGGAAGTACGAAAATGTACCGTGATTTGAAGAATGAATATTTTTGGGTTGGCTTGAAGAGAGATGTAGCCGACTTTGTCAGTAAGTGCTTAGTGTGTCAGAGAGTGAAGGCGGAACATTAGGTTCCTTCAGGTTTGTTACAGCCGTTGAGAATTCCGGAATAGAAATGGGAGAACATCACCATGGATTTTGTTTCGGGTTTGCCTTTGACTCCTACGAAGAAGAACTCAATTTGGGTGATAGTGGATCGTTTTACGAAGTGTGCTCACTTCTTGGCAGTCAACACTACGTATACTTTAGATAGATTGACCGATTTGTACATTGGTGAGATTGTTAGACTGAATGGTGTGCCGAAGTCCATTGTGTCAGATAGAGATCCGAGGTTTACATCTAGATTTTGGGAGTGTCTGCATACAGCATTGGGTACCCGTTTGAACTTCAACACTTCTTATCATCCTCAGTCTGATGGTCAGTCAGAGAGGGTTATTCAGATCTTAGAGGACATGTTGCGATGTTGTATCATTGACTTTCAGGGTACTTGGGAGAAGCATTTGCCTCTAGTAGAGTTTGCGTACAATAATAGCTTTCAGTCGAGCATTCAGATGGCTCCGTATGAGGCCTTGTATGGCCGGAAGTGTAGAACTCCAGTGTGTTGGGCCGAGGTAGGACAAAAATTGTTACCTATGTCGGATTTGCTCAAGGGAACAACCGACAAGGTGAAATTGATTTGTGATCGCTTGAAGGCTGCTTCGGATAGGCAGAAGTCCTATGCCGATTTGAAGAGGAAGGAAGTCGAGTTCTCAGTGGGTGAGAGAGTATTCTTGAAGGTATCTCCGTGGAAGAAAGTTATGAGATTTGGCCGAAAGGGGAAGTTGAGTCCGAGATACATAGGACCGTATGAGATTGTAAAGAGGGTTGGTCCGGTTGCTTATCAGTTGCGTTTGCCATCCGAGCTAGAGAAGATACACGATATGTTCCATGTTTCGATGCTTAAGGGGTTTTCACTCGGTTTTCCCCGTGTAGCTCACTCGGACCGGTCATCCGGCCAGACCGGGACGAAGGGGTTACATTATCTGCACCTAAACTATGCCTCTTTTGGTGTCACACTTTAAAAAAGTGGGTTTAAGGGTTAAGGTTAGAGTTTAGAGAATTAGAGGTAGTGTGTATTTTTAGAGGGTTGTGTTGATAGTTAAGATGTGAAATTTAGGGTAGGGTCTAAAATTTAATTTTTAGTGTGTAGCATATAAGGGGGCAATGGATTTTTGTTCACCTATTTATGCTATAAAACACAAATCCTAAATTTGTAATCTTAAACGCTGAAAACTGAACTCTAAATTCTAAAACCTAAACTAATTCCCTAACCCCTAAAACTAAAAGATTTGTATAAACTTGAGTTTACACAACAACATGTGTATCAAAGTTTCTTTTTTAAATGATATTCTTTTAAGAGATCCACTAATTTGCTTAGTGGCTAAAGATATTTATATTGTCACATCTTGTATGAATTTAAATCCCGATATGAGAATGTAACACCTCTTATTTAATCGAAAAATAATATTTTTTTTGGAACAAAGTCAAAGAGTAAATAATGAGATGAATAAATTGTGTAACTTCAAAATTAACGCTCATAATAAGTACTTAATCTAAAATTTTAAAAATGATAAAATTTAATTTGATAAATATTCGAACTAGTGGAGACTAAAATTACTATTAAACAAAAAATTTAGAGTGCACAATGCCATACCCATTCTCATTTCCTTAAAAGTTAGTTCCTGGACTTTTATCAATGGGATTAATTTTATAACTACTACCTACAAAAGTGGTTGATCATAATTTTTAATTTCTATAGACATTTTTTTCTTTCATTTATTAAGGGACTACTTTCTAAACTCAATTTATTGGTAAAAAATTTTCTATTTTTTTCAGTGTCATTTTTTATATCTCAATGTTAAAAAATTAAATTTTATGCCTTAACTCTAAATTTTAAACTCTAAATTCTAAAAATACATCCTACACCTAATTTCATAACCCTAAACCATAATCTTAAATCTTAACCATGAACTTAATTTTTTTATTGTAGGGCATAGAAAAGAACACCGAAAAAAGTAAAAGATTTCTTTTCTAATTTATTCTATTTACTATATTAAGATTCAAACTCTTAAACTCACATAAAAATTATCACTTTATTGTAGAAAACCAACTGATTATTGATATACTAAACATAAAAGTAAATTTAGTTTGAAGCTTGCTCATAATTAACCATTGGCATAATTTAAATGCCTTGTGATAAACTTTTAGAAATTGATAAGTTTAAGTTTCAACAAGAGAAAGAAATGATGTTATTTTTAAGTTATTCATGTTTGAATAATTTATTTTTATAATGCATGTACAATATTAAAAGACTATGATTAGTCAGGTGTGCGACATGAGTTAATCCTGATTAATCAGGACAATTTCTTAAAAACTGAAAAAGTAAAAAAAAAAAGAGAGACTATAATTAATAAATAGACATATTTTGTAATCACACCAAATAATATAATTTTTTACACAATTACATAATTTTGTACTCTTATGATATTTTAGTAAATTTATCATTAAATTTAAGTATATAACCAAGCTTTTGGACACATAAAGTTTCCAATGGTGCTGCTGATGATCTATCATATCAATCAAATAAAAAATAGAGTACTTTTTATGCAAATATTTCTATATCATATAAATAATCTCTTATCTTGTATTCTTGGTTTAAATATTGTTTGTCCACCTATTCCATTAAATTGAGATTTAATCTTTTACTTTCTAATGTTATTAATATGTCAAAATTAATAATACTGTTAATTATTTTCGTTAAACTAATGACATCGATCTTTTAATGTTATTAATAGTTAAAGTCACACTAAAATATACTCAACCATGTTTTTTATACGTTAGCACGACGATGTCTTTGTGGCATGATTTTCTCTTTATTGTGACGCGTTTTTCGTTTGTCTCATAATATAATTTTTATTTTCTTTTATGGTAGTTTGACGTCCGTGTAATGATTATCATGGTACATGTGAAAAGATTGACGGTCTCGTATGGTTAGATCTTTATTTGTGGTAGTTTAACAACGATCTCAAAACTATCACATTTTTACATCACTACTTAAGCGTATAGTTGGATATAGAAAGAGAGACTTCATTGTCGAATTTCTATAGATGATGAATGACATAGTCAAAGGAAGGTTCTGATTGCTTTTTGGTTTAACCACTTCATCCAACTATTCACTAATTAATCCAGATCGGGTACTATAAGGGCTCATTAGGGGTGATTCTTCTAACTCAATTTGCTTCATTCACAACGTTAGAATTCAAACCTCTAACCTTAAGGGATTTAGTGTTTCATCCCATTAGATCAATCGGTTGTTGGTAAGATTTTAATTTCTTTTCTTTTCACACCTTTTGGGTTTTCATTTTTTTATGTATAGATTTCTTAGTGAACCTAGTCACCAAATTTCTCTTCATGTTTTGGAGGGTGTTTTGTTATACTTTTCTTTATTTTAATTATATTCACTTTTTTTGTTAAAGATAATAATAAAATAAAAAACAAAATTATATCGAATTAATATAAAAAATATTAAATTCTTAATTTTAATATAGGGGAGGAATTTGTTTAAGAAAATATTGCAAAGGAATTGAAACCACAATAGAGGGTAATATTCTTAAATATGAGCATGTATACTTTTAAGAGCGTAACTTAGTTGAGATAAATGGCCAAAATTATCAAAGTGGATTAATTTTGACCATGAAATTTGCTTAATCTCAAATCCTCGTGTACATTGCATATGTTGATGTGTGGATTTATATATCCATATTACAAAATGACAAAATATATTTGTTTCTAATGAAATTCGAACCTTAAATATTTGATGTATGATTTCAAATTTTAAACTCAAATATGAATATATGCGAATTCAAATTCGAGTTGATGCATATTTTTTTATTTGTCTAAAGGTGATTACAAATTACAATGTAGCATATGTTCATAGATATTCTCAATTATTTGACAATGCGTATACACCTTATAGACAAAGCGATTTGAACCCGCCTGTGACCTTTAAGAACAACAATCATTTCCTTAACCACCGAGGAGGCATGTTGGTTCATGCACATGATTCAAATTTTAAATTTAGTTTTTTTTTTTGCGAATTCATTTATCTCACTGTTAATAATAGACAATTTTTTTAGTATAGGTTAATAATAGACAATTGTGGATAAAATATATATTCGAGTTTTTAAATAGATATATGGTTCAGATAATTTAAAAAAGGGTAAACTACAACGGAGATCACTTAATTATGAGTATAGTTATATTTGGGTCACTCAATTATTAAAAGTTATATTTGGGTCACTCAATTATGGATAATGTTACATTTGAGTCACCCAATTATTAAACGTTACATTTGGGTCACTCAATTATGGGTAAAGTTACGTTTGGGTCACCTTTTTTTTTGAAAGGTAGCGGGCCTCGTTAAACCCCCCCTCTAATGCCTAGATAGGGGGAAAAGAGTGTCTTGTTTATTCGATGAGAACAAATACACTGTTCACCAATACAAACTCAGAAATAATGAGATACAATGTCGAACAACACTACTATAAAGGCAGCAAAGGGATACTCGAAAGGACAAAGACACACAATCATCCACCTGTCTGTTCTTCACGGCACTTAATGGGATCAAGAGAACGCTGTACGCAGTCTGCTTCCCACTTCCTCTAAGGCTCCAGCTGCAATAGCATCACATAAGGGTGAGAGCTCGTGTCCGGAATAGCTTGCACTAGAATTAACCAATATAAACAACTGAGGATGTCTCGCAAAGTCCGATATCGACGAAATCGCAGCAGGCCATTTTATTTTGCTCCAATGGCCAATTCTCAGCAGCATCGTCTCCACAACAGTGTTCACTGATGGTCTTCTTTTGTTAAATACCACTTCATTCCTTTCTAGCCAAATAGACCATATGATACCAAAGAAGCCTAATGACCAGACATGTTTGGTCGTTCGCCTGATACGGATGCTATTCCATATCACTAGCAGTTCTTTTACCGTCGCCGGGCAAACCAGAAGCACATTCCATTTATCGCACCACACTTGCCAAACCTCCCATGAGAATGGACAATGGCATAGAAGGTGATTACACGTTTCTTCTACATTGCCACAAAACACGCAGATCCCATCACCCAAGTTATTAACGCCTCGCCTCCTTAGAGCCTAAAAAGTGGGAATCTTTCCCAAGATCGCTCTCCATACAAACGTCTCAACCATAGGGGGTGCAAGTTTAGCCTAGACCATTTTCCACACTACGTCCACCGGGGAGTTGGCCGAGGAAACCAACGTGCAAAAATCCTTAGGCTTGTAACAGCCAGATGAGCCATGCTGCCAGCAGAGGCTATCCGTAGGCAGACGGGACTCGGCAACTTTGTTTATAGTCTGGAAAAACTGGTCCCTATTCCTTTCCTCCCATGAGAACAACTTCCTTCTAAACTCAATATCTCATCTCCAATTTCCATGGATGAGAGAGCCAAACTCACATACTTTCCCTACCTTTTTCACCACTAAACAGAACATCCTAGAGAACGCCACTTTTAGAGGAGAATTTCCAGTCCAATTATCCTCCCAGAAATTAATTCGGGAGCCATCACCCAGCTTGCACACAGTGTTTTTAGGAACAAGTCGTCCGGATCCGATAGAGGTTTCGAAATATTTTTCCACATCCAAGATTTCTTTCTATCAGCAATTTGCCCAGCTAAAAGAGAGTTTGTTTGCTGATCATACTTGGCATCAATTATCCTTCTCCAAAAACACTCGGGTTCACGGCTATATCGCCAAACCCATTTGTTTAGCAGCGATATGTTTTTAGTCCTAAAGTCAATGAGACCAAGACCTCCGTATTTTCGTGGTTTGGCCACATCTATCCACTTTACCCAGTGAATGGGTTTCGCAGTTGTAGGGCCCCATATGAAATGCGCGTACATTTTGTTTAAAAAAGCAGCAATACTCAAAGGCATTTCAAACAAACTCATGAAGTAAATGGGGAGGTTAGAAAGAGCTGACCTGACAAGGCATATACGACCCGCAACCGAAAGCCACTTACCCTTTCAATTAGCAAGTTTGGATTTCATTCTGTCGATAACCGGATTCCACAGCTGGATTGAATTCCGCGGGCCACCCAAGGGGAGGCCAAGATAAGTCAAGGGAAGAGTCCCCGATTTACATCCCAAAGCCGTGGCCCACTCTGTCACATTTGAATGGTCAATTGATACTCCGTACAGGCCTCAAAATTCTTTTCGTATTAATCATGTTCTGCTCACTAGCTTTTGCGAAGATGATTAAATCATCCGCAAATTGTAAGTGTGTGACACTAAAATCTGACTTGCCAATTTGGACCCCTTCGATGAGTTTCAAACTAGAGGCTTTGTATAACAATGAACTGAGAGCCTCACCGACAATATTAAAAAGCAAAGGGGAGAGCGGACAACCCTGGCGAAGACCTCTTTTTATAGGGAACATATTTGTATTTTTACCATTGACAATAATTGAGATGCTGGTCGACGAGATACACACCGAAATCCATGATCTCCATTTAGCCCCAAAACCCATCTTCAAAAGAATAAAGTCCAGAAATGCCCAATCAACAGTATCGTAGGCACGCTTAAAGTCAGCTTTGAAAATGATGGATTCTTTCTTTTCCTTTCTCAATTCCTCAATAACCTCGTTTGCAATAAGGATACAGTCAGCAATTTGTTTGCCTGGGATAAACGCAAATTGGTTAATCCCCACAATCTCAGGAAGGCACCGGCTCAGACGTCTAGATAAAACCCTCGCAAGAATTTTATACATGCTGTTTACTAATGAAATAGGCCTGTAATCTTCAACAGCCACTGGAAGATCTTTTTTAGGGATCAATGATATGAATGAATGATTGAAATTTCTGTCCCTCACTGTACCGTTATAGAAATCCTTGAAAAACCTTAGAACATTATCCTTCAGAAGGCCCCAAAATTTCTTATAAAATTCGAAACTAAATCCGTCCGGCCCAGGGGCCTTGTTGCCCTCTGCCGACTAGATAGCTTCTCTTATTTCACCCTCAGTGAAAGGCAATTCCATATTTGCAGCTGTCTGTCCAGAAATTTTCTTTAACTCACAATCGAAACTTTTTATAGGGATCGTATTGGACCTGCTAAAATTGCCTCTGAATGCGTCCTCAAACACTTTCAAAATCTGTTCCTCCTTTGTATAAACCGAATTTTTCCATTCGATCGCGCTAATCCGGTTCTTGTTCCTCCGAAGTGAAGCGGTTAAGTGAAAAAACTTAGTGTTTTTATCACCCTCTGTGAACCACTTGATTCTTGACTTTTGGTACCACTCACGTTCCTCCCTACGGAAATGATCCCATAACTCCCCCTTCAAATTCTTCCATTCAGATTCAACTGCAGGAGAGTGATTAGCCGCAATCAGTTGATCTTCCACCACCGCCAATCTGCCCTTCAATGCATCAAATTTCGCCCCTGCGTCTTCTCTAAATTTCTTCACCCAATCTTTGATTGCAACTTTAGTTTTCTTTAGGATGATTCCAGAGGTTTTTTGAACTGGGAGACCGTATTCTGAATGATTTCGGCCACTGCAGGGTTCTCGAGCCAATGAGAGAACAGCTTGAAGTAGCCAGGATTTTGCTTCAAAGATGGATCAAACAAGATCAAGGGACTGTGATCCGATAGACCTCTCTCTAGTGCTTGATGTTCTACATTGGGGAACCACAAAAGGATCTCTGGAGAGATGATAATTATATCAATCCTGCTCGCCGACTTCGAACTACCAACACGCATCCAAGTGAATTTACTACCCAGCAACGGCAGATCGACCAAGTGACTTTACTGAATGAAATTGGCTAAAAGATTGCCCGTGTCAGTCCCCATCTCCACCCCATAACGCTCATCAGCATTCAATGTCGAATTGAAATCAGCACTCACAATTATAGGGAAATTAAGGTTCAGAACGAGTTCCACTAATTCATTAAAGAAGTCTCTTCTTTCGCTACAGACGTTGGGAGCATAAATGTTAACAAAACCTACTCTTTCATTCATCGTTACTAGCTTCCCTTCCAACAAAATGAGTCTTTCTCGCACAACTGAAGATTCCACCTTGAAGAAACTCGAATCCCACATTGAGATTAAACCACCAGACGCACCTTGAACAGGGGAGCACACGCATCCATCGAAACGTTTCCCTTGAACTCAATTCAGAAGACTGGGCTTTATCACACTCAATTTAGTTTCCTGTACCATACACAGCTTACATCTAACATAATGCACTAGATTACATAAGGCCCTTACCTTCTCTGGCCGACCCATACCTCTGATGTTCCAGCTAAGTAGCAATGAATTCATAACAGAAAGTGGCAACCCGAAACATAAAACTTGCCTAATTGGCCTCCTCCCCAATTTCGATCTCCCTTCATATTTAAAAAAAATACGTCAATTTAATTATTTTTTCTTCCAAATCACTTGTACATTCTCGTTAACATTAGAGTACTTCATTTGAAATCATTAATTAATCTAATACATAAATTGATATATTTTTTTAAATATGAAGGGTGACCCAAATATAACCTTATCCATAATTGAGTGATCTAAATGTAACATTTAATAATTGGGTGACCCAAATGTAATCTTACCCATAGTTGAGTGACTCAAATGTAACTTTTAATAATTGAGTGATCTAAATGTAACCTTTAATAATTGGGTGACCCAAATGTAATCTTACCCATAGTTGAGTGACTCAAATGTAACTTTTAATAGTTGAGTGACCTAAATGTAACCTTACCTATAATTGAGTGACCTTCGTTGTAGTTTACCCTTTAAAAAATTATAAAATACCGCAACTCGTCTCTTTATCATTATATTAAAAGAAAAAAATACCGCAATTGTGAATTATAACTTTTCCATTATCACTTTCATGTAGTCAAGTCAAGACTGATGAAAAAATATTAGTACATAATGTTATTGGAATGCATAATAAAGTATATTTATTAGTTCTATTAAAAAAATATATTTATTAGTATTAGTGGTAGATTTAAAAATATTGTTAAAGGTGGACGCATATAAAATTTTAAAATTTAAAGGTGGACTCAAATCATAAATATTATAAAAATTTAAAAATTAATTCATAAAATTAAAAAAATTAATGACAAATGTAAGAACTATAACAAATTTAAAGTGAACATTAATCCATCCTAAAATCTACATAAATCCACAGGTGATTATTGTTATTTTATTATATCATATCAACATATTATATTATTATTAGTACTAATAAAAAATTAAAGACAAATGTATGAACTATAACAAATTTAAAGTGAACATTAATCCATCCTAAAATCTACATAAATCCACATGTGATTATTGTTATTTTATTATATCATATCAACATATTATATCATTATTAATACTAATAAATTATTTGTTAAATAAAATTATTCGTGATGTTCGAATTTTAATATTTGTAAAACTATTTAATTGAAGGGTAAAATTTTGATACATAAGCTGTGTAAATAATCTGTGTTTTTATCTTATAAAACACAAATTCTAAATTCCTAACCCTAATACCTTAAAACCTAAATCCTATTAGCCTAAACCTTAAAATTTAAACACTAACCTTAAATTCTAAACCTTACAATCTAATCCCCTAAACTTTAAACCATATCTCATACAACTAAAAAATTCGTATAAACTAAAGTTTTCATGTATTGAAAATTTTATTTTTTTAATAATAAAATGTCTCGAGATTATGATTCTCATTTTAAGTCAGTCTCTAAATTTTTAAATATTTTAATTTCATCCTCAAACTATGACTTTCATTTTAAATCGGTCACCAAACTTTTGAACATTTTATTTTCATCTCTAAACTATGACACTCTTAAATTGGTCTCCAAACTTTTAAATGTTCTAATTTTATCTTATCCAAACTTTCATTGAGAGAGTTGAACCACTTTAAATCTTCTTGCAATTTTCTTTCTTTGCAATTAGGTTCCATCATTCTTTAAAATTCTAATTCCGTGGCGAGTGCTGACAATTTTATTATTAAAAAAATAAAATTTTCAATACATGGAAACTTTAGTTTATACGAAAATTTTAGTTGTATGAGATATGGTTTAAAGTTTAGGGGATTAGATTGTAAGGTTTAGAATTTAAGGTTAGTGTTTAAATTTTAAGGTTTAGGCTAATAGGATTTAGGTTTTAAGGTATTAGGGTTAGGAATTTAGAATTTGTGTTTTATAAGATAAAAACACAGATTATTAAAAAAATTCTAATTCACCCCCTCTTGGCTATATTCGATAGATTGTTACACTCAACAAGATAGAAGATGGGTATTATCCATAGAGTACGGCCTGGCCCAATTACTTTGCCAATGGACTATAGCCCAATTCCACGCGCAAACAGTTTCGTTTGGCTGGGCTCTGCATTTGCTTTTTGGGACATGGGAATGATATCCAAAATTAAAATTAAATATCGAATAAATATTCTTGATTTTTAAGATTTATACTTGTATTTTTTGCAGAGTAAATTACAACCACACGCTTAAAGGGGTGAAACTTCGGTAAATTCCAGTCGAGTCGAGTAATTTCGAGTTAGTCAAGTTAATGAGTCATATTTGACATATTTTATCAATTTGATTTTAATTTTAATTTAATTAAATATATTAATCATTCAGTTGATCCTAACATGGACCAAATGTGTACGTTATACAAATTTTCATTAGCAACCATGTCACATTTTCGTTAAATTTTAACGATTAGTGGTTAAAATATGTCCAATTAAATAATTGGGTGGTTGAATACTCATAGTTTTGTTATATATGTATTATCCATAGTCAAATACACACACACGCGAATACTCATAGTTTTGTGGTGAAACTCTACAGATTATTGCAGCTAGGCTCACGTCCCATGTATATTACTAATAGAAATCTTCTGCTACTCTTCTGTGCCTTCTCACACAAAAAATTAAGTTTAAGATTTATGGTTAGGGTTTAAGAAAATTAGGGTAGGGTGTATTTTTATGGTGTAGTGTTTAGGATTTAGAATTTAAAATTAAGGCTTAGAATTTATTTTTTGTGTTTTTTAATGTTGATGCATAAAAAAACACCGAAAAAGAGCAGAAGATTCTTATCTTGTATATTTAGGGATGGGCACGGGTCGGGTCGGGTTTTTGGCCCACCCGAACCCGACCTGAAACTAATTATCCTCAAACCGACTCGACCCGATTCAATTTTTAAAAAAATCCGACCCGACCCGACCCGAAAATAAATATTCTAAACCCGACCCCGACCCGAAAATAAATATTCTAAACCTGACCCCGACCCGACCCGACCTATAGAAAAATAATAATTTTAGGGACCTAATTATAAAAAAATAATTTTAAGAGCCATAATTATAAAAAATAATCATTTTAGGGACCCGACCCGATTCAATTTATTTTTTGTGTTTTTTAATGTTGATGCATAAAAAAAGCACCGAAAAGAGCAGGAGATTCTTATCTTGTATATTTAGGGATGGGCACGGGTCGGGTCGGGTTTTTGGCCCACCCGAACCCGACCCGAAACTAATAATCCTAAAACCGACCTCGACCCGACCCGATTCAATTTTTTAAAAACCCCGACCCGACCTATAGGAAAAAAATTAATTTTAGGGACCTAATTGTAAAAAAATAATTTTAAGAGGCATAATTATAAAAAATAATAATTTTAAGGACTAAAATGTAAATAAAAAAATTAATTTTAAGGACCTAATTATAAAAAATATATAAAGATGGGCTATTATTACAAATATCCCTAAAAAATTTAGGAGGAAATTACACTATTAGTCCCGGGTCGGGTCGGGTCGGATATTTTCACCCTAAAACCCGAACTCAACCCGACCCGACCTCACCCTACACAAAAATCCGACCCGAACCCGATTTTTTCATAAAAATACCCGACCCAATCGGGCCGGGTCGGGTCGGAACCCGTCGGGTCTGGGTGTCGTGCCCATCCCTATGTATATTACATGAAAGCTGCAATTATTCTCACACAACACAACATATTATATATATACCTGATTCACTCACACTGTGTAAAATTTAATTATTTTTACCCATTTTTTTTGAAATGTTGGATGATGGTAAATAAATGTTGAGAGTATTTTTTTTACATAATCTTCGCATTTTTTATTGTTAATCTCAGCCATCCATTTACTTTCATCTATTGGTCCAAAAAAGTGTAAAACTTTCTAGCTTTACATGGTATAAGAGGATCTTATCTCATATATATTTCATGAACCGACGGTGAAAACAAAAAAGTTTTACAAGTGCCTTAAGTTTAGTGTTTAGGTTTTAGGGTAATATGTTAGATATTTAAGTTTTAATAAGGATTATAGATATCTAAATCTTAAACTAAATACCTAAACCTTAAATTAAAATATTTGTAAAACCTTTTTATTTTCACCGATAGTGCATGTTTGGTATTTGACAGCACAATAGTTTGTTTGGGCATTGTATTTATAGCTTGTACTCTTTTCCTCCACATAGATCTAGAGAAGTTTTTAACGAGACACACATACATGTTAATGAGTTTTGTGATCTAATAAAAAAATCATATCTTGTCGAGCAAAAAAAACCCATATATATATGATTTGTAGTTTTTGAGTTTAATCTCAAATCAAGAAGAGTTGTCTTCTCCATTTCCATGGATCCTCATATGTTGCATATGTGATTTCCCATTGAGCTTCTGAGAGAAAAAACTTTTAAAGTATGGTTCCAGTCTAACCCTTTTGAACAATGGTGGATTGTGAGGGTTTATCAAGCTAGGTGATGGCCCAACAGTTGCCTCAATGTTAGGGTTCATGAAAAATACTACCGAAATTCTCTCTTTCTCTGCATCTGGTACCACCTTGTGCTCAATGCTACGGTACACTCCATTGCTATATATCTGCAATCAGGGGCGGTTCAAAGAATTTAGGTGTCATATATTAAAATAAGATCCTTAATTTATAACCAGTAAGAGATATAAATTTTTTCTTCAAAAAATAACGTTAGTAGAAAAAATATTATTAGACTATCCTTTTAAGCAACAAAAAATTGACTTATAAACATCTAATAATCAAATATTTTCACTTAAAAAGTGTTTTTTTTTTCATGTTTTAAGTTTTAAATAATTCTATATACACACACAAAATTATATGGAAAATACTTTGATGCACAAGCTTGTGTAAACTTTAGTTTACACAAGCCCTTTAATTTTAGGGTTTAGGGTTTTAGGTTAGAGTTTAGGGGTTTAGTATGTAGGGTATATAATTTAAGGTTTATGGGTAGAATTTAGAATTTAGAGTTTAGGATTTAGGGCTTAGGTTTTAGGTTGCTAGGGTTTGTGATTTAGATTTTAAATTTTATAAAATGAATGTGTAAAAAAAATTACAGAGCTTGTGCATCAAAATAAAACCCAAATTATATATATGTTTATAACTTTTTACAAATATTTAATTTAAGTTCTTTATTTTTTGGCCCCTCTCTCAAGGGCCTTATGCGGTCGCTTTTATCGCGCCTGCCCAAAACCACAATGTCTGCAATGGTTAAAACAGTTAGAATCCCATAATATATATATACAAATACAAGGCTTAATTACATCAAACACACTCAAATTATAACCCTAATTCTAAATTATATTGATAGTCGATATTGTATTGTCATATTTAGAGACAAAGCCATGATTTGAAATTGAAGGATACAATATAAATTTTTTAAAGTGAGGAAGACAAATTTATAAATAACCTAATTTTTAAAAATAAATGTATTTAAACATTTAGGATATGACAATTAGGATATGATATGGAGTCTATTTAAACATGCTAATCGAATTTTTACCAGGGCTACATACTACACGAACAATTTAAATTTGTATTTTTACCAGGGCTACATACTACACGAACAATTTAAATTTGAGATGTTAAAAAATAGTATCAATAAAATTTAAAAATGTCACTTTTTTTAATTTAAATTATTCATGTAGTAAATACACCATGTTCTACCTATACTTTACGTCAAATTTAACCTAAAATTTAGTTCCGAAGATAATAACTATATTAATAAAAGGACTTGATTAATAATACATAAAAACTGATTAGATGTTTTGAAGTTTAATAACCGATTTAAAATAGACCTATATCATAAATAAGTACTTAAAGTATATGAACCTTTTATTTAAGTACTTAAAGTATAATTTTTGGTCAAAATAAATATTTAAAGTATGCTTTTTGATCAAAATAAGTACCTAAAGTATTTTTCGTCAAAATAGGCACCTAAAGAATATTTTTTTTGTCAAAATAGGTACCTAATGTATTTTTAATCAATGTCACATGACAACTTATAGGAACATATATATATATATACTTTAGGTGCCTATTTTTACCAAAAAAAATACTTTAGGTACCTATTTTGTCCAAAAAAGTATACTTTAGGTACTTATTTTGACCAAAAAAATATACTTTAAGTATTTATTTTGACAAAAAATACTTTAAATACTTAAATAAAATAATTGATATACTTTAAGTACTTATTTGTAATATAAGCCTTTAAAATATGAGGAATAGTTTGAGAAAGTTGTATCAGTTAACCTAATATTGTAGTAATAAAGAGAGAGATGTCATCAACCTCTAGAATGTCTCCTACATTGACAGCAAGGGCATTGGGGAGGAAGCAAACGGGGAACCAAACACCGTCCTTGTGGATGTGAAGGCCGTCGACGCCGTTCAGTTGGTTGAGAATGGTGATCAGAGTAGAATCGGAGTGAGGCGTAAACCCCATCACCAGCTCCGGCTGCGGACACGGCGGATAGTATGTCATACTCATCGATTGCAAACCGTCGTCAAAATATTCCATCATCTCCTTTTCATCGATCTTCAAAGCTTTGGCCATTAAACTCAGAAGCTTCTCTCCAAGCTTTTGCATTTCCGAGATGTAAGATTCCAAGGTATTTCTTTATATAAAAAAGAATTATTATTAGCGAGAAAGATGGGTGGGTACTGTTAAACAGTTATATTAAAAATTTAAAGTACGTAATTACAAAATTTATAACCGTGCAAGCTAGATCATGTCCCACTCAAATTGTCTCTTTAGAAAATTCAACAACTTTTAAAATTTATATTTTCCTTTTCCTTTTTTTATTTTTCCAACAAAATTTAACTTTTAAGTATAAAATTATCATTTTAATTATTTTACAACACATTTTTATGCAATTTTTTTATTTCTAAAATTACGTAAAAATCAACATATATACTAATTAGTAAAATTGATGAAGTAACAATTGATGCAAAAACAACCAACCGAATAGCAATACTCATGTTTTTAATCCTCCAAGCTACCAACAAAAGAACTTTATTATATCGATAAAAAATAAAAAAATACATGTAGAGAGATTTTACCATAAATCATTGATTTTATATGACTTATTTCCAACCCTATACCGCTTTTATTCGGACATAGGGTGGATGCTTAATTTTTTGTCTCACATTCACAAATAGACATGTTAAATTCGGTAAAAATCCCCTGCCTCCTAATTAGATCTCTTCTACGATACACATTAAAAATTACTTAAAAATTAAATTCTAAATCATAATCCTAATTTTCACATTCTAAACCCTAAACCCTACACCCTAAAAACACACCCTACCCCTAATTCCATAAACTCTAACCACAATCCTTAACCTAAACCCGCTATTTTAAAGTGGGGGCATAAAAGGGGCATGCGATTTCCATCCTGTTAAATTATGCATTTTATGGGTAGAAATCGTTTACCTTCTAATCATGCCTCCATTTATGCCTCCACAATAAAATTAGGGGTTTAAGATTTAAGGTTTAGAGTTTAGGGTTAGGGCTTATGGCTAGGGTATAGGGAATTTAGGGCAAGATGTATTTTGTAGGGTGTGGGATGTAGGGTTTAGGATTTGAAATTTAGAGTTAGGATTTCTAATTTAATTTTTAAGTGTTTTTTAACAGGAGGTATAAATGGAGGCATGGTTAGGGACAAAAGATTTTTACTCGCATTTTATCTGTCTATATAGAGAGAGATAAATAGATTGATTAATATAAAAAATTCATACGGTTGTTCCTTAGTACTCATTCGGTCCATTCCTGATTATTAGGTGAATCGAAAATAAAAGAAAAAAAAACGAGAGAGAAAAAAAGAAATGAAAGAGGAGGAAACCTGAAGGATGAAGGGAGCTCTGGGAAGAGATGAGGCATTCGTTTGTGGATAGGGTTGGTGGTCATAAAAAACCTATCAGACCAATCAAATTTCCCGCCATCCCTCTCCGTGGTTCCATACCCTTCCAGCCCATCACCTTCCCTTGTCTTAAACTTCATCTTCTCCTCCAATGGAAGCTTATAGAATCCTTCCACTTCTTGTTTCACCTTCTCCAGTACCCAACTGTTAACCCCATGGTTCACCAACTGCAACCATGCAAAAAGCTTTTTGTTTCATGCATGTTGTTAAAGTTAAAAATGAGGTTGTGGTGAATACTACCAGTGATTCTATTGGAAAATAATACGATGTTTATATTAAAAGATTCTGATTCGAGCATCTATATATCTGTATATGTAAGGTATGTGTTATCAGAGAGTTTACAGAATACTATCATATAATTATACCAGTGTATTAAAAAAATGAGGTTGTGGTAGTGTTAGAGACTAGAAATTTTTTAGATTTTTGAATCGTGTGTGGAAGAACATCCTCAGAGTACTTTGATCATGACCCCCAAAATTTTGAGAAATTCGAATTTGACTCCAATAATTTAAAAAAAATTCAATTTGGCCATCTCAAGATTTAAAAAAAAAATCATATTAAACTTCAAATTTTTGAATACTTTTAATTAAATCTACTCTCATAATTTTTTAAAAGTTCTTATTAGATCTTTTAAAAAAATTAATTAAACTCTCAAAATTTTTAAAAATTTTAGTTTAAGCCTCTATTTTTTTTTTAAATTAATTGACTCTACCTAAACTCTTATACAAATGACCTCTTAAGCAGAAGTCTAACATATATCATTATCATATGCAAATTCTTTTCTTCTATGCATATATACATGATATATATATATATATATATGAGATAAGATCCAGTTACATAGTGTAAAACTCTCTAAGTTTTACACGTTTTTTATCGTTGGATGGGTGAAACGGATGGATGAGATTAACAGTAGAATATGTGAAGATTATCACTTGGAAAAAAAGTAAGGAGTTAATCTCAGTTATCTATTTACCCCATCCAACAATCTAAAAAACGTGTAAAATTTAAAGAGTTTTACACTGTGTAAGTTGATCATAACCCTATATATATATATATATTTGTGTGTTACCTGAAAGAAGCCCCAGTCTTTGCAAGTGGAGTGCAACTTTTCGAGCTCAAGGTCGGAATCTTTCCCGGAAAGCAGTTGATTCATGTCAATGATGGGGAGCATTTGGGTGGGACGAGCACCGTGGGCGGAGGAAACTGGTTGCCGGTGATCTAAACGAACATACTGTTGGGGTATTGTTTTCACCGGCTCTTTGACCAGCTCTTGAACTGAAAAAGAGCAGCTAAAGCTAAACTGCTCTTCTACCTTTGATTTTGCTGCCATGCTTGCTTAAACTCAACCGGCCGATGTGTGCTGATGATGCCACCACTCACTGCAAGGGTATTTATGGGGAAATATTATGCTAACAAATAATTTTTTTAAAGACTTAATATTAAAATAAGTGTCTAAATTATCTTATTTTTTTTTCTTTTTAGGTGCTCAAATTATCATTTTTTGTCTCTTATAAGGTCAACGGATGTACCTATTTTATCAAAAATATATTTTAGGCACTTAAAAGGGACAAAAAAGTTTAGGCACGTAAAGGAAAAACCGGATAATTTATGCACTTATTTTGATTAAGCCTTTTTAAATGATATTCCCTATGTCCCGTTCAATATATCCAATATTGATTTTTTTGGTTAATTTTTTTAACGTTGACTTATTATTAGTTTAAATTTATTATGGATAAAGATGTAAAAAATATTTTTTAGAAACCTTCAATTGAGTACTAAACATATTAAGTAGGACAAGGGAGTACTGTTTTTCTGAAATAGAGTCCAGATTAGTCAATAAGATGAGTAAAGTCGTGTAGCATTAAAATTAACATATCTAATAAGTATTTAATCTAAAATATTTAAAGAACATGACTTAATTTGACAAGTACTTAAATTAAATTGGATCAAAAATATCATTAAACAAAAAATTAAGGACATAACCCATCTCATTCCCTTAAAAGCACTGTGTAAACTTTTATCAATGGAATCTATTTTATAATTACTATCTACAAAAGTGGTTGATCATAATTTCTAATTTCTATTTTTTCTTTGGTATGATTATTTATATTTAATTTATTAATTAATTACTTTAGATCAGATATTATAGAGATTTATTATAAGATAAAATGACTCTTCAAATTTAATTTATTCAATTCATTGTATCAAGATTCAAACTCTCGAACCAGCTTAAAAATGTTATTTTATCGTATTAGACTATTAGTCCAACTAATATAATTTTTTTTCTTATTAATGTGTTGTACATGTAAATTTATGTATGCATCACGCAAAGTACATTTTGATTCTCCTAATTAGGATTATATTAATTAGATATACATTTTCACGCAAACTCATTAAATTAATAAGTTTTGATAAATTTATCATTAAATTAATATTTTAACAATTCAATTGGTATATTTTAAATGCCTTGTGAGTTGTGATAAACCTTTAGAAATTAATAAGTTTTTGTTTTAGTCTATCTACTCTGCTTAAATTGAGATTTAATCCTCGTACTTCCCAATGTTATTAATAGATCAAAATTGATAACAATAATAATTATTTTCATTAAATTAATGATTTGAATTTTTTTACTGTTATAATGTTATTTGACTACATAGTTAAAGTTACACTAAAATATTGTTGATCATGTTCTTTATACGTTTTTTATTATTAAAAAGAAAGATACTATCATAGGCCTCATTAATATATTATTAATTTAGACCTATTAATAATACTGTAAAAATAAAGAGACAGTAGACGGAGAAAATTTTATATACTCGGTGGGTAATCTACCCAGCTGACATGACACTTTAAATTTAAACTTTTAAACTCAAATAAATAATAAAAAATTATAAATTTAATATAAAAGATAAAAGTTATTACTTCGTTAATTAATTATGTCACTCCTATTAACTAAAGTAATTAAATATGATTGAAAATTTTATTATTCCAAAATAAGAAAGAAAAAAAGAAAGAGTGAAAATTAGACAATAATATTTATATTTTAGGCAAGAAACCAATACTAGTAATAGATTGTGAGCACCTATATCTGAAGAGGAAGGGATAAAATTTTAGATCGTTTTTTTACTATTTGGTTTTATATTTTTCTTTATTTATGTCTTGTACAATCTAATCTTAAAACAACAATTTTAAATTTATATATTTATAGGTAAGATCATTTTTTTCCTGTGAAGAAAGGTATTGAACATCAATCTACTTTAAAAAAATCATATATCATTATAAAATTAAGTAGTGTTCACATGTATACGTGTTTGTCTCAAATACTATTAATAAATAGAAGAGATAATATTTAGAGTTTTGAATAGTCTAAAGGTGATTACAATAAATTATTTGTTCATTGTTTTGATTGTATTTAGAGTTTTATTCTAAATTTGTATTTGAACTTTTGTCACATTTTATGTACTTTATTTGGTGTCAAAATATATGTTAATTTTTTTTAAAAAAATAGATGACTGTTCTATATCTTTCTCCACATAAAAATAAATAATTTTACCGACAAATATATAAATTTAAAATAATTGTTTTTACTTTCAAGTAGACTAGACATAAACAAAAGAATGAATAAAACTGAATAGTAGAAAACGACCCAAAATTGTATCTTTTCTGCATCACGCTTAGGTGCTCACTAGGGGTATGTGTATAAAGTCCGATCTGAGTCATCCAATCTAATATATATGATCTATTTTTTATTTTCATGTACTTTGAATCGAATATTTGAGAAAAAATCGAATGTAGATCACCTAAATTGTAGTTTTGGATTATTCAAAAATTAAAAAAAATGCTTTTAACCTTTTAGAGTTTGGACATGTCTAACCTTAGCCCTTGATTATATGATTTTTGAATCTAAGCACTCAAGATTTAAAAATTTTGTGTGTAATTTGGACTTGAATTTGACGTTATTGAAGAATGATTTGCAAATTTCATATGCAAACAAAGTTCTCAATATTAATATTTGCTATTACATTTTATTATGAGATTATAAATACACGTGATATTTATTTCATTATTGATATTTTTAATTTATTTCTTTATCCGACTTTATTGGTAGATTTTATAGAAAATTACTAATGATATTACATTCTGTTTCTTTTGGTGAAATTGTTATTTTTAATTTATATAGTTTGAAATTTCAACTTAATTCAAAGATTAACATATGTTTCATAATTCCAAAAAAATATGAAATTAAATTTGATTTTTTTGTCAAACCAAGTCATATGTTCGAATATGAATATTCGATCTAAATTTTTTGGATATCCAAAAAATTAATTATTCAGTTTTCGGATTTGATGCTTATCAATATTTTAGTGTTTCGAAAGTTCTGGTATTTAAAATTTTGGATCGAATCAAATCCGATATCTAAAATTATACACCCTTAATACTATACATGTATTGATTTATTGCCTAAAACATAAATATTACTTTCTACTTTTTCACCTTTTTCCCCTATTTCTAGAATAATTAAATTTTTAACAATATTAGCTACTTGACTTAATAATATTAATTTATTAGTAAAAGATACATTAATGGTATTACATTTATAGTTTTAAAAATTATTTATTGGTAAAAGAAATATTGAATGCTTTGTATTACCAAGACAAATTCTGAAAGATGCTTTAATTTTTTTTCTTCACTCATAATTATTTAAGATGACATGTCATGTTCCACCTAAGATGGGTAGATTATCCGGTGGCTGGATGTAGCATTGCCCGGAGCCCGCAGTAGACTGGGTTGTTGCTCTTTTTTTCTTTTTTTCACTGTCGTTTTTTAGCTTTTCTTTTTTTATTCACCTAAGATGACAAGATGACTTTTCAAATTCAATTTATTTAATTTATTGTATCAAGATTCAAACTCTCAAACTAGCTTAAAAAATTTGTTATTTTATTGTAGTAGTCCAACTAATATAATTTTTTTTCTTATTAATGTGTTGTACATGTAAATTTATTTATGCATCACGCAAAATACATTTTCATTCTTCTAAGGATTATATTAATTAGATATACATTTTCACGCAAACTCATTAAATTAATAAGTTTTGAATAAATTTATCATTAAATTAATATTTTAACAATTCAACTGGTATATTTTAATGCCTTGTGATAAACCTTTAGAAATTAATAAGTTTTTGTTTTAGTCTATCTACTCTGCTTAAATTGAGATTTAATCCTCGTATTTCCCAATGTTATTAATAGATCAAAATTGATAACAATAATAATTATTTTCATTAAATTAATGATTTGAATTTTTTACTGTTATTTGACTACATAGTTAAAGTTACACTAAATTATTGTCGATCATGTTCTTTATATGTTTTTATATTAATAAAGAGAAAGATATTATCATAGGCCTTATTAATATATTATTAATTTGGACTTATTAATAATATGATTAATATCTTATACACAGATGGTGGAAATTAAAAGTTTTCACAAGCGTCTTAATTTTAGGGTATAGAGAGTTAGTATAGGGTTTAAGGGTTTAGGTGTATGAGTTTAGAATTTAGGGATAATTGTTTCAATTTAAGGTTTAGGGTTATAATTTAGTGTTTATAGGTTAGGGTTTAGTTTTTATGGTAATATAGTGAGGATTTAGGTTTTAACCTATAAACCCTAAATTATAACCATAAACCTTAAATTGAAATAACTATTCCTAAATTCTAACCCATAAACCATATACCCCAAACTAACTCCCTATACCCTAAAATTAAGGTGCTTGTGGAAACTTTCTGTTTCCACCGCCTTTATATAAAATATTTATCCTTAATAATATTGTAAAAATAAAGAGGTAGTAGATCAGGTTGTTGCTTCTTCTTTTTTTATCTTTTCACCGTTATTTTTTAGCTTTTCTTCTTTTATTCACGCTGTCAACAACTGCATTAGTCTTATGCTTGTTGTCGGCCGTTAATGATCTTTTATATTTCTTTAACTTTATTTTTATTTGTTCCAAATAAAAATCACTTATGTTTGGATTCTTCATTTTCGCACATCTTGTTATGTTTTGTTTCGTCTGTCTTAGTGGCATAATTTTTTTTTCTTGCGGCACGTTTTTCGTATGTCTTATGGTACAATTCTCATCTCCCTTCGTGGTAGTTTGATGTCCATGTAGTGATTATCACAACGCACATCCTGATCAGAGAAGGTTGACAATCTCGTAAGGTTAGATTCTCTTTTGTGACAGTTTATCGATGATTTCAGAACTATTAACCGAACAATATGCAAGATTGATTTTGTTGACCACCTCCCTTGCATCACTACTTAAGCGTGTAGTTGGACGGAGACAAAGAGATTTGTTTGTTGGATTTCTGTAGATGATGAATGACATAGTCAAATGAATGTTTTGATTTCTTTTTCACGCCCTTTGCGTTTTTACCATTTTTGGGTGAGATTTCTGAGTGAATCTAGTCACCGAGTTTCTCTTATTTTGATGTGTGATTTGTTGTATTTTTTATTTTAATAAAATTTAATTTCTTGTTAAAAACAATAACAAAATAAAAAGATAAAATTAAGTATTTCAAATTAATATAAAGAACCAAATTCTAAATTTTAATATATGGAAGGAATTTTTTTAAGAAAATATTGCAAAGGAACTAAAACCATAATAGAGGGTTATATTCCTAAAGATGAATGGCCAAAATGATAAAGTTGAGTCAATTGATAAAAAGGTGTTAAACTATGATTTATGTTTAATATATGTATAGAGATTTATGGACATACAATAAATTAAGTGATTTAATGCGTTGAAAATTATCTGAAAGTTGTCAGCAAATAAATTTATATTATAAACAATGTCACATGGTGTGATATGAGGTTTTTTAAATTAGTTAAGACCTAATTAAAAAATGAATATGCAGAATTCTGGTTTTAATATTCATTTTATATTCGCTAATAAGGCCTTGATTAATAAGACCTAATTAGTCAAGACCTAATTAAAAAATGAATATGCAAAATTATTATTATTATTAAATTCCGACGGTTTACAAAGATGCAACATATTTGATAATTTCTTTTATTTTGAATCCTAACAAGTAGTCCTAGTGAAAAAGCGGATGATGTTCATTATAAGAGACTCAAGTTCAATCGTTTTTTTCTGTAAGATGTGTGTTTATTGTCAAAGAGTTAGAAATATGTATGAACATATACTATCTCGTAATCACTTTTAGATTATTTAAAATTTTTTTGTTTTATTATAATTCATTTTAATTTGATTAATTATATATAAAAATATATGTAAAATCACTTACATTAAAATCAAGTTTAAATTTGAGCAATTGAACCTAAATATAAAAATTAATCGATGGAGTTCGAATTTAAACAATTTAATTATATTTTAAGTTAAATTTAAATAAATCATTGATGCATGTTTAGCATATAAAGATTGAGAAAATATATGTGATTGTGGTCCATTCATATATTTTAATTGATTGAAATCTTTGGACATAATATATATCTCTTAAGGATCTAAATGCAACGTGCGGGATATTGACTTTTGACCCTTTTTATTTTCTTATTTTTTAAATAGATCTATATCTTTTTATTAATAATTTTATCTCAGATTGCCACATTTATGATGCACGTGAAGATGTTAAAAATATAGTATAAAAATTTATTCAACGAATGATTACATGTGAAATGATACAAGGTATATATAATTGTTAATCTTATATTTAATCTCTAAATAATGTATTTTATTTATTTTATTTAAATATTATATAAGATCATGAACATACAAAAAAAAGGCCCTTAAAATGATATTAAGGGTCATTTCAAAAAAGGTAATTTTCATTTTTTTAATTGAGTTAACAATTGATTAATCTGTGATACTAATTTGGTCAGTTTTTTAGATAATATATGATAAAAGATAAAAATAAGAATCTATTTAATGTTTTTATTGTAGATGATAATTCGATAGTGGATTTTTTTGATAACAAGAGAAAGATAACAACCCAGCTCTACACTGGTGCGAGACAATCGGCTAGCAGCAGGCGCTGCACACCTTCAGGCGGGTGGTCAAACCAACGGCAATCCAAGGAACCTCCCCGAGCCAATTTCACTAACAAATCTACCACCTTGTTGGCCTCGCGGCTTATATGCTGAAAAATCACCACCCAATTTCGTTGCATTAATCTTCATATCTGATGCACCAAACCAATATGAACCTTGGTCGACATACTCCTCGACAACAAAAGAAACGCTTCCCGACAGTCCACCTCCACAACTACCTTACGATAACCATGAAGCCAAGCTTGAAGCAAGCCTACAAAAACACCCCACAGTTCCGCCTCCAATGGAGAGCAAATCCCTATAAACTTCGCAAATCCAAAAAGCCAATCGCCATGGCTGTCACGACCCATACCACCGCATGAAGCGAAACCGCTCGTCACCTCCCTTGTGCCATCGGTATTAAGCTTTAGCCACCCCATCGGCAGTTTAACCCATTTCGCAACTCCGCCCAAGCCTGTAGTCGAAGAGGCCAACAACACGGCTGAGATTGAGAGAACTCGCACACTCTCATCCACACACCACCTACTGTGTTCAAGGACGTTGAAAGAACCAGCAGCATCCGAATCAAATATACAGGTATTACGAAACTTCCAAATAGACCACAAAATAGCTCCGAATCGCAAGTCCCAATCGCTTGAGTCACGCGCAAAGTATGTCGGCTTCGAGAGGTTAACGTGAAGCCACTCGAGTATGTTCATGGATAAAAATTCATTAAGTCTCGAATGGTGAAAAGGACTTACCCATACACTAAACGTCGATGGGCATGTGCGAAAAAGGTGGTCGATCGACTCCCCCTATGTCCCACAAACACCACAATGAGAGTTGGCCGCCATATGCAGTCACATTCTCTTGTCATTTGTAAGTAGCTTTCCACAACCGAGAAGCCATAGAAAAATCTTAATTCGTTGAAGGCCACGGAAATGAGTAATATCCTTCCAAACCAAGTCCGACGGGCTATCAACAGAACCTGAACTGATTTGATAAGCCGAACGCACCGAAAACTCTCTACGAGCCTCCGATTTCCAGCCTACACCATCAGCTGCAGCAACCTGTTGCGGTGGTAGAACAGCTGCAAGACGCAGGAAAGTATCCTGCGGCAACAAATGTTGAAAAGCATGCCATCGCCAACTGCAATTGTCCGCCACCATATCCGCAACACTAACCATCGGCAACCCATTACGCAAAGCACTATCCGACACATGATCACACAATGCTCCAACCTCACCCAACCACACATCACGCCAAAAGTCCACGAAACGACCATTACCTATGGACCAAATGAGACTATTTCGCACATCTTCCCAAACTAAGCTAAAGCCTTTCCATAAATGAGAGCAGCGTGGACGGGAAATACTAAGCGAAACCGATGTGCACCATTTGTATTTCGAGCGCAAAACCTGAACCCAGAACTGATCAGTATTGCGAACTAGATTGAAACAAATTTTCATCAAGAAGGCCTCATTCTGTATAGACAGTAAATTAAAACCCAAGCCGCCCACAGACATTGGCGAACACACAGACTTCCAATTAACAAGGCTTATCTCGCCTCCACCCGCAGAACGCTCCCAAATAAAACTACGAATTAATTGCTCTATTTCCTGACAAGTTCCTTTAGGTAACAGAGTGGATTGCATCGCATAAAATGGAATAGACGATAAAACAGACTTTGCATGAGTAATTCTCCCAGCAAGGGAAAGCGACTTGGCTGACCACCCTGAAAGCTTGTCACGGACCCGTTGCACCACATACTGATAGGAGGCTTTAGTAACTCGCTTATGCAACAATGGAACGCCAAGATATCTACCCAGATCCGATACTTGGCGGAAGCCAAAAGAAGAACTGATAGAGTCCCGAAGAGCTTGATCCACATTCCTCGAAAAATAAATACTAGTCTTAGCAATGCTCACCTTTTGACCGGATGCACCACTAAAATGATGTAACACCTCCTCCAGCACCGGGACCTGATCCATAGAAGCCTCACAAAAAAGGATCATGTCGTCAGCAAAGAAAAGGTGTGATATCTCTGGACCTCGACAGACTAGACGAACCGGCTTCCATGCTTTACTCGCCACCTTCGCGCGGATAGACTGTGCCAAACGTTCCATACAAAGCACAAATAAGTAAGGAGATAGAGGATCACCTTGCTGGATCCCTCGAGATGGAAAAAACGGTTCAGAAGCGGATCCATTCCAAAGCACTTGAGTAGACACTGAAGTCACACATCGCATAATCAAATCCCGAAACGCTGTCGGCAAGCCAATATCACAAAGCGTATCACTAATAAAGTCCCACTCAAGCCTATCGTAAGCCTTCTCAAGGTCTATTTTGTAGCCATCTAACCCACCTTACCCTTCTTCACACGCATAGAATGAATAACTTCTTGAGCAACGACGATATTGTCTATAATAGAGCGACCAGGGACAAAAGCTGTCTGACTATCAGAGATCCAGCACGGTAATAACGGCTTGAGGCGATTTACAATGGTCTTCGTCACAATTTTATAAAGCACAAAACAAAGACCGATAGGTCGAAACTGGCTTATCAACTCAGGGCTACTCACTTTAGGCAACAGAACAAGTAGAGTACGATTCAAGGAAGAATCAAAAGGCTTACCGGCGAAAGTATCCCGCACAAAACCACAAACCGAATGTCCGACAATATCCCAGTTACGCTGATAAAACAGCGCGTGGAGACCATCGACCCCCGAGGCCTTAAATGGCGCCATCTCAAACACAACCCGTTTGACCTCTTCATCCGACACTGGTCGCAAGAGACCATTCAACAACGCAACATCAATAGGAGAAAAACAACCCGTACTTACATGACTAAGGTCAATGGCCCCAAAAGACACGAATAAGTCTTTATAAAAATCAACCGCTAAGCGCTGTAGGACTCCCTGGTCCGAACACCACCCCCATCCAGCAACCTTAAAGCGTGAATGAAATTCTGTCGTCGACGCTTCATCGTACAATTATGAAAATACTTCGTGTTTTTATCACCAAACCTCACCCACTGTTCTCTTGACTTCTGTAGCCAAAAGGTCTCCTCCTGAAGAAGAATGGAATCCAATTCCGCGCGTAAAGAAACATCCAAATCGTGTAACACCCATGTTTTGGGCCTAGAAGTTAACCGAGTTTATAGTTCGAGTCAATAAAATTTAACTTAAAACAATTCAACCTAATTTGGGTCTAATTGAGCTTTGGGAAAAAGGGAAGGGACTAAGGTCGTAATTTTACCCAAAAGTTTTGAAAAGCAAGACCACTTTAATAAAAAGTTGTCTTCCTCCCCTTTATCCCCCTTTTTCCAACGTCTAAAGCACCCAAACCCCCTTCAAAACTCTTTCAAACCTAAAACACTATTCCATTGTGTTCCTCCCTCAATACAAGGTGTTTTTGAAAGGTAAACATGTCATCTTGCTCTCCTCTCTATTCCCTATCCACTCATGGTCTTAGTTTTTAAAGATATGGGGTTTTGAAAATTAGGGTTTGTTTTAAAGGTTGGGTTTTTAAAGGGTTTTTCATCTTGTTTCACAAAATTGAGTTGGGGCTTTAGTTAATCATGTTAAAAGGTGTAACATATATCAATTTGGTTGAATTTGGATGAAAATCCGTAGTATGGTCTTAGGGCAAATTTTAAGGTATTAAAACTTGGGTTTTTGGGAGGTTTAAGGTTGAAATTGAAGGGCTGTTGGTCTGCCTATGTTATGAGGATGTTTTGGGATCATTTGAGAGTCATTTGGAGGTTTAGAAATGGAAATTTCAGCAAGGTTGTTGGGGAGCACGAAAATTGGCATTTTGGGGATTTTGGGGATTGAGAATTTGTGGATTTTGGCTTGTGTTTGTAAAGTAAGTTAATGGTTGGGTTTTAGCATTGAATTGGCTAGAAACAAGAGGAGTCGTCGAAGAAGCTTTGGGACCGAATCCGGGTTCGTAGGAGTTTCGCTTGGTAGCTAAGGAAGGGCGGTGAGTGGTTACAAACTTGTTTTAAAGTTTGGTTCGAGTATGTGTAGTGTGTGTGTGTAAAGTGTGCTTGGTAGGCCACTTCCTTTTAACTCAAGTAGTTAAAATTAGCCTTTGTGCTCCTTAAATGCTAATGTGCTTGTTGACTATGCTCTCGTGCTTGTGGTAAATTGATGCTTGTGTATTCATGAAATGTACATGTATGTGATGAGCATGGAGTGTGGTTGATGATTATAATGTGGTATTGATAATTGGCACTAAATAAATTACCGGTTGTAAATGATCGATCATTAGGATTAGTGTGCACACAAATTGAGTCAAAACGTACGTGGCCTTGATGGCGTTAAGTCATCAAGGAGGAGTACGATGATGTAATATTCCACCGGAAGCTTTTATTTATTTGCTACGGGATGATAAGTGGAATCCCATCCGTAGGGCATGTGGCGATGAGTGGAATCCCGCACATGCAAGGTCCGGTGATGAGTGTAATCCCACCGAGGTAAAGTGTTGTTGAGGTTTAAATTCGCACAATCGGGGTAATTTAAAGTGGCCAATTAACTCGTTCATATATTGTGATATGTGATGTTGATTTATGATTGTTGATTCTTGATTATTGATGCTTGATGTTTAGTATGAAGTAAGATGCCATACTATGCCACTTGAAAGACTAGCTAGGTCTACTTGATTACATGTCAATGCTTGATATATGTGAGATTAGGATTTACATGCTTGAACCCTGCATTGTTGATGTTTTTCGTTTTAGAGCACCCTCACTAAGCTTATAGCTTACGCTCTCAATGTTCAACAATGCAGATCATTAGCGTGGTGTTCGCTCGAGGCAAGGCAAGAAGGGCTTCCAAGTTTGTGACTCAAGTACGGTGGTGATTTTGTGATAGTTAGCAATGTGGCAAGGGTTGTGTATGAGCTTGTATGACTCATTTACATGTGTTGATGTTGAATTGACTATGGTTTGTAAGCATGATATGCTATGATGAATGTTGTGTGTGTTAGCATGTCTCTCAATGTTTAGGTTGCCTTGATGTGGGTGTAAACCTCTTATATACTTGTCTTGTGCCTTAAAGGCTTCGAGTTTCTTGTATGACCTTAAATGTTGAAATGCCTTCTGTTGGAATGCCATGCTTGAAAGCTTATGTTGCTTGTATGGTTTGTGTATCATCTTGTGTTGGATTGTGCCTTTGATTTCAAGTTAAAACATGCTTTTATGTTTGATTTGCCTTAGGATTGATGTTAGTGTGTTGGTTGGGGTCTTAGAGGGATTTAAGGGCCTCCTTGTGCCTTAGATCAGCTCAAACCTGTAAGTTTTGTAGCAGGGGTATCGATACGGTTGGTATGGTATCGATACCACCTTCTTGTTTCAGTCCTCGGGTATCGATACACTTGAGGGGTGTATCGATACCATTTTGGTCACTGAAGCTACTGTCTATTTCGGTATCGATATCGGCCTCTGGTGTATTGATATCGTCATCTTAGCGTTGACCGTGGGAAGTCAACCGTTGGAGAGGGTATCGATACACCCATTGGGTGTATCGATACGGTCTCTACGGGTTGACTTTGACCAGTTGACCTAGTTAAGGGGGTATCGATACACCCCTTAAGGGTATCGATACCGCCTGCAGTTAAAGCTTAAACCTAGTCAAGGGGTATCGATACACCCCTTACGGGTATCGATACCGCCTGTAGCTAAAGCTTAAAATTGGGCTGCAAGATGTTGGGCTGAGTTCGTTTGTTTGCCTTGTGAATGTTGTTCCGCTGTATGATCACATAGGATTAAATACTCATCTAGACAAGATTTAAAATGAAAAAAAAATAGGGTTGCTAACCGAGGGGGAATTCCTTAGGGGGTTTTCACTCGGTTTTCCCCGTGTAGCTTACTCGGACCGGTCACCCGGCCAGACCGGGACGAGGGGGTTACAAATCGACTAGAAAGTCTGAATGCGCTGATCGCAGGGCTCTATCAATCCCCCTAAGGCGAGCTAACAACTCCCTTTTCCTCTTGCCGATATGACCAAAGGTATTAACATTCCAATCCTGAACTTTGGTAACAAACTGATTCACATTAAACGAAACATCAAGTTCATTATTCCATACTTCACTCAAGAAATCCTTAAATCATGGATGATCTTGCCAAGCCGCTAAGAAACGAAAAGGACGATCGACATTCACACCCTCCTGACGCGGGGCGTGAAACCAAAGAGGACAATGATCTGATCCAACCCTATCGAGATGGGACACGATAGCCATCGAAAATAAAGTGGCCCAGGCATCGTTATAAAGACAATGATCCAATCTCTTCCATAAATTACCCCTCCTCCAAGTAAAATCAGCACCACGATAGTCAACTTCCAACAAACCAAAATAAAAAATAAAGTCGCTAAACAAAGAACAAACACCATTACCTCACGAAGAACCACCAACCCTTTCCTCACGACGCAAAATAGTGTTGAAGTCGCCTCCCAACAACCAAGGCTCACCGGCAGCAGGACTCAAATCAACTAACTGTTTCCAAAGGAGCTTACGCATGGACACATTCGGACTAGCGTAAACTGATGTAAAGAAGAACCATCGCAAAGAATTAACCAGACGGACACGCCCATGAATGAACTGATTCGAAATACGAATAACTTCCACCTCCACCGTATCCCGCCAAAAAAGCCACACCCCCCCCACTAAGGCCTCTCGCTTCAACCCGAAAGGAGTTCGGAAAACCCAGGCGAGCTACCACTCTATCAGCCCTTACACCACTTATTCTTGGCTCAAAAATAGCTACGACATGCGGAGAACTTTGCCTACAAAAATCCTTAAAATAGCCACGAAACCTAGTACTCGCAGCACCTTGACAGTTCCAAAAAAGAAACTTAATCATCAGAAAATTTAAAGGGTGGATGTAAACCTAAATTAATTTCGAGAAACAGCAGCCACACCCGAATCGCTGCGCTCAACCAATACTCCCGAGCTGTCGACACCAAATGCCTCCGTGCCACGCAAACTCAAACCATCTTGGCCACTGACAGAATCCACCACCAATGCCTCCGTGCCATGTATTAAAATCGATGGTGTTGTACAAAAATCTCGCACATTTCCTTCACATGACCATAGGTTCCACATTGAAAACAAATATTCTGTAGACCCTCATATTCCAAGTTTTGCACAACACCATCGATTTTAATACATGGGATCAAAGGCTTACCTAAATCCACCATAACCGCAAGCCTCGCGAAGCGTCCCCTATCGTCTGCATGAGTACTATAATCTATGCGAACCACCTTACCGATCAAACTAGCAATATACCGGAAAAGTGCCTTAGAATAGTAACGGTATGAGAGCCCTGGCAACCGTACCCACACCACCACATTGGACGGATGATTTTCCGTCATGGAAAATTGACGGCTCCACGGTTGAACTGCAAGGTAGCTTTCGAAGATCGTCCAAGGGCCTTCCGTCAAAACATGCACATAATCCGCCTCCTTCGCGAAGATAACCAGATAGTATTCGTTATCAAGATCAACAACCTGAAATTGTCCCTGCAATTGCCACAACGTCCGAATCTTACCTAACAGCGTGCGATAACCAATCTGCCGACCCAACATGCGAACAATAATTGAGCGCCTCATGCTATGATCAATCCACTCATGAATCGAATCAGAGAAAGATACGGCAGGAAAGGGACCACTCCGATCAACGATTACGTCAGCCTCCCCAACGACGATGTCGGCCAAACTAGGCAAAGGATCAGGGTTCGAGGCTTGCTTGTCCACGCCACGCACTGCTCCTGCGTAAGATTTCCTCGACGGGGACATCACCTGATCAGCCTCACGCCCAACAGTTTCAGCAAAAACAACGCCATCCATGGCATCTCCGTCGTCCACCGTTTTCGTCTCAAACAAAGGGTTAACATGCTGGTGCCTCCCTTTCTTAACCAAACGATCATCATCCATGGGACGCGGCGAAGCTGGCCGTTCTAGCGACGGGTGGAAGTCAAACGCGCCCCCACCCACCCTTCCACCAACGACCTTATCAGGAGGGACCGCCGACGGGATCAAACCGGGAACCGTCGGTGAGAAAGGTTCCAAATTAGGGTTTTTAGAGGAGTCTGTAAGTGGATTTTTTATATTTATATATAGTAAGATTTTGATACACAGTTTGTGTAAAACTAATTTTACACAAACCTGCATATTTACACTATAAAATTTAAATCTTAAAATCTTAACTCTAATCTTAAAAAATTAAACCATAAACCTTATATTTTAAACACTAAGCTTAAATTCTAAACCCTACAACCTAAACCCATAAACTTCAAACCCTAAACCCTAAAATTAAAAGGCGCGTGTAAAATAAAGTTTACACTACACGTGTATCAAAATTTTTTCCTTTATATATTTTCTGTATGTTTTTTTGCCATTTCAAAAAAGATTATGGATTTAAATTTAAAATACATATTTGTTCACGGATACATGTAGACACTTTATATACCCATTATTTGAATGATTATTATCCCATATACATGCGGTGAAAATTTTTTATTTCTACAAATGTCTTAATTTTAGGGTTTAGAGTTTTAGTTTAGGGTTTATAGGTTTATGAGTTTTAGAATTTAGGGTTCATGGTTAGGATTTAAGATTTTGGGTTAGAATTTAGAGTTTATGGTTAGGGTTTAGGTTTAAGGGTAATATTGTTAGAGATTTAAGTTTTAACATATAAACCCTAAACTTGAAATTCTATCAACAATCCCAAATTTAAAACTACTACACTTAAATCCATAAACTTTAAATGCGGAGTGCATAACCTCTAAAACAAAAGCGCTTGTGCATAGAATAATTACCCTTATTTGAATCCACATTACTTATGTAGATAAGGATTGCGAATTTAGTTATTATCGACTCTAGATCACAAAACGGATAATTTGTTTGCTTCTAAGGAGATTTAAACTTTGGTTATCCAACTTCTAACCATTTGAATTCAAATTTATCCAGATTCATATATTTAACATATAATTTAAATTTTTGAATCCAATTTTTTACAGATTCATATATCTTTGATGAATAATGACGTTTACTTTTTTTTATCAGAAAAAGGGCAACTTATAGGCCTCATTAAAAATTCCCCTAAATCTAAATGGGAGAAGAAAGTACCTATAGACTACCTTACAAAGATATGAAATACTCGAAAATACATGAGATATAAATACAAAACAACACTAGATAGACAGGTTCCCGCCAGGATCAAGCGGTACTTCCACCGTGCTTATCATCATCGGCTCAACTGTTGAATATTGCACCAACAGTTCCTCCTCAACAAGAGCTGCAACGTCCCCAGGTGCCGATGGGAACTGCAAGGATGCCGCCGCCTCACGACCCATCGACGCCAACTTATCGGCAACCCAATTATTTCCCCCACCAATCTATTTTCCCGGGCAAGTATATCGTCCATGGCTCCCATCTTTGGTGCTAGTAACAAGCTACACCGTTGTTTCCACAACAACCAACATAGGATAGCAAACCTTTCCGACCACGCTTCATCATTTGGTACCCAAGTGTAATGACGTTTACTTTAGTTTCATATATTAATACTAACATAATTAACGAATAAAAAATAAAATTGAGTTTTTAAACAAATTTATAAATTTAAATTTGAATAATTCAAAAATTGTAAGTATTCAACCCGTTGTTATTCTTAGTTTTTTTTAGAAATTTTGATACACATGCTTATATACTTTAGTTTACACAAGTACTTTAATTTTAGGGGTTAGAGATTTAGTTTAAACTTTAAAATTTAGGAATTTAGTTTTTAAGGTTTAGAATTTAAGGTTAGTGTTTAGAATTTAGGGTATATGGTTTAGTTTTTTAAGGTTTAGTGTTAGGAATTTAGGATTTAGATTTTATATGTAATATGTAGGCTTGTATAAAATAAGTTTTACACAATCTGCGTATTAAAAGTTTACCTTTTTTAATCCCTAATCTCCTACCTTTTATTTCTTTATTTTTTAGTTTTAAAAAATAAGAAATAAAAATCAAAAGATTCTTATGGGGTACGGCCTGGTCCAGTTACTTTTGCCAATGGACTATTGCCCAATTCCATGTGCAAACAGTTTAATTTGGGCTGGGCTCTGCGTTTACTTATTGGGACATGGGAATTATATCCAAATTTAAAATTAAATATCCAATAAATATACTTAATTTTTAAGATTTATACTTGTATTTTTTACCTCATTGTAGAGTAAATTACAACCTCACACTTGAGTGAGTCTTCATTCGAGTCAAGTTGACTAATTTTTAGTTAGTCGAGTTGACAAATCATATTTTATAACGTAAAGTTTATTTAATTTTTTTAAGTCGATGCGAGTTTATAAATTCAAGTCGAATAGAGTCGGGTTGTTCAAACTTCTGTTCAAATTTAATTGTAAATATTTATAATATTATGATATATATATATATATATCTTTATATTTTTCATATGCGATGCAATTATATCATAAAGAGTTGAGAGACTCGACTCTAACTTGAAAATTGAATAACTAATTAATAATAAATTTGAGTTGATGGTGTCTCATCTTATAATTCAAACTGTATTTAATTTTTTTAAGTCAAGTCAAGTTTATGAAATTACGAGTCGAATTTTCTAGTATTGAAATCCTACTGACACAGTAGCAGCTGGGCTCACATCTCATATATGTATAACATCAAAGCTGCATTTATTCTCACACCACATAGCATATTATACATATACATATACATATACATATATAAAGTAGTGTTTGAGTTTGATCTCAAATCAAGCAGAGTTGTCTTCTCCATTGCCATGGATCCTCATATGTTGCAGATATGATTTCCCATTGAGTTTTCGAGAGAAGAAGCCTTTAACGTATTGGTCCAGGCTAACCCTTTTGAACAACGGCGGATTGCGAGCATCTATCAAGCTAGACGATGGTCCGACAGCTGCCTCGAGTTTAGGGTTTATGAAGAAGGCTATTGACATTCTCTCATTTTCTGCATTTGGTACCACCTTGTGCTCAATGCTACGGTACACTCCATTGCTAAAGATCTGCAATGCTTGAAATAGTTGAGAAAATATACGATGCATTAGCGGTGGAAACATTTTATTTCTACAAGCGCCCTAATTTTAGGGGTTATGGATCTAATTTAGGATTTATAGTTTAAGGGTTTAGGGGTTTAGAATTTAGAGTATATGGTTAGAATTCAGGGTTTAGTGTTAGGATTTAGGGTAATATGGTAGGGATCTAAGTTTTTACCTATAACCCCTAAATTCTGACTCTAAACTCTAAATTCAAACAATAGTACCTACATTCTAAACACATAAACTTAAACTCCTAAACTATAAACCCTAAATTAAATTCCTAACCCCTAAAATTAGGGTTGCATGGTATAATTATTCTAAATATATTTATATAAAAATATAAATCTTGAAATTATTAGATAAGTTCAATAAGTTGATTAAATGGTTATATTTTATTTTTAAATATAATTATACAAAAATAAAAATAATAAAGATAAATACAAGTTAAAAATCAATTTAAAATATTAAATTCTTATATCAACCGCTACAATAATAACATTGACTGATCATAATAAGCACAAGAAGGGTACTTTCGGAAAATCGTCTGCCTAAAATTATGTTTTTTTGTGCCCTCGCTTTAAAAAACGAGCTTAGGGTTTAAGTTTTATAGTTTAAGGTTAGGGGTTGTGGTTTAGATTTAGAGAATTAGGAGTATATTGTATTTTTTAAAGTTTAAAGTTTAGTGTGAAAATTAAAATTAAATTTTAGAATTTAATTTTTAGTGTGAGCCATAAAAGGGGCATGATATGGGGGAGAATTTTTGTTCACTTTCACCTTTTACGAGTCATTCCATTAGTTTAGGAAAACTCAATGATCAATATGTTAATTAGGATATGACGTGGAACATAATTAATTATAGGAATCAAATTATAAACACGTAATTTAAATTTTATATGTTAAAACAACATTAATAAAATTTAAGAATGTTATTTTTTTTCAACGCATCTAATTTAAATTTTTCATATGATAAATATACACATATTGAACCTATTTTATGTCAGATTTGAACTAGCATTTAATAATTTGATTGATAGAATGACCTTATTAAAATAATTGATACCAACCTCTAGAATGTCTCCTACATTGACAACAAGGGCATTGGGGAGGAAGCAAACGGGCAACCAAACGCCGTTCTTGTGGATGTGAAGGCCGTCGACGCCGTTCAGTTGGCGGAGAATGGTGATCAGAGTAGAATCGGAGTGAGGCGTAAACCCCATCACCAGCTCCGGCTGCGGACACGGAGGATAATATGTCATCCTTAACGACTGCAGGCCGCCGTCAAAATATTCCATCATCTCCTTTTCATTGATCTTCAAAGCTTTGGCCATTAAACTCAGAAGCTTCTCCCCAAGCTTTTGCACTTCCAAGATGTAAGATTCCAAGGTATTTCTTCACATGCATAAAAGAAATGAAACTCTATAGAATCGAAAAAGTTATGAAGTATGAGTACTTTAGTTTAAAGTCATATCACGTACTCGATATGTTACCGTGTCGAAAATATATTAAATACGGCTTGAGTACCTGCAAGACATTTTTTCTCTCGTATTTTTTGGTTCTTCTATTCTCTCATTCTTTTATATATCTTTTTTATTTCTCTTACTCGTATGATTCAACTATAAGTATGTGTGATGTCATGTTCACCTGAATTTTTTTTATTACTTTTTATTTTTAAATTTTTTTAAAATTTAAAATTTATTTTGTGTTTATTGCATCTTTATCGTACTCATACCCTTTAATTTTAAAAACTATTATTTCTCATCTACGTTTCTATACCCGTACTCATATTCGTATCTGGATCAGTGCAATATAGTTGAAAAGTGAAAACTAAAAAAAAGAATGGAAAAGAGGGAGAAACCTCAAGGATGAAGGGAGCTCTGGGAAGAGATGAGGCATTCGTTTGTGGATAGGGTTGGTGGTCATGTAAAACCGATCAGCCCAATCAAATTTCCCGCCATCTCTCTCAGTGGGACCATACCCTTCCACATCAGCTTCCCTTGTCTTAAACTTCATCTTCTCCTCCAATGGAAGCATATAGAATCCTTCCACTTCTTGTTTCACCTTCTCCAGTATAGAACTGTCAACCCCATGGTTCACCAACTGCAACCATGCAAAACCAGTTAACGTGAGCTTTTTTAAATATGCAATATTAAAATAAACTAAGACTCTCCGTTAATTCGTACTATCACGTCATTAAAATGATACATCATCATCGACATGGAAAGAAAGGTGATGATAACGACTGATGTGGAATTAGATATCGGCCACGTGCGTAGAATTTAAAGACTTTTTCTGTCAACGACAATCGAAGGACGAGATTGATACAATTTTTTAAGTTCAAGGACTAAATTGATGAAATTAAAAAGGAGAGACAACATTACTGATTTTGAAGGATTACAAGAGTTAAATGATGCAATTAAAAAGGAGTGACAATATTACAGAACTAAAATTACTATAGAGATAAAATTACCACTTTAAGCCTTAATTTTAGTGCATACGAAAGCTTTTGTTTCATGCATATATCATTATCACATGCAAGTTTATCAGCAAATCCTTCCTTTTTCTTCTTTCTCATTCATACACAGTGGCGGATCCACATTGTAACTTGGGTGGGCCTGTGCTCACCCTCAATTTTTCAAATCTTACACATTTGGCTTCAATTTTTATAATTTTTATGAATTAGTCTTTAAATTTTGTGATTTGTGCCCACCCTGAAATTTTGAAAATTTTATGATTTGTACCCATCCAAAAAATGTTTTGATTTGTGCCCACCCTCAAAAAAATTTCTGGATCCGCCACTGTTCATACATACATACATACATGTGCTACCTGAAAGAAACCCCAGTCTTTGCAAGTGGAGTGCAACTTTTCGAGTTCAAGATCGGAATCTTTCCCGGAAACCAGTTGATTCATGTCAATGATGGGGAGCATTTGGGTGGGACGAGCACCGCAAGGGGAGGAAACTGGTTTCCGGTGATCTAAACGAACATACTGTTGTGGTATTGTTTTCATCGGCTCTTTGACAAGCTCTTGAACCGAAAAAGAGCAGCTAAAGCTAAATTGCTCTTCTACCTTTGATTTTGCTGCCATGCTTGCTTAAACTCGACCGGCCGGTGTGTGCTTATGATACCACGCTCACAGCTAGGGTATTTATAGGGGAATTATTATGCTAACAAATAATTTTTTTAAATGATATTATTTTTCTGAAACGAGTCAAGATTAGACAATAAGACGAGTAAAGTGTGGTTAGAAAGGGATTTTAAAAAATTGGTTGTAAGATTTTAGTGTCCATCATTGCTGTTAAAAAATACTTTTTAGAAAATAAATGACCATTTTAGACATGATATTGTAAGTTATATATATATATATATATGATATTCAAATTCTCTAATGTTATAATATATGAATTATATCGGCTTAAATTATTATAAAAATATTTTTATTAATAAATATATTTTTTAACAATTATACGTGTTCCATGAAAATATAACAAATTTGTATTTTATTTAAAAAACTTAACATGAATAAATATATATCATTTTAAAATTAAAATATAATTATTAATTATATAATTATATCTTCGTAAAGAATTATAAATTTAGAAATTATTGACCAGTACACTTTTGTTGATGAATGCTTCAATCTCCACAAGATGGTCAATATTTACAGAAGTGAGTTCCCACCGATTGCAAATTTAATTTATTGGTCATCGGTAGAGCATGAAAAATTATTACTGAATTCTACACTCCGTGGATCTCCAAATGGCCGACCTACATTGTAACACTCTAAGTTTTGGGCAAAAAAAAGAAAAAGAAATTACGGTTCAGGGGAGTCGAACCCGCAACTCATAGATAAGTTGCTTGAGTCTTAGCCATTGAGCCAAGGTCATTTCTGGTTGGAATATGCACCCACCTATTATTAAATGGTTCTTGTAAAGCTAAAATAAATTAATAAACAAATAAAATATCTCAACCACCCTTGTCATTCGAATTAAAGGCTTATCTGGAGATTATCAGAACCAGCCAAATCTGACTATTCGACTTCCTTCATCCCCCCTAAACCCAAGCCCCGACTACCGCCCGATCCCGGTCATCGCTGCTCCGTGGCGTTCACCCCCACCACCGGCGTGTGCATCGTCTCACTCCGAACCCCAAGCCGCTAGTCACGCGCGCAACCGCGCCACCGTTTGTCGAGAAGTGTGGGTTGAAGGTTCGGCGAGAACACTCCTTTCCCACCTTCGGTTTTCTGCGTTTTTCGGCCCCGTCCGCCGTCCGTTCGCGATGCCGCCGCCAGATCTGGACTCCTCTCGTCGTACCGTGCAAAACTCATATCCTTCCGCGCCCAACCGACACCGGCGAAGCCCCTATCGGAGTTACGTAAGTGTCGGCACTCTTTTGTTTTCCCGCGAGGATTCTGGTTATTTTTCCGGCAATTTCGGGCTTGTGTGGGTTGGGTTGGTTGTATAATCGAATCTGCCATTCTTTTTCAGGTGAAATCGAGCAATTTCGAGCCTCCGGCGAGGTTCCGGTCACCGTCCGACGGTTGTCTCCGTTTAGGTAAGTCAGTTGGGCTGGATCGGTCGGCCCATTAGCCAAACCCGAACCGGTTTGGCCCAAAGCCCAAACCCAGTCAACCCGAGCCCATCGTCCGACCCGACCCGTCTCTGACCCGCCTGTCCGACCCGTTGACTCGACCCGCCCGTCCTACCCGTTGACCTGGTTCGAGTCAACCCGTCTACCGAGTCAACTCAGTCCGAGTCAGCATGATGAGTCAGCCGAGTCAACTCAGTGAGTTAACATGCCGAGTCAACTTAGTTGACCCATGTTGACTGCTGACGTCAGCATTGACTTTGACCAGTTGACTCTTACCCCGTTGACCTGCTAACGTCGGCGTTGACTTTGACCGTTGACCAAAAAGTCAAATTTTCTGAAAACTCCTATTTTATGTTTTTCGACGTCCTAAGTCCATTTTTAAGCCCGTTTTGCAAAATTCTGATCCGAAAGCCTCCGAATCTGACCTTGAGCCCGAACTTGTTTATGTACTTAATTATTGGTTAAGAGCTTGTGAGTAAGATCTGATCTTGTAATTTTTGTGTAATTGAAGGTATTCTCGGTTCCTTGGATGCTCGATGCTGAGGAATGTCAAATTCAGGTTCGCGGGTATTCGAGTGTCGTATCATGAATCAACTGTTATAGCTCAGAACTAAGGTAATACATTACTATCCCTTGTATGCTTTATGTACATGTTGATATCTGGTTAAAGCATGCATGCTTATGATGAGTGTTTTGTGAACTCTACTTAAGCCGAATTCGATACGGAAAATAAGAATGAGAGTTAGTAAGAGTAAAATACTCGAATAAGAATATTAATAGATCAGGAGTGTCAGAAGTGCTAATAATAATAATAATAATACAGTTAAATCTGAAACCCTATCAATGGTGTCTAAGAACCAATGTTCAGAATGCGGAGTATGAGATGTTGGATATGAAATTATGAAAATACCCTTAGAGCATAAGTATGACTAAACTATCCATCTGATAAAGGAAATGACCTAAAATCTGCATTCGACCTAATTATGCAATTTGCACTACCCAAGATGTATGTTTTAATGGAAAGACTTCGGCATCATTATGCAATACATGTGATACAAACTTGGATAATCCCTCAAACTCCGTATAACACATGAATGAGAATTTTCTGGAAATATTGTTGAAATCCTAAGTTGACCCTTATGACAATAATACGTGAATTAGATGAGAATGATCGTAATGACCAAAAAGACGGTAATGCCCTCGAGCACCGAAATGTCTGATTAATTTGAATGACGATATACCCTCAAGTTCTGTAATGAATGAATCGTCTGTAAAGGGCTGAAGAGTTAGGACGCCTTAATCTCGTTTGAGTACGTGAATGATGGAGGTACCAAATGGTAATTCAGAAAGAAATGGTAGATTTATCTCAGTCTAAAATAACCGAAATACCCTCCTGAGTTAATCGGTAACTATATATTTGACGAAATTCTGGATTTGTTAATAAAACTAAAATAACTAAAAGGCCATGATAGACTAAATAATCGGAACATCACTGAAAATATCCGATAACTTAAAAGACTTTAATTTAGAGATTCTTGAATGTCTGGTTAGAAAACTAATGAGCAAATAGGATACCCGAGTTCTGTGAACCATTGCCCTCAATGTTGGTATAATTACCAGAATGTCTATGAATGTCGAAGTGACCATAATGCCCTTGTATGCTTAAAAGACTAAAGTACCCATAATATATCTGAACTTTCTAAGATCTTGATGTATCACCTCCTGAATATCTAGGTTAAACCGTTAGTATGAACCCCCCCTTTTAATAGGGGCCACGTTTCAGAAATCCGTTCAAGTTGTCAAGAGTTCAATATGTATCATTCCGTAAATGCCAAGTATCTCCAAGAAATGATATGTCCCACCTAGTGTGTTCCATGTGTGATATATTTTGTTGAATGGATTGTATAATTATTTAATCATGAATAATATTATGTTGATGAACATTTCAATTGTTATTGAGATTGCATCACTATGTTAGAAAATGAGATAAAATGATGAACTTGATATATGATGACATTCTCTGCCTACCTGATATATGTTTGCTCAATATGTATACTTGGTATGTGATCGTTTGATCTGTGATGGTATTGTCTGACTGTTTGATGAATTTGTTAGCATGATTTGTTATTTTGACCTATGATGGGATAATCTGTTTGCATGATGAATGCTGAAAATGTCTGCTCTGCTCAATATTATGCCCATTTATCTGTCAAAAGCATGAACTTCTGTTTCTGATACTCTGAATAGAATATGTCTGTTACATGTATTATGTTACTCATGTCTGGAATCTGAACACCGATTACTGTCTGGGGTATACTATTGGGTTATGTTATGAAGTGTCTGCAGGTACAACCCTGATCCAGCTGGTAAACCCTTCTGTTAAGCTCCTACGCTCACGGACCTAGGGTAAGTCTTTCTGGACCTAAGGCATTCCCTTAGGTAGACTCATACGCCTCAGGCCTAGGGTAAGACCTTCTGTATGCAGTTCTGGGGGACTGCATATTGGTGTAAGGTTGGAGGGTAGTTCTTGTAAACTTCTGTATGAACATTGAACATTTGCAGTTAATCTGTTATGCGCTCATATGATAGGATGTTAAGTACTTATGTATGTTTGATTTGCAACTTATTAAAACACATTAGGCTTCGTGGTTTAACTTCACCAACCCGCCACTCTGTTGATTCTCTGAACAATAAGCTCTCTTTTAGTACTCAGTAACATAGAAAGAACAAACCTTGTTGTCTTTAAGAATAGTGCTTCAATAAATTAGCGAAACATAAATGGAGACAAGTATTGCCTGGAACATCATAAAAATGTTATGCCTACCCTATGTCTGCATGAGCTTATAGCATCTTTTGGTAGTTCTGTATTACTGAACTTTTCCAAGCTCACGTTACTTTTACTATCGCAGGTTAAAAGAATATAGCATGACAAAATGTTGACATCAGTGTTCGGAGTTCCCTCGGCGTTGCCTCTAGAGTACGGTACTGTATAGTTAGGGGGCATGTAGGTCATGTATGGTTTCCTGTTAGTGTCTGTAAAATATTTTTCTGAAATTTTTGTGTTATGTGTTTAAATGATTTCCTGAAATTGTATTTTAAACAGAAGTTGATTTTACAGTTTGATAAGTGTTTTGAGAAAGAAAAAAATGTTTTCATGTGTATTTTCACTGTGGGTCGCTCTTGTGACCCTAATGTGACTTCCTAGGACCCGTTGTAACGCATAGGCGGGTCTAGGGGGTTACATACATCGACTCACATCTATACTAGTATGGATCTTCATGATAGAGAGAATGGACAACGAAAGAGATGTACCATATGTAGGGCCGAAGGACATTCCAAATCAAACTGTCCAAATGAACCAAGATTCGTGTCAATGCCTCGGTGATTTCTAATGTTTGTATTTGAAAATGTTATGTTATGTTGTGAAACAATTCAATTTAATCACTTAATTTGAATTGTACATATTTGAAAATATTCAAGTTTGTTTGGACTTTAAATTGTTTTTGAAAGATCTAATATAATCGATTAAGTCAAAAAATATTTTTCTTTTAAATTGTTATATTAACAATTGCTAAATTCATATTATTCAGTTCTCGATCTTATATTGTACCAATTAAATTGAATAATCAATTGACTATAATAAAAACAAAGGATAGAAGAAACTAAACAAATTTCTTTCTTGGTCATCTGATTTGCTTGCAATGTTGGATACATAATAAAAATAAAAAACTTATTCAAACATTGCATTTTAACATAGTCCAGTTATTAACTACTTGAGATAAAAAAAAAGCTAATGATGCTTATGTCCACCGGTACCACACCCCGGTGCATGACGAGACTGATCGAGATTGCGTCGACGACGGGGCTGAAGTTGCTGCTCTTCATCGCCATCATCATCGTTCTCATTCTCTGTTCCAATTGGCCCACCTGTGAAGAACAAGGACTGCGGTGGTGTTTAATGAACACAGGGGGTTCCAAAATTGGGTTGATACGGATACAGAAGGATCGATCCTTGAGGAACACTTGACGAGACAGTCATCATCTGCGAAACTACACCATAGGGGTTGGCAGCAAGAGGTGTAAAAAAATCCATGTTCTCGCCCAAGTTCGAGTAATTGGGTGTCTGTGGCAAAATAAACTCGGGTCTGTATAAATCAGGATCATCAAACCCTACATTACCTGAAGAGCTCCCTCCCACATTACCCGAATAGCTCGAGCCCACTGGTGGATATACAAATGTACCAGGCTGAAAAAATCCTATATTATCTCAGGATCTTGGGGCCACTTCCGGTTGTACACAAGTAGGAGTCGGTTCTTTTTCCCATATAGCCATTGGTGTTACTCTGCTCATATCTAGCTCCCATGTCATTGGCCAACCTGTAAGGCCTCTACTACCAATCTGTTACCCCTGTGATGAGCCCATTGTAGCCTTCGATGATTTACTTTTACCTTCATATTTTTTCTGAAACCTTTCGCATTCCTCTCGTTCGGGCTGATCTGTTAAGTACGACATTTCATGAATACGATAGTAGATCATGTACTATGAACTCTCGAAATCAAAATCGGCATCTTCCATTGGATGGCGTTCCGAAAACGATGAACTTCTGTTGTTCCATAAAAGCAATATACTCGCTATGTTTGACTTCCCAATCCGTATCTGTCCTGCCATGTCCATCATAGGCATGAAGATGGTAATGGTCACGTGGAATGCACGTAATATGCTGGTGGAAGCCAAATTGCCTCAACACTTTATCTTCAAAGTGGAACTCGACAGTAGAGAAATGGATCAACGGTGTAACACTATACTATGAAAGTGAATCCTTCAACAAATATTCTGGTACAAATATATACTCATCTTCGTAGGCCTTCCAAATAAACTGCAAAAAATAATGGTTTAAAATAATACATCTAACTAACTAAGATGTGAAAAACATATTTAACGTCAAAAATTACTTTTCATTCATATACCTGCTCTTGGCAATGAGAATCAATAATAGATCTACAAACTCTGACGTTGTTGTGCGCCAACTTCATCTCATGCTTCTCCTCGCACCATCTGCATTCAAAACATAATATATTTGAATAACAAGTTAATTTAATTAATTTACAGATTCAACTAAGAATAAAGATATATATATTTACCTTGCAACGAGAGAAAACTGTACATGTGTTCGAGTAAGTGGTGTAAAAAAGGGAAATCGTTGTCAAACCCACGCTTGCAACAATAACAGGCAACCACCAATACTGCCTACCCTCTGACCCTTTTGCAGTAAAGCTCCCTTGCACAACTCACAATACAAGCACGCTAATATAGTTGATCCCCAACTAATTGACAACCAGGTTCCCAAGGAGTATCCAAAAAACAAAGATACCTTATACTGACCATATTTCTAGATTTATCCGGCATCAGTATACCTCCAATCATTTGTAGGATATATGCTCGACTGACCATATAAATTTCATCAATTGTATTATACTCAGCGAGTTGAAATTATCTCTCTAGCCAACTCATTTTCACATGAGACTCTCTCTCGTTACTTCCATAGGGTTCCTTCTTAATGTACCTTTGATAAATTTCAGCCGTTGAGCCTACGATACGCTCGACCACTGGCTTTATGTTTACTGGGACCCCAATAAGATAAACCACGTCCTCGAGGGTGATAGTGCATTCTCCGCAAGACATATGGAAGGTATGCATTTCAGCTCTCCAATGCTCAATTAGAGCGGTAATCAATCCGGTCACCAACTTATACCCACGGAGGAACGTGACATGATAAAATCTTGCCATATATAAGAAATTTTTGATTTTGTGGTCTAGGGGTTTGTCCACCATGCACAAATGATGTTCAAATGTTTCCTCTGCATCATGTAAATAACACATTATTTAAACATAATTATTAACAAAAAAACACAGAAGTGACCAATTTCGTAATGAAATAATTTTTAAAAAATTATACCAGGTCATCAACTCTAAGGCTAGTAATGTGTTGATTCTGTAAATGCAACAATAAAGCTTCATCAGCCATCCTACATGACAAGTAAAAAAATATTAGTAAACCGAGACTAAATCTACCACATTAAAAAAATAAAAATTATAATAAAATAAAAAAATAACTCGGATAATCTTACTTTAAACTACCATATCAAAGGGAAAAGATTTCAATACTTGAAATTTAATTACGTATTTGCTTATTTTCTATTAAATCATCAGTGTAACGTCGTTTTTTTATTCAACCACCTATAAATAAATATAAATAAATTAAAAAACTTAAATAAAATAATAAAATACAAATCAAATCAAATCAACTTACTATATTTTCTTCTTAAATATCTTCTTCAACCATAAATTAAAATAAACGTTTTTTTTTCTCTTATAATCAAACAATTTTTCTATATTCTCAAAATCTCTCCACCTATTTAACACAAAATATTTAAACTATATTCTCTCCAAATAGCATCGAAAATTCAAACATCAAATAAAAATTTAAAAAAATACGAACTACATTCTCTCCAAATAACATCAAAAATTCAACCATAAAATATTAATTTACTTACTATATTTTCTTCTCAAATCTTCACCTATTTAACAAAAAAATTTCAAACTATATTCTCTCCAAATAACATCAAAAATTCAAACATCAAAATAAAAATTAAAAATTTAACGAATTTAAATTGAACAATAAAATACAACAAAATATTTCTCAAATCACCACCTATTTAACACAAAATTCAAACAACAACTTCAAAATTAATCAAACAAATAACTTAACTTATTATATTCTCTTCAAAGTTCCTTCTCTTCAACCACCTATTTAACACAAAAAATCATAAATTTTAGGGTAAACTATACTAATGACCACCAAACTATAGGGTTGGTGTCGATTTGACCATTATATTTTTAATTGTGTCAAATATACCACTTAACTATTTAAATGGTTCCAATTAAGCCACTCGCCGTTAAAAAAACGAAAAAATTAACGGAACTGTTAAAAAAATTGGTATAATTACACATTTGGTCCTTTATATTTATACAATATATCAATTTAGTCCTAATTTTAATCTAATAAAATAAATTAATTATTCAATAAGATAGTAACATGTGTCACCGCCTTATTGCAAGTCTTTAATTAATTTTCCACCTCCAATCAGGTGGTGACACGTGTCACCCAATTGGAGGTGGAAAAATGAAAGAAACAAAATCCCCCATTTGTGCTATAGGGTACAACATTTAATATATGTGTTTAATGATTGTTAATGCCTAGAAAAATGAAAGAAAAGAATATGCACTTAGGGGGATTTGAACCAAAGACCTTGGGATGCAAAGCACATGTGCTTGCCACTGCACCAAATGTATCCTCTGTGACATGTTGTACAACATTTAATATGTCTTATATAATTTTTAATGCTTGGAAAAAGGAAGGAAATGTAATTTTAAGAAACTCGAACATAATATTCTTATGATGCATAAAAACATCTAAACCAATTAAATAAATCTAATAACTAAATTAAATTTAAGAATATTAAATTATGTTTGTGAGTTTGAATTCGCTAAATGAATTTAATATAATTTTTAATATAATTATATATATAATAATTTAATAAATTTTTTAATAAATATTAAAATTATTAATTAAGTTAAAAAATCATTATATACGTGAAATTATAAAATAAATCTGGAACTAAAAAATATATTAAATTTAGATTAAAATATAAAAATTTTAAAATGATTTTTTATTAAAAAATTAAAAATAATATTAAATTTTTTATTTTAAATCGTGCACTAACTATAGTTTAAAATATATACAAAATATTCTTAATTTTAATTTAGTTATTAGATTTATTTAATTGGTTTAGATGTTTTTATGCATCATAAGAATATTATGTTCAAGTTTCTTAAAATTACATTTCCTTCATTTTTCCAAGCATTAAAAATTATATAAGACATATATTAAATGTTATACAACATATCACAAAGGATACACTTGGTTTAGTGGCAAGCACATGTGCTTTGCATCTCAAGGTCCCTGGTTTGAATCCACCCAAGCGCATTTTCTTTTCTTTCATTTTTCTGGGCATTAACAATCATTAAACACATATATTGAATGTTGTAACCTATAGCATAAAAGTGTACTTGGTTCAGTGGCAAACACAAACCTTTGTTGCTCTAAGGTCACATGTTTGATCCATGATGGGGGGATTTTTTTCCTTTCATTTTTCCACCTCCAATTGGGTGACACGTGTCACCACCTGATTGGAGGTGGAAAATTAATTAAATAAAAATAATTAAATACTTCTGATAAGGTGGTGACACGTATCACCATCTTATTGAATAATTAATTTATTTTATTAGATTAAAATTAGGACTAAATTGATATATTGTATAAATATAAAGGACCAAATGTGTAATTATACCAAATTTTTTAATGGCGAGTGGCTTAATTGGAACCATTTAAATAATTAAGTGATATATTTAACACAATTAAAAATATAGTGGTCAAATCGACACCAACCCTATAGTTTGGTGGTCATTAGTATAGTTTACCCTAAATTTTAACTTAAAAACACAAAAATCTGATTTTCGTAATTACTATAAATTAAAATATACAAAAATAAATAAATTACAAAAAATATTACTTACTATAATTATTCAAAATAATAATGATAAATTACAAAAATAAAATACTTAATTTAATAAAATTCTTCAAATCTTCTTCTTCTTCAAAATATTTTCTCTCCCTCTACACCATCTACCTTCAACCCACCCCTCTTTTAACCTCACAAAAATTAAATCTCAACCACTCATATCACCTACCCAATTAAATTACACCATTCATCCAACTAATTCTAATTATATACCCAATTTACGAGGCATGTTTTTACCTTTTTCCTTTCCCGTGAAACACATGCATGCAGCCCCTTTGCTTCTCTGTCGTTTCATGCATGCACAACATGCAGCCTTGCAAGGGATGCAGAGATAGCCCCAAAGTCGGATTCAAATGGGATCGACTTTGGCTTGAAATTGGACTCAAATAAGGGTAATTTCAGGGAAAATTTTTCTCAAAGTCGGATTCAGTTGGGCACGCCTTTGAGGTTTTTTTTTTTTGAAACTCGGCTGCATCAAGTAGTGACTTTAACGGTACTGTTCAAACCACAATATTTGTGAAATTAATCTGCCCACAACAATATTTGTGTCTTTTCTCCCATCAAAGATACTATACCAAAACGACGTCGTTTTAGATTTAACGGTCCGTTACAGTTTAACGGTTGGGTGCTTGGATTGAACAAAAAACAAAGTTCAGTGGTATAATAATAGCAAAAATAATGTTTAGTGGTACAATAGTATCATTTTATAGTTCAATGTTATGTTCGATACAAAGGTTAAAGTTTAGTAGCATTTCGTATAATTTACCCTTAATTAATCAAAATTGATAACATTGTAATAATAACTAGTTGGACTAGTGGGATGAGGCACAAAATCCCCTTAAGCAAAGTCGATGGTTCAAATTCTAACTTTGTAATGTAGATCAAAAACCAAAAAAATTAATAACACTATTAATTATTTTCGTTAAATTAATGATTTGATTTTTTTACTGTTATTTGACTACATAGTTAAAGTCGCACTAAAATATAATCGACCATGTTCCTTATATGTTATCAGAGGGCTTAAAACCAGTTTGAGAAAAATCTACATCAATTTAACGATGGTAACTAAATATATATTATTAATTTGGACTGTATTAAAAGATTGATAGTTCTTTTTTGTTTCTTTCTCATCATCTTTTTTACATTGTCAACGACTGTATTAGTCTTGCATTAGTTGTCGACTGTACTAATTTTTTTCTCTTTTTAAATTAATGATAAAGACACAAACATTAATTTCTTTGTTGGATTTCTGTATATGATGAATGTCATAGTCGAAGGAAGGTTTTGATTTTTTATTTTCACGCTCTTTGAGTTTTTACGTTTTATTTTTTCTATTATAAAATTTCTTGGTGAACCTAGTCACCGAGTTTCTCTTGTTTCGAGACGTGTTTTGTTGTATTTTTATTTTAATGAAATTTAATTTCTTGTTAATAATGATAAAATAAAAAGACAAAACTATGTCGATTAATATAAAAATTAAAATCTAAATTTTAATATAGGGGATGAGTTTTTTTTAAAGAAAATATAGCAAAAGAACTAAAACCATAATAGAGGGTTATATAACTTATATTCTTAAAGATGAATGGCCAAAATCATAAAAGTGTGGAGTAAATTGATAAAAAGGTGTTAAACCATGATTTGTGTTTAATATATATATATATATATATATAGATTTATGGACATATAATAAATTAAGTGATTTAATGCGTTGAAAATTATCTGAAAGCTATCAGCATATAAATTACATTATAAAAAGTTGAGATGTAAAGAGATGAAATTTGGATCGTGAACTTGAATATTTGATTTGTTTTGTGGATTTAGATTATACATTGCGAAGTTCAGAGCATACATAAATAGACAGTCTTTTATATTTATTTTATAAATTTATATTATCTTTTTAATATGTTTTTCTCGACAAATAAGATTTTATTAATTATAAAAGTCATATAAAATTTCTGACAAGAACTTCATTAAAAACCTCTATAATTTTAAATGTAAAAAAAGTACAACACAAATAAATAAAAGAACTACATCAAATGAAGACAACAATTATAACTATTCACTCTCTACAAAAACTTGCAGTTTTTTAAATGAAATTCAACAATAATAACCATTGACTAGAAAGCTCCTTAAATCAAGCATACTTTTTGCAGAGAATTCTTGGCACATCGGCAAACCACCACAAAAGAATAAAAAATAACAGACCACCGATCATCTTGTGACTAGAAACACTCAATAATACTTGTTATTTGAACGCGAAATTATCATAAAACAAACAATACTATCACAAAGATAGACAAACTTGCAAAAGTACAGACAAACAAACTCCATACAAGAATTGATGTAGAATGACTCCCACAAAACAAAGACAAAAACCAACAATAAAACTAAAAAAAACAAACAATTCTTCATCAGAAGAGAAAAATCTTACTTATATACAATCAACGTAAGAATTAAAAATTAATCACCGGCATAAAAATTGTCGCCGAAAATAACTTCAACGAAAAAATTAAGTTAAAAATAATTTCTTTAGAGGAAATCAAAGTAAAAATAAATAAGTATTTCTAATATCTATTTCTTTTTAATAATGATGACAAAACACTAGATAAATCTATTTTTTTTATAACTTTTTCATTATCACTTTCATGTTGTCAAGACTCATGACTTAGCTACTTTAATTTCTTTTTAATAATAGTATATAATGTTATTGGAATGCATAATAAAGTATGTTTATTAGTATTAGTGTTAGGTCTAGAAATATTTTTTTAGTGTTAGGTCCAGAAATATCTTTTTAAGGTGTGTATTGTGTACACATATATAAAATTTTAAAATTTTAGCGTGAAAATAAGTTATAAATATTAAAAAATTAAAGATTAATTCATAAAAATAAAAAAATGAAGGTAAATGTATAAATTTTTAAAATTCAAAGTAAACACTGGTCCACCCTAAAATTTACATAGATCCTTCAGTGGTTATTATTATTATTATATCGATCAACGTATTATGCCATTATTAATCTAAATAATTTTTTTAAATAAAATTACTCGTGATGTTTGAATTTTAATATTTATAAAAAAATATTTAATTGAATAGTCGATTTTGAATGATAAGAACACAAGCCTTAGCCATTGGCATCCATTGCGTACTCACTAAGGCAGCTAATTTTCCAAGCAGAACTTGTAAGAGCTTATAAAAAACGTGCTCGTTTACCAGATTTATAAATTCTATTTTTTAACAAATATTTTATAATACACATGTTTTTTATTTGAAAGTCGTGCCACGTTTTTAATTGTGAAAACTACGATACGATTTAAATAGGAATTTCTTCGTATATTTTATATGCAGTACTCGTCATCAATGATGAAAATTTTGTACTTAAAATAAAGCATTTAGATCAATTATCACGAGATTATTTCAATTTAATCATGTTAATTTTCGATTTTATATAATTTTATTTAAAAATATATAAAATTATTAAAATACGAATAAAAGTTTTCTACTCATTATTATGCCACGGCCTCCTATATGATTTTATATTAATTAAAGTTATATTTATCAAGAGAACCTTATAGTTAATACGAGTTAATTATACCATGCGTCTTGAGATTATAATTTTCATTTTAAACCGGTCTCTAAACTTTTAAATATTTTAATTCTATCCTTAAACTATGGCTTTTATTCTATATTGGTCACCAAACTTTTAAATGTTTCACTTTCATCTCTAAACTATGACCCTCCTTCTAAATTAGTTTCCAAACTTTTGAATGTTCTAATTTCATCATCAAATTATCGTTTATGTCGCATAATATTATCACACAATACACATTAGTGTTTGCATGACTATTAATAATTTTTATAACGGTTTTGCTAACATATGATTTGATTAGCATATACTGATAATATGAGATTGAGCGTTTAAAAAATTTAAGAACTAACTTAGAATGAGAGTCATAGTTTAGGATAAAATTAGAATATTTAAAAGTTCAAAGATCAATTTAAAATGAGAGTCATAGTTTAAAAATAAAATTAAAATATTTAAAAATTTATGAACTAATTTACAATAAAATCATAATTTATGAGTGTGTAATTGTAGACTGTAGGCATATGAGTTTATTTAAATTTAAAATCGAAGTAAGATACATTAGTAAGACACCGAAAAAGGGAAGAATATTGTAATTATAAAGGGAAGAATATTCTTTTCTATTTTATTAACAATTTGTAATTAAAAATGGAATCCTTTCTCACTTGTTCATCTACAAAAACTAAAATAGAGTAAGGAAAATATATAGTAATATTGTTTTTGTTTTTATTTCAAAGATGCTTGTTGAAGGGCCAAAAGCAAATACATTAGCAAATGAAAGTCAAAGAAAGATTATAAAATTGAAGCAGATTGACTTTCCCATTTTCTTTGTTAATTAAACAACAAACATGTATGGTAAATTTGTGATATTCTATTTGCTATGTCAAGAGGAAACAAACATAATTAATTGATTTCATGATGTTAGCCATTTTGGTTCTGTTTTTTTATTTTTAATATTTTGCATTGGTCCAAGTGGTAAGCAGCCTGATATCGCTTAAACAGGTCTTTAGTTCGAGACGTTATATATGCAGAAAATCTCTGCTGGGAAACTCACCCACCAAAACTATGTGTAAGATGCGAGTCAGACCGAATTAGTTAAGATGATGCCCTAGAAATCGAAAACAACAATTAAAAATTTTAAAAATAAGAACAAATACTGATAGAATCTAAATAACATACAATATTAGAAAAATAAAATTTAAAAAAAATAAAAGATAACATACCTATGGTGATGACTGAATAGAAGAAAACAAATCTTAAAAAAGGTTTAACAACAAGCAGTAAAGAAGAAACCAATAAACATAAATGTTTATTTGATATCAATTTCAAACTCAATTATATATATATATATATATATATATATATATATATATATATATTCATAAATATTTCAAGATAAGTCAATATAAATTATCTTAAATTTGACTCTGATTCAAACTGATATATTAAAAAATATTTATATATTTGATATCAATTTCAAACTCAATTATATATATATAAAATTTTCATTAATATCCCAAGAGAAATCAATATGAATTAATTTAAACTTGACTATGACCCAAAATGATATTATATTTTTAATAATATTTATAATATGTTATAGGATCTGTTGGAGCGGGTGAAGATGATGCGAGGTGGGTGGGATGGGGCGGGTACAAAGGCATATTCACGCCTTCCCCACCACGCACAACGAATCTAATTTTTATCTTCAACCCCGCCCTACAACCTGCGAAATTTGTAACCATTCATGTTCAAAAGAATGCGAAGTGAGACGAATCTCCACAAAATTTGCCCCATTAACATGTTTGCCCTCTAGATAGAATTAAGATTAAATTTAAAATTTTTCAAAAAAATATTATATCTTACGTCGAATTTAAATAAATCATTATTTAAATTCAAGTCAACTTGATTACTCCATGATTTATGCTAGGATATATGTTTTTTTTGTTAATATAATAAGATAAATGTTTATCATATACAGATTGAGAAAATATATGTAATGACTCGGTCAGAGTAATGGTAGATTGGTAGTATCACATGTGTTGTGATTGTGGTCTCATATATTTTAATTGATTGAAATCTTTGGACAATACATATTAAGAATCCAAATGCAACGTGCCGAATATTAACTTTTGGGAAAATTCTACAACGTGCAACGAACATTTATGAATACCATTAACGATGAACACTATTAATTTTTTTAAAATTTTAAAAGACTAAAATAATAATTAAAATTATCTCTTAAAAAAATAAAAATCAAATTTAATAGTTACTTTATAATATTTTTAATAAGTTAGAATCAAATATACTCAATTCTCCTAAACCCTAACAAAATCAATCTCTTAAAAAATAGAAATATACTCGTCTGTTCACATGGTTGTCGCGTCTATTAAATTTGGGTTTAAATTGATTTCTATCAAATAGATTTTAAAAAACTGATTTCTATTTTTTTTAAGAGATTGATTTTGTTAGGGCTTAGGAGAATTAGGTATATTTGATTCTAACCTATTAAAAAAATATTATAAAGTAACTATTAAATTTGATTTTTATTTTTTAAGAGATAATTTTAATTATAATTTTAGTCTTTTATATTTTTAAAATTAAAAAAAATTAATGGTGTTCATCGGTGTTCATCGTTAGTGGTGTTCATCAATGTTCGTCGCACGTGGTAGACTCTTCCTAACTTTTGACCCTTTTTTATTTTTTAAAATAGGTGTATATCTTTTGGATGAGTCTACCATGTGCGATAAACATTGATGAACACCACTAACGATGAACACCGACGAACACCATTAATTTTTTTAAAAAAATTTAAAAATCTAAAGGACTAAAATTATAATTAAAATTATCTCTTAAAAAATAAAAATTAAATTTAATAGTTATTTTATAATATTTTTTTAATAGGTTAGAATCAAATATACCAAATTCTCCTAAACCCTAACAAAATCAATCTCTTAAAAAAAAATAAAAATAATTTTAAATTTGTTTATGAAAGTAAGCTGCTTGAGTATGATGCTGGTAGACATTTAGTTGTTTTCTGAATTTCTTGCGAGGCCGGTACTTATGTTAGGACCACGTGTGTTCATTTGGGATTCTAACCCAAATGAACAGGAACAAGAAGAATCCTAATCTCCGTTAGGATTGGCGAACCGGGGTAAAGACGATTTGCAGCCGAGTGGAACAGGAACAAGATGTTCTCCGAGATTGGCGAACCGGGGTTGACGGGTCTGGGTTTTTTTTTTAATGTTAAATGCACAACTTAATTGTTCATCCATGGGCGAGGTGAAGAATCCTAATCTCCATTAGGAGAATTGGGTATATTTAATTCCAACTTATTAAAAAATATTATAAAATAACTATTAAATTTATTTTTTATTTTTTAAGAGATAATTTTAATTATAATTTTAGCCCTTTAGATTTTTAAAATTTTTTAAAAAAATTAATGGTGTTCATCGTTAGTGGTGTTCATCAATGTTCGTCGCACGTGGTAGACTCATCCTTAAAATTATCTCTTAAAAAATAGAAATCAGTTTTTTTTAAATCTATTTGATTCTAACCTATTAAAAATATTATAAAATAACTATTAAATTTGATTTTTATTTTTTAAGAGATAATTTTAATTATAATTTTAGTCTTTTAGATTTTTAAAATTAAAAAAAAATTAATGGTGTTCATCGTTAGTGATGTTCATCAATGTTCGTCGCACGTGGTAGACTCATCTTAACTTTTGACCCTTTTTATTTTTTAAAATAGGTCTATATCTTTTGGACGAGTCTACCATGTGCGACGAACATTGATGAACACCACTAACGATGAACACCGACGAACACCATTAATTTTTTAAAAAAATTAAAAATCTAAAGGACTAAAATTATAATTAAAATTATCTCTTAAACAAATAAAAATCAAATTTAATAGTTACTTTATAATATTTTTTAATATGTTAGAATCAAATATACTCAATTCTCCTAAACCCTAACAATATCAATTTCTTAAAAAAAATAGAAATCAGTTTATAATTTTTTAATAGATTAGAATCAAATATACTCAACTCTCCTAAACCCTAACAAATTCTAATCTATTAAAAAATTATAAATTGATTTCTATTTTTATTTTGAAGAGATTGATTTTGTTAGGGTTTAGGAGAATTGAGTATATTTGATTATAACCTATTAAAAAAATATTATAAAGTAACTATTAAATTTGATTTTTATTTTTTAAGAGATAATTTTAGTCCTTTAGATTTTTAAAATTTTAAAAAAATTAATAGTGTTCATCGGTGTTCATCGTTAGTGTGTTCATCAATATTTGTCACCCGTTGTAGAATTTTCCAATATCTTTTTGTTAATAATTTTATTTCATCTTGTCACACTTATGTATGTTGTTTTTAGGTTAAAAGTACATTTATAAAAATTTATTTAACGAATAATCCATACGAGAAATAATAAAAGGATTATATATAAAACCATCAATCTCAAACTATTCTGTATAAAAAGGTAATTTTCAACTTTTTAATTAAGTTGATACTCGACTAATATGAGATACTAATTTAGCCAATATTTTAGGTAATATAAGATATATTAGACTTATTTTGATTTTGTTCTCGAACTAAATTTGTTAAAATAAATTGTTTTTTAAACATTGTGAGTCTCGTTAAAAACCTCATTCATATCTGTAAAACCTATGTTTGATTTTGATATAATTAGATCTTTAAGGATCAATTTGTAAAACTTAAAATTGTTTTTATAAGTCCCTTAATAAGTTTTTAAAACACCAACACTTTAAAACTGATTTGTAAAACTCAAAATATTTTCTAAGTGTTCCAAGGCAAAACCATTGAAAATCGTTCAGGAGTATCGATACACTACCAAGCGTATCGATACCTTTTTGCCAAACTTGGTTACTGTCAGAACACGTATCGATACCCTAAACCCTCATATCGATACGCCCCTATGTTAAAATTCAAAGAGTTTGAATAGCGTACCGATACGGCTAACCCTCGTATCGATACGTGCTTTATAATTTTTAAATATTAAGTCGGTTTATAAATATGACCGTTGGTGTCAGTTGGTTGGTAACCAAACTTTAAAAGGTCGTTGACTCGTATCGATACGCCTAACCCCCGTACCAATACGGATATCGACAGTGAGCTAAGTTGAGAAAAAGGTATCGATACGGCCCTTACCGATTCGATACCCCGTATCGATACGCTTACGCGCGTATCGATACCCCTTATTTATTGCACACAACGACTCTTTCTTTTCTGAGACAGGTACCGATACACCTTCCCGCGTACCGATACTGGTAGCTGCAGAAGTGCATTTATGGTGGTAAGAGAGGGTTCCAACGGCTCAATTTATGTTACCAACCACCCAAACGGCTAGAAATCAATGAGGAGGTATAAAAGACACATCCAAAAGCTACAGCAACAACTATTGATCTTCAAGAAAACACCTATTCATCAAATCCAAGCAATTGTGTCAAAATTCCTATTTGTCTAGAAATCCCAATTGTAATTTTCATTCATATCTTGTTCAATTGGGTTGAGTGCTTGTAATTGGGCTATCATTTGTATTGAGAGATACCTTATTAGCCAACAAATTTCTTTGTTCACTTGTGTGAGGATTGGGTTGAATTTTGGGTAGAAAATTCAACCGAAATTGTAAGGGTTGCCTCCTTAGCCTAGAAAAGGGGAAGAGCAATCAGTGGAATTGTTGCAAATCCTTAGTGAAGCTAAGGTAGTGGATGTAGAGTTCATTTGGAACTTGAACCACTCTAAATCCCTTGTCTATTATTTTTAATTTGCAATTTCCACCACAAAACCTTTAAATTTCCAATTCACCCCCTCTTGGTTTATATCGATCTTGCGATCCACTCAACAAATGGTATCAGAGCCTACCTCTTTGAGGATTAACAACCACAAGAGGAGTTCCTTGGAAGAGTGTGATCATCAAAATATCAAGAGATGGCTTCAACCTCCGGTTCGGGCATGTACGAGTCACAATCCACTACAAAGCCTCATTTCTTCAACGGTGATAACTATTCTTTTTGGAAGAATAGAATGCGTCTATTCATCAAGTCAAATGACCATCTAATGTGGGATGTCATTGAAGATGGGTCATATATCCCATTGAAGCAAGATGGTGAAGGCAAGATGGTTTTGAAGAAGAAAGTGGAGATGAGTGAAGAGGAGAGGAAAAAGATTCAAGTCAATGATAAAGCTCTCCACATGCTATTTTGTTCTTTCGGTCCGGACATCTATTCAAAGGTCTCATCAATTGAAAGTGCCAAAGAAGTGTGGGACACTCTTGAGACTACTTATGAAGGCACCAACGATGTTAAAGAAACTAAGATTGGAATTCTCAATCTTAGTTATGAAAATTTCAAGATGGAGCCCGATGAGACGGTGTCAAAGATGTTTGATCGTTTCTCCACAATTGTCAATGGGCTAAAGGGCTTTGGAGAGATCATACCAGAAGACAAGTTTGTACGGAAGCTACTCTATTCACTTCCCGAGTCTTGGGATGGGAAGAGAACCGCTATCATCGAAGCAAAGAATTTGAAAAATTTGAAGCTTGATGAGCTTGTGGGTTCTCTTCTTACTCATGAGATCTTGAAGCAAGGAAGGGAAGATGAGAAGAAGAAAGAAGAGAAAAGGGTAGAGAAGCTTGAGGTTGAGAAGAAGAAGAAGATGGGAATAGCTCTCAAGGCTAAAGCTTCACAACATGATGAGAGCTTTGGAGGTGGAAGAAATGAATTTGGGGTTCAAGAAGATTTCTGACATTCAAGCTTCTTCCCTCACTTCTCGGTTTTTAGAAGAAGAGGTATGGCTGGCTCTTAACTCTACGGACAGCAATAAAGCCCCGGGTCCGGATGGATTCAATATGGGGTTTTTTAAACGCTTTTGGCCTCAATTGAAGTCGAGCATAATGGTGTTTTTGAAGATTTTTTTAAAGGAAGGCCGTGGGAGAATGACATTAACTACTCCTTCATAACACTCATTCCAAAAGGTATCAATCCGGAATCTTTAGAGGAGTATCGGCCTATAAGCTTAATTGGTGGAGTATACAAGCTTTTGTCGAAAGTGTTGGCTAGAAGAATGAGGATGGTGCTGAGCGATATTATCGGTGAAACCCAATTTGCCTTCATTCAAGGAAGGCAAATTCTGGATTGCTCTCTTATAGCAAACGAGGTTATTGACTCTATGGTGAAGTCGGGTAGAAAGGGTATAGCTTTTAAAGTGGATTTTCAAAAAGCTTATGACACGGTGAGCTGGTCCTTTTTAATTCGATGCCTAAAAGAATTCGACTTCAATGAGACTTGGTGTAGCTGGATTTACAAATGCATTTCCACTGTTTCGATCTCGGTTCTAGTGAATGGTTCCCCGACCGCCCCTTTTTAATATTTCGCGCGGGCTCAGACAAGGGTGTTCACTCTCACCGTTATTATTTAACATCGTGGGTGAGGCTTTAAGCTTAATGCTTAGAAAGGCGATGGAAGTTGGTCTATTCGATGGTATTAAAGTTGGGAAGGTGGAGTCCGTCATCACTATATCTCATCTACAGTTTGCGGACGATCTGCTCATTTTTTGTGGAGGAGAGAATAGACAAGTCAGAAACATCAAAAGGGTACTCCGGGTCTTTGAGTTAGCAGCGGGGTTGAAGCTAAATCTCAAAAAGAGTAAAATATTGGGTATTAATATCCCAGAGATCAATGTGGCTGATTGGGCGAAATCCATTGGTTGCCTGTGGGAGAAATTCCCAACGACATATCTGGGGTTACCGTTAGGTCCGCGAAGAAATTCGAGCGTGCTGTGGGATCCAGTTTTTAAAAATTTCTCCAAGAGACTGGAAGGTTGGAAGGTAGGATTCTTGTCCATTGCGGGGAGACTGACGCTGATCAAGTTAGTTCTATCTAGCTTGCCCATTTATTTCCTATCTATCTTTAAGATACCGGCTTCCGTCCTCAAGAAATTGAATAGTTTGATGGCTAAGTTTTTATGGGGTGAATCAAATGAGAAGTCGAAAATACACTGGGTTGGATGGAACCAAATTTGTTCGAGCAAATCAGCGGGTGGTTTAGGGTGGTTAACTTGGAAATCCTAAACAAATCCCTTCTTGGCAAGTGGATTTGGAGGTTTGGGAATGAACCCTCGGCTCTTTGGAGAAAGGTCATTTCGGCTAGACTTCCTGGTAATCCGGAGAGCATTCTACCCGTTCCTTCATCAAACAGACACTCTTCCTGGATTTGGCAAGGAATATCTAACACCTATTTCGCTAATGATTGTTTCGGACACCTCCTTCGAAGCAATCTGATTCTTCAAGTGGGTGACGGTAATAATACTTATTTTTGGACAGACTTTTGGGTTGGACCTTTCGCTCTGAAAAATAAATTTCCTCGAGTCTATATTCTGTCCTGCCAAAAATCAGGATTCGTTTGTGAGTATGGTAATAAAACAGATGCAGGTTGGGATTGGCAAATTAATCTACGTCGATCGTTGAGAGATTGGGAGAAGGAACAATGGGAAGCTTTCATGACAACTCTTAACAACTTCCATTCTTCCTTTATACACAAAGATTGGATCAAATGGAAAGACTCGAGTGATGGGAAATACTCGGTTAGATCAATCAGTAAAGGTGCTGAAAGGGTATTCGAAGGAAACTTTGAGTGGAAAGATGTGGTTTGGTTGGGAGTGGCTCCTCCAAAGGTTGAAATTTTTGTATGGAGAGTAATCATGGGTCAAATTCCAGTGGTCTCTGAACTTAGAAAAAGAGGAATGCATATGGTGGAAGATATTCGCTGCAAACTGTGTAACTTATGTGAAGAAACGCCGGAGCATCTCTTCTTCGATTGTTTTGGAGTGTGGAACATATGGATGAGCTACTGCAAATTGATTGATGTTCATATTGTTTGGCCCAAATCTCCAGGTCAGTTTCTTAATGCTTGGAAAGGATTGATTGAATTAACTGGCTTTACTTGGTGTAGATCTATTCCGTTTGCTTTGATATGGTCGGTTTGGTTGATGCGCAATGATATTGCTTTTCATAATAAGAAAGCTTATTGGGGTCAATTAGCCTTCCTGATTAGATATCGCTGGGTAGCTTGGTTCAAAGCTAATAACAATTGCAGTGATATTTCTTTCGATAGCTTGTTTTTGGATCCATCTATTGCTGAGCAGGTGTTGGTTAAGAAAAGTAACAAGGCTACAAGGTTTGGTTGGTCCCCTCCCCTGGCGGGGGTTTTTAAAACTTAATGTTGATGGTGCGTTTTGTCTGACGTCGGGTCGTGGAGGTATTGGTGGAATTTTGAGGGATTCGGAAGGCATATCGCTTATGGAATTTGCCGAGTCGTGTGAGGGAGGTTCTCCTGTGTTAACTGAGTTGGCAGCAGTAAAAGAAGGGGTAGCTCATTTTCTTATTTCTCAGTGGGCCGACCAACATAAATTGATTTTGGAGACAGATTGTAAAACGGTTTTCGATTGGATTTCTGGATACTCGATTCCTATGGTAAGCGCAGTTCGAGAAGTTGGTGCCCTTCGGGATCAAATTCATAGTGCAGGTTTGATCTTAAAATTGATCCAACGTGGGCAAAATATGAGGGCTGATACACTTGCAAAGAAAGGTATCGGTTAGCATAGGGATGCCAGATTAATCGATGGTTGTTTTACTAGGCATTTGTTTTTCGGATTTGGGTTGTTATAAACAGTTGTGATTTTCTTATTATATGAATAAAATTTTTAGTGGGGTACTCTTTTCCCCTTTCACTAGGAAAGGGGTTTTTAATGAGGCCCATATTTCTTTCAAAAAAAAAACATGATGAGAGCTCATCTAGTGAGGAGGATGAACTTGAAGAATTGGCTATGATAGCCAAACGATTCTCACGTTTCATGAGGTCCAACTGGGGAAGAAAAATCCAAAGGAAGATGGACTTCAAAAGTAAGAACAAAGAAGAAGGAAGGGATCCTATCATTTGCTTTGAGTGCAAACAACCCGGCCACATACGTTCGGAGTACCCTCAACTCAAGAAGAAGGGCTTTGAGAAGAAGAAGAAGCTCAAAGCCAAGCTTGCTACTTGGAGTGATGAGGAGTCATCGGAGGATGACGAACAAGAAGTGGCTAATCTTTGCCTCATGGCACTTGAGGAAGATTCCTCCATGGTAACCTCTAACTCATCTACTTTAGATTTTGAAGAATTAAATGATGCATATGATGAGTTACAAGAGGTATATGATGAATTAGTTGAGAAATATAAGGAGTCGGTCATTAGGAATAAAAAGATTATTCTAGAACTAAATGAGAAAAATGACTCTCTTACTCAAGCTAATTCAAAATTTGAGAAAAAGATATTAGGATTAAAAGATGAACTAAAATTCTTTCAAGATGAAAATGTTGATCTTAATAATATTTTATCTCAATGTAATAGTGAACATCAAAAGGTGTTGGGTGAGCTAAATGAGCTCAAAAAGTCTTTGAAAAATGTTGGTAGTGTCAAGCATGAAATAGGTGAATCCTCTAGAACACACCAACCTAAGAAAAAGACTAACTACTACAAACAAGGTAGCTACCCTAGACATAGTAGAGCTAAAAGAATTAGAAGTGTATGGGTTCCTAAGGAACTTGTAAAATCTAATAATATTATTGCTATGTCATCTTGGATTCCTAAGGGAACCAAGGTTTTGGGAGCTAACACTCATGAACCCAAAATGATTTGGGTACCAAAAACCAAAGTTTAATATCTTTGTTTGTAGGGGGAGCATTGCTACAAGGCCAAAGCACAAAGTCAAAACTCATGGTACCTTGATAGTGGATGCTCGAGGCACATGACCGGAGACAAGAGTAGATTCATGGATCTAAAGCCAAAAAGTGGAGGAGTAGTAACATTTGGTGACAACTCCAAAGGCCACATTAAAGGTATTGGCTCCATAGGTAATCACTCTACTATTCTCATTGAAAATGTATTATATGTCGATGGTCTTAAACATAATTTATTGAGCATAAGTCAATTGTGTGATAAAGGATTTAATGTTTTATTTGATAAAAATGGATGTAAAATTGTAGACATTAAATCTAATCATATTATGCTCATAGGTCATTGCATAGGGAATATATACATGATGCATCTAGATGACATTCATACATCTCATGCATGCTTAGTTGCTCAAAATGAAAATGATGCATGGTTGTGGCATAGGAAGTTAGGACATGCTAGCATAAGTGTTTTGGAAAAACTAGTCTCCCTAAATCTAGTTAGAGGTTTACCCAAGATAAAATTTTCAAATGATAAAATTTGTGATGCATGCTCAAAGGGTAAACAACATAGGTCTTCCTTTAAATCCATTAATGATGTTTCTACTAGTAGATGCTTACAACTAATCCACATGGATTTATTTGGGCCAATTAGGACTATGAACTTGGATGGTAAGTCTTATGCTTTTGTGCTTGTTGATGATTTTTCTAGATTTACTTGGGTTCTATTTTTAAGTACTAAAGATGAGGCTTTGGAAAAATTCATCACATTTTCAAAATTAACCCAAAATGATCTTGAATTAAAAATTTCACATATTAGAAGTGATCATGGAACCGAGTTTCAAAATTTGGGGTTTGAAGATTTTTTAAATGAAAATGGTATTAGCCATAATTTTTCGGCTCCTCGAACTCCTCAACAAAATGGGGTAGTTGAGAGGAAAAATAGAACTGTGAAAGAAATTGCTAGAACTATGCTTTGTGAAAACAATTTACCTAAATATTTTTGGGCGGAAGCCACAAACACCGCTTGCTATATTGTAAATCGAGTAATGATTAGGCCAATTTTAAAGAAAACACCTTATGAGATTTTAAAATCTAAAAAGCCTAACATTAGCTATTTTCACCCTTTTGGTTGCAAGTGTTTTGTTTTAAATAATGGAAAAGACAACTTAGGTAAATTTGATGCAAAAAGTGATGAAGCCATTTTTATAGGTTACTCTTTAACCTCTAAAGCCTATCGAGTATTTAACAAAAGAACTTTAGTAGTAGAAGAATCTATTCATGTTGTATTCGATGATAACCTCCTTCCTAGGAAGGATTCTTGTGATGATGATGATGTAGGAATCATAAATGCCTTCGATGGAGGACAAACTTCAAAGGAGGATGAGATTCCAACAAAAGAAGAGGACTCACAAGATCCACCTCTTGAAGCCTTGAAGGACTTGGCTATTGAGGAAAAGGAAGTGAGCTACCCAAGGGAGTTGAACTACGTCAAAGATGGTGAAATCTTGGGTGATCCATCCAAGGGGGTAACCACTCGTTCTTCTCTTAGATTAATGAACCATGTTGCATTTATCTCATGCATAGAGCCTAAAAATATAAAAGAAGCATTGAAAGATGACTTTTGGATTATGGCTATGCAAGAAGAGTTAAATCAATTTGAGAAAAGTAATGTTTGGACATTAGTTGATAGGCCTAGTAATCAATCTACAATAGGAACTAAATGGGTCTTTAGGAACAAGCTAGATGAGAGTGGTAACATTGTAAGAAATAAAGCTAGACTTGTAGCACAAGGTTACACTCAAGAAGAGGGAATAGATTTTGATGAAACCTATGCACCCGTAGCTAGAATGGAAGCCATTAGGATGTTGCTTGCATATGCATGTTATCATAAATTCAAGCTTTTTCAAATGGATGTTAAAAGCGCATTTTTAAATGGTTTTATAAATGAAGAAGTGTATGTGGAACAACCACCGGGTTTTGAAGATTCAAAATTTCCAAATCATGTTTTCAAACTTACCAAAGCTCTTTATGGTTTAAAACAAGCTCCTAGAGCTTGGTATGAAAGACTTTCAAATTTTTTGATTGAAAAAGGATTTGAAAAAGGTAAGGTGGACACTACACTTTTTATAAAAATGTATAAAATGACATCTTAGTAGTTCAAATTTATGTTGATGATATTATTTTTAGTTCTACTAATGAATGTCATTGTCAAGAGTTTGCTAAGTTAATGCAAGGTGAATTTGAGATGAGCATGATGGGAGAGCTCTCATTTTTTTTGGGACTCCAAATCAAGCAAAAGAAGGATGACACATTCATCAACCAAGCAAAATACATAAAGGATATGCTCAAGAAGTTTGGCTTGGAGAATGCAAAGCCTCAAGCCACTCCTATGAGCTCATCTACAAAGCTTGACAAAGATGAAGGAGGTAAGTGTGTTGACTCTAAGCTTTATCGTTCTATGATTGGATCTTTGCTTTACCTTACCGCAAGTAGACTGGATATCTTGTTTAGTGTTTGCTTGTGTATTAGGTTTCAAGCTAGTCCTAGAGAGTCTCACCTTATAGCCATTAAGAGAATCTTTAGATACCTTAGAGATACTCCTTGTTTAGGTCTTTGGTATCCTAGAGACTCTACCTTCAACCTTCATGCTTACTCGGATGCAGATTATGGGGGTTGCAAAATCGATAGGAAAAGTACTTCGGGAACTTGTCAATTCTTAGGTAGTATGCTCATATCTTGGTTCTCTAAGAAACAAAATAGTGTAGCCTTATCTACCACCGAAGCCGAGTACATATCCTTAGGGAGTTGTTGTGCTCAAGTCCTTTGGATGAAGCAACAACTCTTAGATTATGGAATTAAAGTTGAAACTATACCCCTAAAATGTGACAACACTAGTGCAATTTGTTTAACAAAAAATTCCATCCAACGCTCTAGAACCAAACACATAGAAATAAGGCATCATTTCATTAGAGATCATGTCCTTAAGGAAGATGTGGTTATAGAGTATGTAGACACCTTGAATCAATTAGCGGACATATTTACAAAACCCTTAGACAAAGAGCGTTTTTGGTCCCTTAGGAGAGAGTTAGGTCTAGCTAGCCTATCTTGACCTTTTTGGACCTCTTTTGTGCTTAAATATGCTTGATCTTGTGAAATGCCATGTTTGTATGCTTAGACTCCCAATTTCATCCATGCCTATAGTTAGGGTGAGTATGCTTCTGTTGAAATATGCTTAGAACCGCTCATTCATCATTTGCATACCTTTAGGAGATGTTAAGTTCGAGCCTTTGGTTGTTCTTTGAACCAAATATGCATTTCTGGGCATCTAGTATCGATACAGCTATACGCGTATCGATACCTGTTCTTCATTCTGTTTCCCAGAATTTTCTTCGCTTCACGGGTATCGATACGATTAATCTCGTATCGATACAGGTCGTTTCGATACGGACCCCTCCGTTTCGATACGACTTTCCAACGGGCATTTTTGCAGAAAAGACAATTCTATCCCCGTATCGATACACCCTCAGGCGTATCGATACTCGACTGCGCTGATGGCATTAAATTTGGCTTTTAATGAGATTAACTTTTACCAAATTTCAAACTCTTCAAAACCTAAAAACCCTAGCCGATTTTGCCTATAAAAAGGCCCTTCCTCCTTCATATTTTTCACACCTCAACTCAAATCTAAAAGAGTTTTTGAATCAAGCAAGGCTTTGTGCTCTCTCTCTCATCTTTGTGCTAGTTTTTCTTCAATCTTCCAAGTTTCTATCAAGGTAATCTCTCTTTTTTTCTTTTTTTCAATTTTTTTTATTTTGTTTTGTTTTGTTATTTTGTTTCATCTTTTTATCAAAACCTTTATTTTCTTCAAAAAAAAAATTTACCTTGATTTTTACTCAAATTGAAGAAATTCTTTTTGCTTAATCTCTCTTTTAGATCATGGCACCGAAAGAACCTTCGAGGAAGCGTACAAGGGTTTCCCAAGCCGGTGAATCTTCCACCCTTGGAGCGATTGCTCGTCCAAACTACTCAATCATCTATGAGCAATGCTTTGATGGCAATTCGGGTCTAACTCACTTTCGTCAATTTGAGAATTATAAGATCCGTGCCGAAAGGGTAATCTTCGTTCCTTTTCTCGACTCCGAGCGTTTTAAGTTTGAATATCTACCTTTATTTCGTCGATGGAACTTCATGGATTTCATCTCTATTCCCGATTTTTTCTATCGCCTTTTGGTTTTGATTTTCTATGCTAATACCAAATGTATTAGTCGTGATGGGGAAGTTGTTGCTATTAGCTCTTACCTCATGGGGAAGAAAATTATTCTTGATGTCAAATCCATTTGTGAGGTTTTCAAATTAGAGGATGAAGGCCTTGACAATGAGCATGCTTTGGGGCATGTTCTTCATGGATCCGTCACCGCCCTAAATGCTCAAGACCGGATCTTACATTTGATGGTGTCTTGGTGGTTCCGTCCCTCCGGAGGAAAATATTCCACCATCCGTCAAATGGATGATTTTTGGATTCGGTGCTTCCGTGAGAAAATGAGACCAAATCTTGCTCGACTCATGTTTGCGAAGATCGTCTACCTCGTGCAAAATCGTAACACATCTCAAGTCACCTCTTTCACATACGGTACGGCTTTGAGTTATTTCTTTCTTAAAAAGATATTGATTGCTCTTATGACTACCCAACTCCTCTCACTGATCCCATTGATGAGCGATCTCTTGCTCGGGCAAAATTTCATTATCTTAATGGTGAATGGGTACGTCTTGCCGAGTTACCATCGGAAGCCGCCGCCGTTTTTGAAGAAGCTCAAGCTTCTCAAGCTCCTCAAGTCCAACAACCCAACATGGATGCTCTCATGACCTATCTCAATGAGCAATTTACCGGGTTGCGCACGGACATGAATACTCGTCTTACTTCAATGGAAACTACCTTTGATACAAGGATGACGGGTATGGAGAATTGCCTCACATCTCTTGAAAGCGGGCACAATTCTTTGAATATTTCCATTGCCGCTTTCCATGATGAGTGGCGTAATAGTATGCGAGCTAATGAGCCTATGGGAGATGATGATGAAGACGAAGAAGACGATGCTTAGACGTTTCTTCTCGTTTTTCATGCATATCATTTAGGATTTTCTATTTTATGCACTTATGCTTTATGTTCTTAGGATTAAGGTTGTTTTAGGATTAAAACCTATGCTTTGATTTCTCTTTTGCTTTTGTTTGGATTTCAAGTATGTTGCTATGATGAATAAAATCTATGTTGCTTATTATACCTTTAATTTCTTTATGCACTTAATTGTCTCAAAGATTTTTTTATCTAACAAAAAGGGGAGAAGAAACTAGCTCACACTTCAAATATTTTGATTTTAATTCAAAGGTTACCAAGCTTATATTAAGGGGGAGTTAACTTTGTAAAGGTTTTTCAAAAATATCAAAAATTTTAAGTTTTAGTTTTGTTATATCAAAAAGGGGGAGATTGTAAAACCTATGTTTGATTTTGATATAATTAGATCTTTAAGGATCAATTTGTAAAACTTAAAATTGTTTTTATAAGTCCCTTAATAAGTTTTTAAAACACCAACACTTTAAAACTGATTTGTAAAACTCAAACTCAAAATATTTTCTAAGTGTTCCAAGGCAAAACCATTGAAAATCGTTCAGGAGTATCGATACACTACCAAGCGTATCGATACCTTTTTGCCAAACTTGGTTACTGTCGGAACACGTATCGATACCCTAAACCCTCGTATCGATACGCCCCTGTGTTAAAATTCAAAGAGTTTGAATAACGTACTGATACGGCCAACCCTCGTATCGATACGGGCTTTATAATTTTTAAATATTAAGTCGGTTTAAAAATATGACCGTTGGTGTCAGTTGGTTGGTAACCAAACTTTAAAAGGTCGTTGACCCGTATCGATACGCCTAACCCCCATACCGATACGGATATCGACAGTGAGCTAAGTTGAGAAAAAGGTATCGATATGGCCCTTACCGTTTCGATACCCCGTACCGATACGCTTACACGCGTATCGATACCCCTTATTTATTGCACACAACACCTCTTTCTTTTTTGAGACAGGTATTGATACACCTTCCCGCGTACCGATACTGGTAGCTGCAGAAGTGCATTTATGGTGGTAAGAGGGGGTTCCAACGGCTCAATTTATGTTCCCAACCACCCAAACGGCTAGAAATCAATGAGGAGGTATAAAAGACACATCCAAAAGCTACAGCAAGAACTATTGATCTTCAAGAAAACACCTATTCATCAAATCCAAGCAATTGTGCCAAAATTACTATTTGTCTAGAAATCCCAATTGTATTTTTCATTCATATCTTGTTCAATTGGGTTGAGTGCTTGTAATTGGGCTATCATTTGTATTGAGAGATACCTTATTAGCAACAAATTTCTTTGTTCACTTGTGTGAGGATTGGGTTGAATTTTGAGTAGAAAATTCAACCGAAATTGTAAGGGTTGCCTCCTTAGCCTAGAAAAAGGGAAGATCAATTAGTGGAATTGTTGCAAATCCTTAGTGAAGCTAAGGTAGTGGATGTAGAGTTCATTTGGAACTTGAACTACTCTAAATCTCTTGTCTATTATTTTTAATTTGCAATTTCCACCACAAAACCTTTAAATTTCCAATTCACCCCCTCTTGGTTTATATCGATCTTGCGATCCACTCAACACTATCCACGAGGCCAGCTGGGCTCATAGAATACGGCCTGGTCCATTTACTTTGTCAATGGGCTATATCCCAATTCCATGTGCAAATAGTTTAGTTTGGGCTGGGCTCTGCATTTACTTTTTGGGACGTGGGGAGTGATATCCAAAATTAAAATTAAACATCCAATAAATATATTTGATTTTTAAGATTTATACTTGTATTTTTTAAAATATAATCCTCGTTAAAAAAACATTCATAAAGAAACAAACAAATAAATTCCAAACTCACTGCATACAAACAATATCTACGATTTACTATGTGGTTTATTTTGGTAGTTCAATATTTTCCTTTCCAGGCCATAAAAAATTTCAGGTAAGATTTAAAGTGTTACACTGAATTTATTATTTTTTAAATATGGTACATGCCTTTTTCTTTAAACTAAATTGATACTTATAATTGTCTAATATGGATAAAAATTGTCTCTTTTTATGCCCCAACACTAAAAGTATACAAAAAATTTCAAACTCTAATCCTAAATTTTAAATCCTAACCCCTATTCATATACACTAAAAAATACACTCTACCCTAAATTCTCTAAACCCTAATCATAAACCCTAACCTTAAAGTCTAAACCCTAAAATCTAAATTTTTAGTATGGGGCATCACCAAAAAGAGGCAGATTATTTATGTTCCCCTAACATTACCTTATCATTAGCAACGTTTTATAGCTCCAAGTTGGACACGGAATTAGGCCCTGCACTTTTTCTTATCGGTCCGAATAACCCTACGATTTTCCGACGAGTCCCTTCGGAGAAGTGCTTCAAGCAATTTTATGAATAAAAAAACAATGATGAAAATGAAGATTGAAAAACTTGTTTCACTAGAACAGTGTACTCCTTGTGTAATGGAGACCGGATTGAAATGACTATACTTTAACGTAGAATCAACTTACACCGATGTTATCCGACATTCGAACCAGCCGTTTCCTCATCATTTGCAAATCGATTCTTACGTTCGAGTGCTTAACATGATGTCTTCATCGATCGGTTAAACCGCGACACACCATCCGGCATCTTGTTCATCTTTTTTTCCTGTCTTACAAAGCAAATAAACAACTCAGTTCACGTGTGGGATTCACCCTTTACCAAATTCTGAAGCATCATCCTTTTCCCTTCTTTTAAACATTCTTCCTTTCTCTAACCCCAAGCAAAGTCGATTCTCTAACAGAACATTACCCTAATATCACAACAACTCACTGTTGTTGTCACTGTTACAAGCATCATCTTGCTTCACTGCTAAACAATAAACCATTCAGCGTATTTTCGTAACCGGGACGATAATACACAGACAAGCACATTTGCATGTATTCTACTTTGGTGAAACATAAAGACAAAAGGCCTTAACTAAAAGGCTGGTCCCTCTAGTAACGCCTACCCCAGATTCTCAGCTTCCAAACAAAGGTTTCTAGCTAGTGCAGTGTCGTTTCCAGCTATTTGTGCACTGTATTTGGTTCCTGGTCACGCATTCCATACAGCACTATCACCTATATATATAGGAGTTAAGGGTTTCCAACATATTCACCTACACAGTCCTCTTTCTTTCTCTCTAGATGGGAAATTTTCGGTTTCCGGCGATGCTTTTGCTTTCGATTTTCGTTCATTCTTTCTTAGTTGCATCCGCCGGTGATTTCCATCAAGAGTTTGATCTGACATGGGGTGACCAACGAGCTCAGATTGTCAATGGTGGAAAGCTTCTTACACTTACTCTTGATAAGGCCTCCGGCTCGGGTTTCAGGTCTAAAAGGGAGTATCTTTTTGGAAGAATCGACATGCAAATCAAGCTTGTCGCGGGGAACTCTGCCGGCACGGTTACTGCTTTCTATGTAAGGGCTTAGGGTAGTAAGCTTGAAACTAAACCTTGTTTTCTAATGTCTGGTTTTTGTTTGCAGTTGTCTTCTGAAGGGCCAAACCATGATGAGATAGACTTTGAATTCTTGGGGAACTTGAGTGGAGACCCTTATATTGTGCACACTAATGTTTACTGCCAAGGGAAAGGTGACAGGGAACAACAGTTCTACCTATGGTTCGACCCGACAAAGAATTTTCACACATATTCGATTGTTTGGAACCAGCAACGGATCATGTAAGATAAAACGTCACAACCCATTGATCGGAAAGGTACTATCACTTTTCCAGGACATGTCGTGCCAGCATCGTGAGCACAGTACCATAGGAAACAGCTATATATTATGCTCACGATACCAACATGGCGCGACTCGGGAAAGTGATGGTACCTTAAAATCTCTAAGACAATGAAAAACTAAAAGATGAACTAACAGCTAACTCCTTTTCCGAACTCATCAGTTTCCTGGTAGATAACATACCAATCAGGGTATTCAACAATGAAGAATCCTTTGGAGTTCCCTTCCCCAAAAACCAGCCCATGAGGATGTACTCGAGCCTGTGGGATGCGGACGGCTGGGCAACAAGAGGAGGGCTGGTGAAAACAGATTGGTCCAAGGCTCCTTTCAAGGCTTACTATCAGAATTTCAAGGTGAATGCATGTACGTGGTCGAATGGCAAATCCGACTGTGCTTCGCAAATGTTGAACTCTGCCAGAAACAATGTTTGGCAAACTCAAGCATTGGATGCAAGCGGCAGAAGGCGACTCAGATGGGTGCAAAGGTATTTCATGGTCTACAATTATTGTGCCGATTTGAAGCGGTTTCCACAGGGTCGACCCCGCGAGTGTAGGCATTCTAGGTTCCTCTAGCTGCAAAATAAATAATGCTTGGATCGAATAAATCATCAATATTTTGTCTATTCAGGCTGTCAACGGAACATGTGCTCATAAACTACTCAAGCACGGTTCGAAAAAGAAACAATCTTAATGCAATGAAAAGGAAGCAAAAGAATTCTACGAGCAATAGTAAATGACATTAAAATCAGAACTGATGAAATAAAAGCTGAAGCATAGTTCTATAATCTAAATAATTTAAAAATAGATAGATAAATTTACAGTAAATTTTAACCTATGCTACAAGGACCAATGGCTTCATTCCCTATCTCCAAACTTTAGCATGGCAATCCACGATCTCCGTTAAAACTTTCACGACTAATGTCGGAATAGAGCAGAATCACTCCAGCAGGCACCAGTAGCATTGTCCCTGGACCTAACAATATAAAACCAGAAACAATTGTAAGCAAACTTATGTGATTTCGTTAAAGATGGCTCCGTCTTATTAGAAGGAAGACGAACCAAATCTTCGGGATGCCAGCATACGGTAATTGCAGTCTGAAAAACCTACAATGAGCATCACTCGCCCACCATGAAAGACAATCAAACATAACACCAAACTAACTTCACCACTCTTGACTCTACAAACTTATTGTTGTGACTATCGCACAGCTCGTTACGGTTTCTTATCTTAAGAATTTAGAATTGCAACAAGGCGATTGCATGCTCACCCATTATAACAAATATAAGGTACTATAACGGTAAAACAAAGACGGCATAAGTTGCAAATGAAGTAAATATCTGAATCCAACATCATTCATAGAATAAATCTGAGTCGGATAAAATTCGTCTGCCCCTTTTCGGTGCCCCTACATATGCCCCAACACTAAAAACACTATAAAATTAAAATTTAAGCCCTAACCCTAAATTCTAAATCCTAAACCCTACACCCTATACCCTAAAAAATATACCCTACCCTAAATTCCCTAAACCCTAACCACAACCCATAACCTAAAACCCTAAATCCTAAACCCTAAAGTTAATTTTGAGCGGGCATATGTAGGGGCACCGAAAAGGGGTAGAGGAATTTCATCCATCTGAGTCCAGATATCATCTACCTCAGCAAAACAGTCCAACAAGTTTGCACTAGAGACCACAATATACTGTTATACACAAGCAGGCTAAGAGCATTTTGATCAGGCAATCTTTCTGCAATATTTGCCCCGACATCGAAATTTAGACTCTTAAACTATTCCAACCATTGCCAGAGAGGCCTTGACACCACAGCTTCTAATAATTATCTACATTCAAGTTATGATGGGGCAAAACAGCAACAGCACAGCACAAATTTAAGCAAAAACAGCAAGGATTTGCAGAGGAACAAGAGCAGTATCAGACAAACATTGTAACCATTGGAGCAAAAACAATAGCTACCAAGCTAAAAAGACTCACACTTTAAGTAAAAAGAGCAAAATATAGCATAAGCAAAAATGCCAAGATTTTTTAATAAGCTCCAAACTAACACAAATCTACAAAAACCCCATCAGCCAGCACAGCAAGAACAACACTAGAAAGAATGAAAAACACTAATCTTCCCCCACACAAGCTAAAGAAATATAAAGGAAAAGAGGGAGAAAAAACCTTATGGGCAAAAACAAACTCCCAGGAAAATATAATGGCAAGACCAAACTACCACGGCCACAGTGAGCTGCTTGAGGCATTGTAGCAGCTGCAGAGCACATTTTAAACCCTAAAATTTGTTGAGACAAAGACAAAGATCTAAGGTTAAAAAATGTAGCTTTTATATGTATAGATTAGATAAAAAGGAAGGGTTTAAGTAAAGCAAGGTTCTTTCTGGGTATATAAAATTGGGAAGCACAACTACAGAGGGTAAAGAAAGTGAAAGTTTATATCTTTGCACGACTTCCAATGTATTATAAATATATAAAATTTGAAGGGGGTTTAGTGTACGTTTAATTACTTCACTTTTTTTTCTTCTTTTTTGCAGTATCCGAGGTCATTTGTTGTTGCTGTTGTGTTTTCTTTTTGGCTTTGTGACTGCATTTAACACGCTGGGGTCTCATTTTTTTTGTTGGTTTTCACTTTCAGGTTTCTGGACTTCATTACTACAACTGCAACTCAACTGGGTTGGCAAAGAAATTATTTTCTTTTTATAATCTTGGTGTTTCTTTGGGAGCGTTGGAAGCACTCTCCAATGGCGGATGACAATGGATGATGGAGACGGAGCTGTCTTTGCCAAAAACAGATTGGAGATTGTTATTCTCAACAAGTGACACATTGATTTAATGATATATATTGCTAGTGTGTTTATGCTTGAAGGAAAAAAAAAGTAAATTACACGAGACTTTCCGATAATCATAGACAAGTTGAATCGGCTCGGGTCATTTCGGTTTTAGTTATTTCAGGTATGATATCATTCGATTCAAATTTAGTTTTGGTTCGGTTTTATTTTGGGTCGGTTGTGAATCGGGTTAGTTGATTTTCGAGTCGGTTAATACCAGTTCGCGTCAATGGGAGATCGGTCGGTTTTAATCGAATTTTAAGGTCGGTCAGTTTTTTATACCCTATATATGACTTTATAAAGTCAATATATTTAACTTTTTTGTAGGTTCTGCAGTTGTTCATATTTTCATCTTTCTTTATTTCTATTCATATATTTTCTTTATTTTGGATTGTCTTCGGTTCGAGTTCATTCGATTCGATTGAAAATTAGTTCGAGTCCATTTCAATTCAGTTAAAATTCAGGTCGGTTTCGGTTTAATTCTTTTATTTCAGATTTTGTGCCGATTTCAGATCTCGGTTTAAAAAATTGTCTAGAGTCAAATTTGTCAATTCTACTCAAAATGAGAGTACTCGTAATATTTGAATTTGAAATTTCTTTAGGGATACTTTGATATCTTATTGAATATAATTAATTCGTTGAAAATTAGCGTTCTTCTCTCTAAATTACGTTTTATCGAATGTATATTTGTGGTGTGTTGATTTTTTTTTGCGACGTGATTTTTTTAATTATTTTCAATAGTTGGCATATTTGTGTTTATTTCATAATTTGCGTAGGATGAACATTTTTAATATACATAATATGTTTAAAATTTTAATTGATTTTCGAAACAAATGATAAACATTTTTAGCGACTACGCCAATTAGTGAATCTCAATGACATTTTCTAATTTAATATTATAAAAATATGCATGTATTACTAATATAATCTAACTTACTTGATATAAACATCCAAACAAGTCAAACTTTGCTTTAACAACTTTTTACTTTACTTGATAACCACCTAACTGAATAGGATGACCCACTACATAACAAACTCAATTCTAGAATTATCCAAATACAAACTTATTCTAGAACCATATTATATACACTCTATCATTATCATGATTTTCTCATTTTCGAGAACTTTTTACTTTGACAAAACTCCCAACCGATATCACAAAAAGTTGAAAGCTGACAGTGAAATTGCTTTGGTTAGCACATTCGTAATCTGTTCAGACGAGGGAAGATGATTAACAATCAGTCGACCATTAAGCATTTTTTCCCTTACAAAGTGTAAGTCAATCTCAACATGCTTGATCCTGGTATGGTGAGTTGGATTGGCAGATATGGAAACTGCTGAAGAATTAGCACACCAAACAACTGGTTTGTGAGCACACTAAATCCCAATTTCATGTAACAATTGCTCCACCCATAGTAGCTCTGAAACAATGTTGGCAACACTGCGATACTCACCTTTAGAGGATGACCGAGACACCACGGCTTGTTTCTTGGAGCACCAAGTGACCAGATTTGGCCCAAGGAATATACAATACCTAGTGGTCGATCGTCTATCATCAATTGAAGAGGCCCAATCAGCATCAGCATAGCAAACAATATGAAGATCCTTAGCAGGCTGAAAATATAACTCCTGATCAATTGTACCACACAAATACTTCATTATGCGTTTGACAGCTTTCCAGTGACACTGCAGGGGAATATTTATATGTTGACTCACTCTGTTAACAGCAAATGCAATATTAGGTCTGGTTAAGCAAACATACTGCAGACCACCAATGATACTTCTATAAAAATGAACATCAAAAAAGACAAGCTCATTATCAGCACAAGAAGTAGAGGTAATAGTCATTGGAGTAGGGGTAGCCCTGGAGGTGAGCATATCAGCTCGAGTAAAAAGATCAGTAACATACATCTTTTGAGTGATAATCATTCTCTTGTCAGACTGTAAAATTTCCATACCTAGAAAACAGCTAGGTTCACCCATATATTTGAGAGAAAATTCTTTATGAATTTGACTGACAACAATATCAACTTTAGACAGACAGTTTCCAGTAAGGATGATATCATTCACATAGACCATCAACAACAAAGAGGACTCAGTAGTATTTCGAATGTACAAAAAGGAGTCTGACTTGGAGGAAACAAAACCTAGAGTTGCAGTGAGAAAAGACTTCAGTGTGTCAAACCAGGCTCGAGGAGCCTGTTTGAGTCTATACAGAGCTTTACGGAATCTGCAGACCAACTTCTCTCCATTAGGACCAGTCTGAACAAACCCTAGAGGCTGAGATATGCAAATTTCCTCAGTCAAGGTACCATTAAAGAAGGAATTATTAATGCCTATCTGTCTAACAGGTCATTGCTTGAGAACAGAGGTAGCCAGAATAATGCTAATAGTAGAGGCCTTTACAACAGGACAGTAAGTCTCTTTAAAATCACAGCCAATCTTCTGAGAAAATCCCTTGGCAACCAACCTTGCCTTAAGCCTGTCAACAGATCCATCAGGCTTTTTTTTACTCTAAAAAGCCATTTGCATCCTACTGCCTTTCTATCCAATGGTAAGGGTTGCAAATTTCACGTACCATTCTTCAAAAGGGCATCATATTCAGCATGAACAACAAGACGCCAGTCAGGATGTGTCAAAGCCATGAAAACATCTTCAGGTTCATTATTTTCAGTAAGTGCATGAAACACCTTTGGCTTAAAAATACCAGTCTTACTTCTGGTAATCATAGAGTGATCATTCAAAGTAGCAGGAGCTCGGTTCACAATGGTTGATGGAATGGAAGGAGATGGAATAGAAGTAGGTGGAATGGATATAGATGGAATGGAAGGGGATGGAATGAATGTAGGTGGAATGGATGTAGATGGAATGAAAGTAGGTGGAATGGATGTAGATGGAATGGAATGCAAATGGAATGAAAATAGGTGGAATGAATGCAGATGGAATGAAAGTAGAAGTAGATGGAATGGAAGTAGAAGAGAGAGATGGAGAAGAAATGGATGGAGAAGACAGAGGAGTATGAACAGAGGGAGAACAAGGAAGAGAACTTATATTATGTAAAGAGAGAGAAGAAGAAGAAGAAGAAGAAGAAGAAGAAGAAGAAAGATCTGAAGAAAAGATAGGAGATGATGAAGTACACATAGGAGAAATAGAAGAAGAAATGGTAGGATGAGGAAGAGAAATATGAGTAGTAGAAGTAAGAAGAGGAGTAGTTGGTGGACTGTTGTTGACAACACTGAGAAAAGGAGTAACAATATTATTGGAAGTGTGTGTAGGAGAGGCATTATTGGCAGGGACAGAAGGTAATTCAGTAGTGTTGTCAACAACAGGAGTAGTAGTATTAATAATATTAGTAGTATTAATTGTATCAGTATTAACTGTATCAGTATTAGTATTAGTAGTATCAACAGTATTAGGAGGATTAATAGTACCAGAAGGGAAAGAAACAAAAGAAGAAGGAGTGGATGTAGAAGCAGCCTTAGGGAGAGGAAAATCAACTTGTTTATGAGGTTTAGTTTTCACAGCAGGAGAACAAGACATATCAGAACAACAAGACTCAAAAGCAGAAGGAAAACTAGATATATCAACAGGACAAGCAGAAGATGAACTGATATCAGCAGATTTACTAATGTAGGGAAAACACAACTCATCAAATTTGACATGACGAGAAATATACACCCTACCAGACTTGTCTAAGCATTTGTATCCCTTATGAGATGGGGAATATCCTAAAAAAATACAATGGGTAGATCTAAATTGAAGTTTGTGATTATTAAAAGGTCTTAAACAAGGATAACACAAGCAACCAAAGACTCTTAAGAACTGATAATCAGAGACCCTATTAAACAGTTTAGTATAAGAAGACAAGCCAGACAAAGATGATGTAGGTAACCTATTAATAAGGAAAACAGTTGTAGTAAAAGCATCAGACCAAAAGGAAAGAGGCAAAAAATCTTGAGCAAGGAGAGAGAGACCTACCTTAACAATGTGTATGTGCTTCCTCTCCACACGATCATTCTGTTCAGAGGTATAATGATACATATCTGGTTGTGTGATGACCGAATTCGTATGTGATGTTGCCCGATCGTGATTCTAGTATGAAGTTGCAAACTTGAAACTTGAGTGTGGAAGTAATGTATATGGAATGAAGATGGTGAAAGTTGTTGTTTTAATAGGTGCTTGAATGGTTGGTGATTATGGTTTGAAAGATAAATGTAAGGGGGGAAAATGGATAGAAGTTGATATGGATATATGGAATAGAATCGGTGTGGAACAAGGAAGAACCAACAAGATAGTGAATGTTGACCCAAACCTTACATGTTCTTACCCTTTGTGAAATGATGGAAGAATGTTGGATTGTAACCCTTTAGCTATAATTGAGCTAAGAACCAACAATATAATCAAATGGAAGTGATGGTGGAATGGTGGAACGTGACCCGCTAGCTAGAAAGCTAGGAACCAACACTATAAATAGAATGGAATGAAAAGGGAAAATTTGCCACAAGACTAGCTTGAAAGTCGATAAAGTTCTTAAAGAACAATGAAGAGAACACTCTCATATATTTTCATAAAAAAAAGGTCCCTTACAAAGGCAAATGAGCATCCTATTTATAGTAGATGGCAGCCTAGAATTTGAATGGACAAAACAATGCATTAAGGCTCCAATTTATGACATTCAATGGTTTGTCTTCAATCCTATCAAGTGTGGCTTGCCATTTGTGTAATTTAGAATGAATTTGGACATAATAAGGCTTGAATGAAGACTTATACACGTCCAAGTGATGCATCCTTTGATATTCCACTTGTTTGGCTCTTAAAAGTGCATGTAGATAACTTGGAATGAATCTGCCCATGTTTGCATCTAAGTGTATGTATCTCTTCCACTTCCTTTCTTTATTTCTCAACTTTATTGGCTGAATAAAAGCATAATAAAGTCTTCTAAATGCTTCATCCCCCGTGGAATTCAAAAAGACTCTCTCTTTGAATGGTGATAAAGATGGCATGTCTCCTTGAAGAAGATGAAAAGTCTTCAATTTTTTCCATCTTAATCCCAACGTATAATGACACTAAAAACACATAAAATATTAATCAAAATATGATAAAAATGTTATGCAAACTTAAAGAATTAATTGAACAAGTTCAATTAATGAACTAGTTTAATTAATGAACCTACATGCTTAAATGAAACACATACATAAGTGAAGTATTTTCATAAATGAAGTGCTTGCATAAATGCATAAACAAGCATATTTATTCTCATGGAATGAATGAACTATTATGCAACTACTCATGCAAATTCTTATGCAACTTATGTCAACTTTCCAACAAACTCAAAACGTTGCAAGATCTAATTGTTGTTGTCATTTCTTCATTCATTTTCCAGCATTGGCAAAGCAAACTTTCCACAGTATCTTGAATCATTTTAGCTCTTGCATGAGTCATAGGACCTCTAGAAAATTCATTGAAATTCTTGTTGGTTGTGGTCACATCATATAAGGACACGTGAGTCTGTGGACAATACCATGCTGCAGAAGATAAGGAAGGAGAGCAGTAAACTCCCCACCCTCATCAGTCTGCAACATTTTAAGCTTGGTTTCTAAAAGTCTCTCTCCCTGCACATGAACTTGCACAAAAGCAGTCTTTAACATCATATTTGTATTTCAAAAAATAGAGCCAAGTAAACCTAGTAAAAGCATCTGTAAAGGCAACATAATATCAATAGGTATTAAAGGCAATTGGGGCAGGCCCCCAGACATCAGCAAAAACAAGCTCTAAAGGTTGAGAATAAACAATATTAGAAGCTGAAAAAGGAAGCTTATGAAATTTGCCAAGTTGACAAGTTTTACAAAGAGAACAACCAGCAGTTTTATTGACTGAAGAAGCAGAAATATTACAAAGCTTTAGAACTGAAGACAAAACATCCTTATTGGGATGACCAAGCCTAAAATGCCATACATCAGAAGAAACAACTCTAGTAACAGAATTGATACAAGCATTATTAGAACAAGTCTTAAACTGCAAATGTGTCAAAGAAGAAAAACTATTCTGAAACTGATAGAGCCCATCCTTCTCAATCCCTTTGTGCAACACAGCACCAGAAATCAAATCTTTGATTTGACAGTAGGAAGGAAAGAACTCCACAGAGACATTATTGTCCTGTGTAAGCTTAGAAACAGACAAAAAAAATTTAGTGATGTTAGGAACATAAAGAACATTTTTAAGTTTAAATTTATGAAGAGGAGACAACAAACTAGACTGGCCAGAATATCTAATAGCTAAAGATTCACCATCACCAACTTGAACATTACCTAAAGTGGGGGACATAGAGCCCTGATGAAGAGTGTGAGCATCATTAGTTATGTGATGAGAAGCACCTGAGTCAGGAAACCATGCATTATCTTTCAGAACAACAGTGGTAGCTATATGAGCTTGAGCAGCTACAACAGGATAGGTAGGAGAAGTAAACTTGTGAGAACCAGATGGTATGGAGACATGCTGAACAGGGGACACAAAAGAAGAAGGAGTCCCAGCAGCATAGGGCAAGGAAGTGACCAGAGATAGTTGTTGTTGCAGAGAAGTAACCAAAAGTGAGGGAGGTAACCTGCTACCAGGCATACCAATAGAGTTAGAAGAGGAAAAACATAGGGAAACTCAAATGTGAAAGATCCACCAGGATGAGAGAAAGGAGAAGTGTAGTAGATAGGAGAATAGTGAGGAACAGAGGACATAGAATGAGCTTGAAGACTTGCAGAAAGCCTATCACCAGTCCCTTAACCCCTTCGAAAAGCTTCATTTTTGAAGTTCATATCAAACCTAAAGTAGCATCTTTCAACAAGATGACCATAACGACCACATAACTAACATTGTGGGCGATTGTTGTTGTTAAATCTACCCTACCTCTACCTCTGTTACCATCATAGCCATACCTAGCCCCACTAATAGCATCTTGCTCAAACTGAGAAGAATTAGGTTGGTTTGAAGAGACATCAGTATAGGCAACAGGAGAATCTTCTGTGAAAGTAGAAATAGATGAAGTAGTAACATAGCTAACAGGTGTAGAGGCAAGCATAGTGTGATTAACACAACCAGAAACAGAGGAAATCAGATTACCCTGCCTAGCATCAGCATCTAAGAGTAAAGTGTTAGCAACATCAACAGAAGCTGAAGTATTTTCAGCACTGAGAACAGTAATAACTAACTCAAATTCAAGAGGTAGACCATTCAAAATAGCCGTAACATGCTCTTGTTCACCAGATTGAAGGCAGACAGCTTCGCGAGCACGAAAGATCTCTTGAGGCAACCCGATCAACAATACGAACAGAGGAAAGCATCTCCGACATCCAACATCACCAAGAAACCTCCGATGAGAGATATCTCCTGCGGCACCGTCACCAAGAAACCAAACGCCGCCGAAATCTGATATCATCAGACGCACATTAAATCACCAGAATCTGACATCGTAGCCAGTAAGAACGCCGCCGGAAAATAGCTCTGATACCATGTTGTAAATCTCAGATTGAGTTACATAAAAAGGAAACGAAAAGAGAGAAAGATAGAACGACTGAAGAAAATCCTAGAACGGCTGAAGAAAGAAGACGATAACCCTAGGTAAAATTGAAAGAGAAAAAAAAAATAAAATCTAAAAAAATTAAGAAATAAATTATAATGGACTTTTTATTAAACTTCAACATGACTAAACATATACAAATAACAGGCCTTATATAGAAGCCCAAAGCATACAAAACAAACCCGTAACCACCTAACTGAATAGGATGGCCCACTACATAATAAACCCAATTCTAGAATTATCCAAATATAAACTTATTCTAGAACCATATTATATACACTCTATCAACACTTAACCATATTATATACACTCTATCAACACTTAATTATGTCGGATTAAGTGTGGTTACTCTAATTCTAGGTACATTTTAAGTACCCTTTTTCTTTTCATTTCTTTTCTTTTCTTTTAACTTTCTCAGGCTGTGAATTTTCTTGCTGCTTTAACAACAATCTCTCTTTTGTACTTCTCAGCGGCGCCATCGAAGCAAGATCCTTCTGCTTGACGAGGCAACGAGTGCTCTAGACGCGGAATCGGAGCGTGTGGTGCATGAGGCACTTGATGCAGTTACAGTGAACCAAATAACCATCGTAGTTGCTCAGTTAAAAACGGGGTCGTAGTTGAGAAGGGCGGAGCGGACACAATGCATTGTTGAATATTACTGATGGAGCTTATGCCTCCTCGGTAGCACCTCACTTAACCTCTTCAACGTGAGGCAAAAACAATGGAAGCCATGCAGATGAACAATATTTTCAAACTAGACTCCAATTTCTTAAAGTGATAAAAGAATACAAAATCAAGGGCTAGCAACTTTTGTAGATACATGAACGTTGCGAAAGAACCCGTATGATTACTAGAAGCATAATACGCCTTTCGAAAGATTTATACAGGCTAAAGAAAAGGGGGAAACGAAAAAAAAAAGACAGATAAATGCTCAACTCTCGACTGACTTAGTAGGCTTCACCGGCCAGATTATTGGACTGAAGCCTCTGGCGCTTCTCAACATAAACCGATGGAAACCAACCAGCTTTACCTTTGCATTCTCCTTCTGACCATCCAGACGGGCTTACCTGCATCATTTTATTAGTACTAGTATTATTTTGTGTAGGCATTAAGCTAGAGTATATAATAAGGTATCCGGCATTATTCTTTGATTTTTCGGTCCTTCGGTTCGCGTTAGCTTAGAGTGATCTAGACAACTATAATCCAGATCATACAAGTCTATTGAGCTAAACGTGGAACGAGAATACCTTTCTCACGACAACAAAGTCACCTACAGCCAAGCTCAGTTCCTTCTCCGATTCAGCAAAAAAAGGATGCATTGCCTGTGACAAGAAACTCAAAAGTATTAGTGCTCAAAGATCAGAACAACTACTGATTCACATTCCATAAATTTCCAAGATTAGGTGAACTTACTTCAGCTAAGAAATATATGGTTTTCTCTGAGCCATTCTCTGGTGCAATCACAGGAGGAGCAGATTCTTTACGCTGTTTCTCCGATACCATCTGAGAAGCTCCAGAGAAACGTATAAGTTACATAGTTCAACATAAAAATCTTTATCAGAAAGAATAAAGAGAAGAAATAACCTCAGCTTCAATCTCATTAAGAATAGCAGCCACTCTCAAATGATAAGTCTTTTCTCCTTCAACCTACAAATGCATATATCGGAATCTTAAATGTCAAATATGTATTAATGCTTCAATTTAGAGACTGTGTATACCAAATGTAATGTGCATGTTTACCATAGCTACGAGTCTCTGTAAAGTCAGTCTTTGCTGCTGAGCTTCAACAGCAGCCAACGCAGCAGCAGCTTCTTTACCCAGAACTGCCATATTTGCTTTAAGTTCTTGCATCCTTGCTTCAGCGGCATGCAACTTTGCAACATTTTCGGGAAGTGGAGCTTCTCTTATTCGTGCTTGTCTTCTCGAAACCTCTGCTGCCTGTTTGCTTATCGTATTTAGTATGTACTCTCAGCTTCTGAAGCAAATCTTAGGAATATGGAACTTAAACCGATGTCTAATATATAGGAAATTACTTATGCAGAGCAAGCTCGGCTTTCTATTTAGTTACCTGGGCCTCTGCTTCCTGTCTCATTCGACTATAGCGTTGAGCAAGATGACGAGCATCGTCTAAAGGAGCACCGGTGCTCATTGCCCTCAATGGATCCAAAACCTAATGCATTGGAAAACAGGAGGGTCATGTTTCTACTAGCTATTCTCAATCAACATGACCTAAGTATGCAGCTACGTAACACTTAAAGCGAGCCCAAAGAAAGCATCATACTCGTTTTGATTGAATGTTTTTACAAGTAAACTCACTTTCCGATATGGTTAAAAAAGTATCAAAATGCATAACATCTGATAAAAGTCAACCTGCTGGGATAACAGCTTGATTAAATCTTCTTGCTCCTTCTCTACATGTTTACGACCATCGCCATAAATAGCTGCTGCTTTAGCAAGAAGGTTTTTGTTTATGTTTTCACTGTTTTCAGTCCCATATTGACAGCATTCTTCCGAGAACTTGGTTCCTGATTACCATAAAAATTAAGAACCATAAATGTAAAGTTTTATCACCAAAATATATGTTTGTTATTCCAATTGCACATGTATCCATAACAGGGCAATTTAAGTTCAAATAGTATGAACTATTGTTGCACCTGCTTCAATGTGCTTATAACCTATGGCCGTAAACGCTTCTGCAGCTTTAATAACATCTTTCTGAAACTCCTGAAAGGAAGAAAGTATATCCATCAAGAAAAGAATCCATCGATCCATGAAAGTTTCGGAATTATGAATTGGAGAATGATCATTACCCTTCCTGAACGAGTAGTCCTGTACAATTTGTCCAGCTGTTGATGTCTTTGCATTTCAATCTCATCAATAACCACAACATCTGAGCTCTCATAACCAGTTCCACCAAATTGCTTTATTACAGCCTGCAAAACAAGTTTCGTAACTCAACGAGAGAAGAAATGAATCATTTAAAGCAAAATGGAACTAGCAAAGTAACAAAAAACATGCAAGAACTAAACTTGACTAGCAAAAACATGCACGGTCTCCTAACAATTAACCAAATGCATGACATTCATGCTTATGTGTAGACCAAATTCTATAAAACATTCGGAAAGGCAATCGACACACGGTAGATGTTTCAAAGCACTTAACATCTCAGTTCACTGATTACTCAACTTTCTTAATCTTTCATTTCCTCGAAAAACACACTCTTCCTCAGTAACTTTCAGGTAAAGGATGAAGCTTTTCAACAACAAAACCTTTGAAACTCCATATCTAATATTTCTAATGTGTTAGAAAAGTATGGAAATTGCAGATAAAATACAATGAATCTTTAGAACTACCTCCACAATTCAATCTTTAATTCTCGAAACATACTAATTAGGTCCTCAAATTCCAAATCTTTACAAGTAAAAAGTAATCAAACACATTGTCAACACTGCAACACATAGTAAATTATTCATTTCTTGAAATCCAAAACCAAAGAGAGAGAAAAAGGAAAAGTCTTTGCTTTTCATTTTCTAGTTTTCCACCATTTTCCTAGCAACCAAACGAATAGAATCTAATTCTTACTAAAGCCAAAAAAAATGGAAGAAGAAAAGGAAAGGGTAGTGATGAAATTACCTGCTGTTGCTTGGCAACTTGTTCTCTGAGCTTACTGGCTTGCCTCCTCAAAGCATCCATTGCTGCTTCTACTACTCTACTTCCGATTCTTTGAGAACAACTAAATCGATTTGCAAATTGGGAGTTGTTAAAGACTTGGGCTTTACTTTGTTTTTGGTTGAGTGATTGTCTTATCAGATCTGATCTGAGTGTTGAGTATACTTGAAAGCTCAAAGACAAAACCTTTGTTCTTCCTCTACTTGCACTATTTTATTTCATATTATTTTATTTGCTTAATAACCAAATAGGTGCCCAAACTATGTTTGTAGATCACTTTTGGTGCCTAAACTATTTTTATTTCTAAATAAGTGCTTAAAATTTCAATTTTGGTCATTTTAGGTGCCTAACCGTTAACTACCGTTATTTTTATTAAAAAATATTTTATTTATTTTTTAATTTAATTTTTTAACTTATTTTAAAAAAAAAAAACCCTAAATTTCCCAAAACTCACAAAATTGCCCCAAATTCGAAATCCCTAACTTCCCCGGCCGAACCCGCCGCCAATGGTGTCGCCGCCGCCCCCATATCCGCCGCCAAACTACCAAGATCGTTTTCCCAATCACTCATCGCCGGTAAATGGCGGTAGGTGTGTCGGTCGGCTTCCTAACGTCGAAAGAAGCCAAAATCGCGAAAGGAAGTCGTCGGCACACCTACCGTCGGTTATCGGCGATGGGTGGTTGGGGGAAACGGTCGTGGTGGTCCGACAGAGATAGTGGTGGCCTCCAGTGAGGTAGTAAACGGCGACAGTGACGGTAATTTGGGGATTTGGGGTTTTAGGTTAGGGATTTGGGATTGTTTTGTAAAAATTTAAAATTGTTACTTTTTATAAAAAAAAAAATTAAATTTTGACTTTTATTTAAAAATTAATTTAAAAGAAATTAAAAATTAAAAACATGCTACTTATCACAATTTAATTGACTAACGGTTTTTTATTAACGGTTAGACACTTAAAATAATTAAAATTAAAACTTTAGGCACCTATTTAGAGCTAAAAATAGTTTAGGCAACAAAAGTGATCCACAAGCATAGCTTGGGCACCTATTTGAGTATTAAGCATATTTTATTTGTGCCAAATTCTTATATTAGTTTTGAACCATGCCTAAATCATGTATTTAGTTCTAACTTCTAACCCTATAATTTAGTAACGTTTCAGGAGAATTTTGCACTCGTATTGAAAAACTTGGTTTCTACGAGCTAAATCATGTTAGGAATTTGTATGCGGACAAAATAATAAAACAAGGTCAACATGATGAACACAAAAAAGATAAAAATAAAAAATAAACCTCGTTAAAAACTCTTTCTAATTCTAAATAAAAATATATATATTTTTTATTCAAAAGACTCGAACAACCATACAAGTTATTGTGTCAAATTGCTCCTCACTGTACCAACAAACTACCTCGCCATAACAAATACTGACCCTTAGCTAAAAGCCATTGGCCGATAATAAGGAGCGGAAGGATTTTGGTTTATAAACTCCACTAGAATCAGCCGCCCATTTCAGCTTATCCTTCACACAAAACTCAGACCCAGCGCGATCAATGGTTAGCTTAAACGCGTTTCATATTTCTACTTCCTAATCGAAGAGAGGTCTTCTAAGCTCAATTCTCCAAACACGAACGCCATCCCCTTTAACCCATAAGTCAGCTGCCTTTCTAGATTTTTTGGCAAAAATAAAATAAAATTTAACATAGTTTAGCCTTACTTATTTCACTAATGAAAGAAATAACAACATAAAAAAAAATGAAGAATACAAATACATGATATTCTAGGTAATCAAATAACTCGTTAAGTTTCTTCTCTCAACTTTAAATTTTATCTTAACCACATTGCCCCTTCCTCTCTTTTTTTTTTTAATTTTCTAGTTGGTCGGCGACAACACGAGCGTTAGTGCTGGTTACCAACCGCTGATATTCTTTTTATTTTAATTTTTTAGACTCCACTTTTACTTTTACATTTAGTTGTTTTTTTTTTATTTTTATATTAGAATTTTGTTGTTTCGGATTCCTACTTCTTGCACATATTGTTGCGCTTGTTTTCTGTCTTTGTGTCATGTTTTTTTGTCTTGTGGCACGTCTCTGCCTTATGGCACGCTATTCGCCTGCCATTGCAGTAGATTTGCTTTCATGTAAAATTTCTTGCGACGTTCGGTTTTGATGTGTGATTCTCAGTGGTTGTTCAGTAGTTTGATCTCTTATTGTGGTTGTTTGTCGATGTATTCAGATCTACTCAGCAAAGTAGCCTGCAAGACTATTGGTTTCGCATCAAGCGTCTAGGGGATTCACTTTATATCTTGTGTGTTGACAACTCCCTGACCTTTTGTCGTTTAATTGTGCCTATGCTTATTCATCTGAGCAACGGTGGGAGCATCCTTTACTGGGCGTGACTAAATTCTTTTTTTTTGTGAAAGAAAAAGTTCTTTTATCATTTTCTTTTTTTCAGTTTGTTGTTGTTGATTATGAATATTTTCATGTCTGAATCTCTTTGTTTGGCTCTCTTTTTGAGTAATAAGAATTACCTTGTACTATCTTAAAAAATCATTTACATATATAAAAAATTTGGTGTATCCAAAATAGTCTTCCCATAATAAAAATCTTTGTCTCGTTTTGATGTTCCTTTCTATTTCCCGACACTAAAAACATTAAAAAATTAAATTTTAAGTTTTAACCCTAAATTTTATATCATAAACCATATACTATGTATCCTAAAAATACATGTACCCTAATTTCTGTAAACCTTAACTACAAACCTTAACATTAAATTCTAAACCCTAAAGCTAAATTTAATTTTTAATGTGAGACATGAATAGAGGCACCGAAAAAATACAAAAAAATTTTATTCCTCTTCCCGCCAATCTCTATTAGATATTAAATAAACCTAATTATCAAATATTTTTCCACACTAAAAAACTACAATAAAATCTAACTTAATTTCAATTTGAATTTATGTCAATATCCACCTTCACCTCTCTGATCACATCCGATCAAAACCTTGTGATTCTCTGCCGACAGTCACGTGACCTCCCACCCTCTCTTAATTTTAATATTTTTTTATCCATAATGTTGATTTGTATTTAATGAACTGGCAAATGCGTCAATCGGCTGGGGTTCGGTTCGGGTCATTTCGGTTATTTTAGGTCTGATGTTTTTGGTTTCGGTTCGGGTCTATTGTGTTTCAGGTCATTTTGGGTCGGTTGATTTTCGGTTCGGTTATTTTCGATTGAGTTAATTTCGGTTCGGTTGATTTCGGTTCGTTTATTTTCGGTTCAATAAGAGATCAGTCGATTTTAATCAAATTTTTAGATTGATCAGATTTTTACACCCTATATATGACTTTATTAAGTCAATATATTTGACATTTTATTGACTTGTGCGGTTGTTCATATTTTATCCTTCTTTATTTCTATTAATAGGGTCTATTCTGTTCGGGTCTATTCGGTTCGGGTCCATTCGGTTCAACTAAATTCGGTTCAATTTCGGTTCGATTTATTTCAAGTTTCGGATCAGAATTCAGGTCAATTTCGGGTTGATTTTCGATTTTGGTTCGAGTCTTGGTTCGGGTTTCGAATCTCGGATAAGTTTGTCGGGTCTAAATGAACCCCATCCTAATATTAATTTTAGTCATATATTAAAATCACATCAGCCACAGCCCACAGGGCAAGTAAGCCAAACTCCATTGACAAGAACAAAAAAAAGCTTCAATCTTTTACAAAATCAACACCACTCATTGAAATTTACATCATTTTCAAACATACCCCACGCCCTCCAAATGTCCCCCGTATATTCAAAATCTTCTTAAATGTTTCTGAAATATTCCAAATCTCTCTCGAAGTGAGCATCCAAGTATTCGGATAGGCAAAAACGAGCGTTTTTGGATTGATTCTTTGGATTTTTGCCTCTAATTGCAGCATAATTTGTGGACGTGCACCTTCTAAACATCAAATAATCCAGCACAGCTCGGTGAATCAACCATGCCATCGGGTTCTAAGAAGAGAAAAGCTGCCAAGAAAAAGAAGGAACAACAAGCAGTGAACAACAACCCACATGGTATTTTGCTTTGCATTTTAGAATTTCGTTTCTTGTTTTTGTTTTTCCGTTGGTTTTATATGATGGGTATTTTTCTTTTTGATTTGTAAGTGGCATTTAGTTCTTGGGTTACTGTGTTTGAGATTTATAGTTTAATAAATCTGCTTGCTTGCTTTGAATGTTTGATGGCTAATATCATGTTTATAACTAGTTCCCGCCCTTGATTAGCTGTTTATGTTGTTGTTTTTTGTTTTGGATTTTCTTGTTAGAGTGTCTTTTACTTGATTTTGACCATAATTCTTACTGTTGAATGAAGTTCCTAATTGAAGATGGGATTTTGATAAATTTCTTGTTTGCATAGTGATGGATAGGGGTGTAAACGAGCCGAGTCAAGCTCGAGTAGTGCTAAGCTCGGTTTGGTTCATTAAGATTTCGAGTCGAGTTCGAGCTTGAGTAATTCTTAATGAGCCTGAGAAATCTGAGCTCGACTCGGCTCGTTTAGAACTCGAGTCAAGGTTCGAGCATGATTCGAGCCCAATCAAGTCAAGTGTTAACCGATCTTTGATTGTATTAGACTCGAGTAACTCTTCATTTGTCACGTCTCATTTAAAGTCCTATTAAGAAAAAAATTTGATACACAAATTGTGCAAACTCAACTTGTTAATTTTAGGGTTTATGATATTAGTTTAGGGTTTAGAGGTTTAAGTTGTTAGGCTTAGAATTTATGATTTGAATTTTAGGGTTTATTACTTATGTTTGGGGTTTATATTTATGATTTTAAGTTTATGAATTTAGATTTTAAATTATAAAAATTAAAAAAAAAATTAATATATTATATTTTCGAGTTGGGTATCAAGTAGCTCGGCTCGTCAAGAACTCGAGCCAAGTTTGAGCTCGAGTCGAGTCTAATCGAGTCGAGCTTTGATCGAGTTTTGACCGAGTCGAGCTCAAGTAGCTCGCGATCTGTCTCATCTCATATACTGCTTCAGTGATGGAAATTGTTGTGATTTCATGGAATGGTTCTAGGAAATGATGATATGAAAAGCCAAGATGAAAGGGACAGCGATGGCACCGATGTCGGTTCCGTCGGTTCCCCTGCATCTCAGGGTGACCACAACCACAATCACCAGCATCCATTCAATCACAGGGAAGAAGAAAGGAAAAGAGGACCATCACCTGTTGGCTCACATGTAACCGAGGAAAAGTCCGTCGAAGAAACCGCTAGAGATGCAAAAAGCACAAGAAAATCTGGATTGGATGAGGTTGGGGGCGCCGCACATGTTCGTATTCAGCATGTTGAGCATGATAAGAGTTCTAGCTGCAGCCGTAGTTCGGATGATGAATCTCGAACCTCTGGAAAGAAATCAAAGGAAGAAGCCTATAATCTTGGTTCTGAAGAGACCTCATATGGTAACAAAGATAAGTTGGCTACTGTCATGTCTATGAAAGTTGCTGAAAATGGAACTCATGGGGATGTTAATGGTAATTCTGCAGTGGAAGCAGAGTTATTGCCCCCATCAAATGGGATTTCTGGGGTTGAATTGGAAGGAAATGAAGGAAAGGTTTCCACATCCTCGAGCATGCCGCCTGGTGAAACTAGTAATGTTGCGGAAAAAACCCGAGATGCCGAGCCACATGATTATTCTAAAAACCAGGTATATCTTTCCCTTTATCTGCAATTAGCGGATAATTGATATCATCTCATTTGGCTGGAAAGTGATTTGTTGTTTATTTGCTGAATTGGTTCACAGCCCCTCGTTGCCTCGACTCCGCTGACGGTGCAAAGAACCTCATTGTTTAGTTGCTGTGGGTTGGTTGATGTCCTTACTGGTTCAAACAGATAATCACAGGTTCAGATTATCCTTTGAGTAAAAAAAAACTAGAATATGCTTCCCTTATAGTTTGTAGTACTGCATATCGATATATGATCGGAAACTGAAACTTAAGATCCGGAACTTATTGCTTGTCATTCGATCTGTGTTTATCAGTTATCTGGTATTAGTTAACGATCTGCAGCTGCCTTGCTTTTAATTCACTGTCTTTCATTTCTCTTTCTTTCCTTATGCCTCTATTGCTTAAACTCGTCCCCAATAGTTCGTGGTTCAATTCGATACACTGTTAGTTAGCTGCATTTCGGTGCCCCGAAAGATTACAACTCGGAACACCAAAATTTATGTACATCATTTTGATCGTGTAACAAACAGTCTCCTCTGAAAAAATGTCTGTATGTTATATGGTTTCCTTTCTAATGCAGAACCATCTGTTCATGGGGATTTGTTAGACAAGGCAGTTCATGTCTATTTTAGTTCTAGGCTCAATGTTTCTCCCTCCCCCTAAAGAATAATGGGTAGTGGTATCGGTATTTCCGACGCCCGCAACACTTTGTTTAGCCGCGTGAACCGTGTGGTTTCATAGATCGGTTTATGTTGTATCTACTCCTTGTTTCAGGTCGATCGGAGTAGATTCCTTATCGTATACAAGTTTTATCAGAGTAATCTCAACATGGTTGCTATGTTGGTTGTGTTATCAGGGTTCCTAATGCTACTACGTAGGGCTGGTCATTCGATCGAGTCGAGTCAAAAAATTTCAAGTTATTCAAGTTTGCAAGTCTTATTTTACGATTCAAAATTTATTTTTCGGGTTTTAGACTCCGATTTTAGCATAATTATATATTTGTATCGTGTTCGTGTCGTATCGTTAATGATATAATCATATTTTTATCTAAAACTACCTGTGTAGACACTATTTCAATCATTGTAAGCTAACTTAAGCTTATTATTTTATCCGTTTAAATTAATTACTATCGGAAAACAACGAAAATTTTAAGATAAATAATTTTAATCCAATCAGGTTTCGACACGTATGATAGTTGACCCCGTAATTAATTAAGGCGCGAAAATACTTTCCCTCTTTCCAACTCATGGTAACGGAAAATCCCAAATCCCTCCGTTTCTCGCAACCGTACAATTTAAAGAAATCTTCCATTAGCTTCGTTAAATTAAAGCAAATTCCTTTGAATTTTTCAAATTTCAGTATAAGAATCTGTTGATTCAATCCGCAAAAGGTTCCATCTTTAAATGGTAATATCTCCTGTTAATCTAATGGGAAGCTCCGTGATCCTCAACGTCCCGTCTCCGCCGTCTTCATCGTCGTCGTCTTCTTCGTGGTCGTCACGGATCCATCAGGCGGCCGAGAACGAAGGCGAGGATCGCGCGGGAACGGGGATGGGAGGTAAGCTTTCGGATCGGAACCGTTTTAGTAAGAGATTAGGGCACCGGGTGCCCCGATTGGTCCGCGATGATGTAAAGAATGGCAGGACGTTGAATTCGTTAAACCGCGGGGCTGAAGAATCGGACAACGGTGACAATCAACTGAATCTCGAAATCGAAACATTGGAACGGAAAGTTCTGATGATGATGATCGCGAAAGGGTTGAAAGGTGACGAATTGGGGAAATTTGCGGACGATGAAGAGATTTTGAAAGCGATGAAATTGAAAGATAAATTGAAAGATTTAGGGATCGGAGCTGAGGATCGGAGGAAGAAATCTGGAAAAGGTATGGTTTTAAAACCCGAAATTCGACGGCGTAAAGCGAATCCGAATACGAAAAAAGGTTCACAGCAAATTGAGAAAACCGGGAAAATGATCCATGAAGCTATGAACGTGAGCGATGACAATGGCGAAAAAGATGAGAAGAAATTGAGTAAAGAAATCGAGGTACTGGAAGCTATGTTAGAGAGGGGACGTTACGGCTTGCTCGATATGCAGATGATGATGGAGGAAGTCAAGGCCATGAAAGGTTCGGAGAAGATGGAGAATGAGATCAAGGAGAAGATGACTGAGTTGGAGTCCGAGTTACGGGAGGTGAAGAACGCCATTGTTGCGTTGAAAAGGAAGAAAATCAAGGAATTGAAGAATCGGATTCAAAAAGAGGAAGAAAATGAAATGAAATATGAGGAACAAGAAGAACAACAAGAACAAGAAGAGTACGATGAGGAGGAGGAGGAGGAGAGTAAGATCAATTGGGGTTCGGTAGTTGCAGCGCTCGGAGCCGTCGCCGTGGCGGCCGCGGCCGTGTTCTTGATGGGGAGGTCAAGCTCAAAGATGGAGTTTAAATCAGAGAAGAACAGGCGCCAAAACCAACCACGTTAAGCTTCCTTTTAATAGGTGTGTAGAAGTGAATTAGGGTTCTAAAAATTTATTCAATTTTAAATTCTTTTCCATCCCAATTATTTGCAATTAAGTTCTACAAATTAATAGGGTTCCAAAATTTTTATTTAAATATCTAATTTAATTGGATTTTAAATATGGAGTAGTTTAGACACATATGCTATAATGCATTAAAAGTTTTAAATCCAAAAACTAAAATCCATTAGCATAATAATATTTTTTTACTAATATTAGCATAATAAATTTGCAATTTAAGGTTAGGGGTAAAAATTGGGTGGAGAATATCTTAAAACCGTAAAGATTTGAACTGATAAAATATGGAATAACTGAAATCTTAATCAATGAGGATGAAGACGGAGATTGTTATATTCGAACTGTATGGATAACTGAATTGTAATCGTATAAGCAATTGTGGGGATCTACGAAAAATATTCACAAGGATCCATGATATTTTGAAAAAAAAAATATTTGTGTCTTTTGTTATTTACATGTATACCTACCTACCTATCTTATTAACTCTCATTTACATGTATACCTACATACCTATCTTATTATCAATATATTTGTGCCTTTTGTTTAAACCTTATTAATTTTGTGTGACCTCTATACTAATTTACCATTTTTTTGTCAATTATATAATCTATTTCTCACTTTATTTTTACCGTTCATTTTACACAAAAATTTTGTTCCTTCAACAATATGTTTAAGTGTATTGAGTCAATATGTAAACTGAAATCAACCATATATTTTGGTTAATAAAATAATAAATTTCTTTAACTTTTAGGAATGGGGATTCTCCAAAAATTATGGGATTCAAAGGGTATGGAGACAAATAATTCACTGAAACATGTAACGGAAATTACTCAAAATCGTACTCGCAAGTGTTGAGGACGGAGTAAAAAATGCAAAAACGTCCTTGACCAATTCCCATCCCTATATAAGACAAGGGTAAACTACAATGGAGGTCACTCAATTATGGGTAAAGTTACATTTGGGTCACTCAATTATTAAAAGTTATATTTGGGTCACTCAATTATGGGTAAGATTACATTTGGGTCACCCAATTATTAAAGGTTACATTTAGATCACTCAATTATGGGTAAAGTTAAGTTTGAGTCACCCTTCATATTTAAAAAAATACATCAATTTAATCATTTTTGCTTCGAAATCACATGTATATCCTCGTTAACAATAGATTACTTCATCTGAAATCATTAATTAATCTAATACATAAATTGATGCACTTTTTTTCAATATAAAGGGTGACTTTAACATAATTTTACCCATAATTAAGTGATCTAAACATAACCTTTAATAATTTAGTGACTCAAATGTAAATTTACCCATAATTGAGTAACCCAAATGTAACTTCTAATAATTGAGTGACCCAAATATAATTTTACCCATAATTAAGTGACCCAAATATAATTTTACCCATAATTGAGTGACCTCTATTGTAATTTAGCCATAAGACAAAGATGATAATTGACCTAATTTAATCGATTTTAGGTTTAGATTATTTTTTTAACTCAGATTATTCGAATTGAAGTCTCAAATATTTTAAGTTATTAGCTTATTGTGATTAAATGGTCAATTGAGATGAAACACAACTTTAAACTAGCAACATCAACATCAAGCTCGAAGATTCCAGTCCGGAACATAGTTTTCTCTCTTCTTTGAAGAACTACAGATTACATCCATTCCATACTTCTATTCGAAATGTTTAGAACTAAAGGGTAACATTCCGATGGTAATCAGAAACCTTAGCAGTTCGATCGAAATGATTTGGATGGATCCATGAAGCAGACCATAACAATGGCACCACTTGAACATTCTCTTTCAAAACGAAAGTTGAACAACATTGGGTTCTTTGTCTTCGATTTTCGACATGTTACATGACGTTTTACATTCATATATGATCATTCTCTACAGCATTCTCGCATTCGAAGGTCGATAAATATCCAAGAACATGACAATATTTAAAAATTGTTCTTATAATGCTTAGATAATCAATGTCTAACAAGAAAACACGATTAAAAAAGTGATATGACAAAACAACAAAATTAACCAAAATTTATAAGCAATCTGGTCAAACAAAGCTCACAAATAAATATAGCCAATACAAGCTTATGCTTTCATTCATCCTCTTGGCTGCGCAACCTGGCTAGCTTGTTCGTAACAACAACATCAAGTTGTGCCGCTCGTTCCACAATCTCTTTTCTCTTCTTCGTGGAAACGTCATGAGCAATCTCAGCACAGTATGTCCTGATAAGCAATGAACACAAACATAAATAATATACATCGATAAGTCAATAATGATTAATCAATCATTCTTGGTAAGTTAACAACAGTACCTGTTGTGCATCATCAACAGTTCAAGCTCTCCGACATTGTGCACGACGAATTTCTTAAAGCCATTCGGAAGATAGTGACGTGTCTTCTTGTCTGAACCGTAGCCAATGTTGGGCATCAAAGTGCATCCCTTAAACTTCCTTCTAACACGAGAATCAATACCCTTTGGTCTACGCCAGTTTGTCTGTCGTCATCAACAAACAGGGTAAACATGATAAGTAAGACAAGTTTCATATATTCAATAATAACACAAACAAAGTAAAATGCGCACGGAAACGAGGAAAATCAATGTGACCAGGGATTTAGTAACGGAAAGCTTATGATAGAAAAAAGCCAACTGTGTCGCAAGACCTGGTAACCGATTTCTATTCGCCCTTAAAACGAAATGTCCAGTTACAAATACATAAAAACTGGACATTAGATACCACGGGCAAGAACCTTATCATTAATCTTGCCAAGAGGCAAAACCAAATTTAAAATATTAGTAGAACAATAGAAGCGACAGAAAACGATATAAAAACCAATTAAGAATCGAACTCAATTCCAAAAAAGTAAAGAAAATATGCAAAAGAGATCAGATGGTAGTGCATGTTAGTATTCATCATTCAAATGCAGAAATGATGGATAAGTATCATCACACCTCCTTGCATAACTTTTAAAAAAATACACAAAAACAAATCGTATAAAGCATAAAACAAAAAATAGAAGAATTTTATTACTTCTTTTATTGCAAATTAAAGAAACAAAAATCAATAAAAAATAGGGTAAACATCACCATTGGTCACTACACTACTCCTGCTTTCCTGTTCTGGTCACCAAACTATTATTTTTGGCAAAATAGTCACTAATGTTATGTTTTTTCCTATTTTGGTCCCTAAACCCTAAACCTTGAAAATTAATATTTTAAAAGACTGAAGAAATGGATCAGGTCTATCTTTCATATCCGCATTCAATCAAATTTAATTCAATCCCAAAGAAAAAAATGACATTTTTAAACAAAAAAAATTGCAAACAAGTGAATCTAGGGATAAATAATTAAAGAAACGGAAATCAGAAAAAATGTCAATCACCAACTTTACATATGAAGACATTAAGTATATGCAAAGTAAGACTGGGGCGACAAAAACTATCATCATTTTTCCATTTTTCCTAAAAAAACTAAGAACAAAAATAGGGTAAACATCACCATTGGTCACTACACTACTCCTGCTTTCCTGTTCAGGTCACCAAACTATTATTTTTGACAAAATAGTCACTAATGTTATGTTTTTTTCCTATTTTGCTCCCTAAACCCTAAACCTTGAAAATCAATAGTTTGATGCATCAGATCTAATATTTCATATCCACATTCAATCAAATTTAATTCAATCCCAAAGAAAAAAATTACATTTTTAAACAAAAAAATTGCAAACAAGTGAATCTAGGGATAAATAATTAAAGAAACGGAAATCAGATAAAAATGTCAATCACCAACTTTACATATGAAGACATTAAGTATATGCAAAGTAAGACTGGGGCGACAAAAAACTATCATCATTTTTCCATTTTCCCTAAAATAAACTAAGAACAAAAATAAAAATCAAAACTTGAATGATACTGGAAAATTTTCAATATACCTTGACGCAGATTTTGCGATCACTTTGGGGTCTCTTGAATTTCTTGACCCTCTTCTTCACGATCTTCTTGCTTAAAAGTGGAACCGCCATTTCTTCTTTCTTACCTCCTTTGCGATTAACAAAATACAAATAAAATGTTACTACGCTGAAATAATATTTGATTAAGAAATCTAAAAGATTACAAAAAGAGGCAGAGATTTATGCTTACTGGGAATTTAGGGTTTCCGTTGGCCGCCGGAATTTGCTTCTATGATGCTGCCTGTTGCCGCAACTTATATAGAAGGTTTATGGCTTCATCTTTGTTTTTAGGGTTTGTCGAGAGATTTGGATGTTTGGGGAAAAATCGAACGGTGGAGAATAGGCGTCTGTTTTGTTCTTTTTAAAGGTCTAATTCTGCTTTCAGTCTCTTTACTCGTCATGATTTTAAATTTTAATCCATTTACTTTTAATTCAATGAGTTTAGTCCTTTATTTGAAATTTATAGTTATTCATTTGCCCCTTCCATCTATGCAGATTTAAACTTAGGTTGTCTTTATTAACCATTGGAATTAAGCCTTTGCATCTCACAAAATTTTATGATTTATTATTTTTAAGACCTTATCCTTTAAATTTAATAAAATTAAACTTAAACCCTTCTTTTTTAATTTAATTACTTTTTAATTTTAAATTTTATAAAATTAAACCTAAAGTACTTTAATTTTTATGTTTTAATTACTTTTTAAGACTTATTTGTTTCAAAGTTAATCAGTATGTTCCCTCGAAGTTTAATCCTAACTCCGCATGGATTTTCATTTATTGTCGAATATGGGAATATGTTCGATAAGAATATATTCGAAAGATGATATTCGAATACATAACATGATACAATGATCTTTGTTTTAGGCTTTTAGCAGTTTTTAGATACCTTGTCCGAGCAGGGGCCACAACATCTACCATGTTTCTCCTCCTGTCAGGTGACTCTACCGAACAATCCAAGGCCAATTCCAGCCAGCACTGACGAAATGCAATTGGTTTTTGCAGTAAAATGTTCATCCTCTTCCTGGACTGGAGTATAGTTGCATCGATAACGTTCGTCAGCGAATCGAACAATGACACCTTCACGAACTCCGTCAAGCTCATTTTGTGTCAACATCTCCATAAGTAATATGCCGAAGCTATAGACATCGCCTTCGATAGAAACGATCCCTGATGTTCCATATTCTGCATGAAATTGCACCAAAACTCATTCGAATTAGTCTCGGAAAATCGATGAAGACAATACCCGATACCGTTGTGGATTTTTGTTTCGAAAGAGAATGTTCACCTGGTGCCATGTAACCAATTGTGGCCATTGTGATGGTCTGTTTCGACTAGTAAGAGTTTGGCAATCCCGAAGTCACCTACACGAGCCACCATATCTTCGTCTAGTAAGACATTTTCGGGCTTCAGATCACAGTGGATCACCGGTGGTTGATGACCGTGATGAAGATGTTCGAGGGCCGATGCCAACATCGATCATTGGAACAACCACTTTTCAAGGCTCCCAACCGGCATGAACTCGAGTACCGGAGCTTTGAAATCCTCATTGGAACAACTGCTGAGGACTTCAATGAGATTTCGATGTCGAATGGACCGCATTACTTCACACTCTGAATCAAAACTCCGGAATGCTTGATCTATGCGTAGGTCGAAAACTTTTACTGCAACCGTTGTGTTATCTGATAGAGTACTTTTATAAACCGAGCCAAAAGTTCCAGCACCAACCAAGCAACTTTCATTGAATCCATCCGTTGCAACTCGAAGCTCGTAGTAAGAAATTCTTCTCCATGTTGCCAGTGGCAATAGAGTTTCCCGATTCGGGACATTTCCCTTCGACTTACGGCGTCTCACAAAGATGATAACAAGGGTCACTAGCAACATTGCAGATGTTGGCACCTGCAATGGGAGCTAGCTCTGCATGGTGGCACCTGTAGTCGAGGCAAACCACAAAGAGCTTTGTTCGACTCGAATGACTTGGCTGACAAGTTTCGGAACGGTCCTCCTGTTGGGATAGATATTCAAGTATTTGAGATGGGAGAGTGTCTCCATGGACTTAGGAATCACTCCGGAAAAAGTCGTTCCTCGAGAGATCCAAGAACTCCAAGCTCACTAAATGGCCTAAAGATTCAGGAATCGGACCCTGCAACGAATTCTCTGCGAATGAAAGATAAGTTAAACCGCTGAGGTCGCCGTTAATGGTGCTTGGCAGGTTACCGGACAGCTGATTCCTGGATAAATCCATGCTGATCAAAACCTTCAAGTTCCCAACGTCTAAAGGGACAGAACCATTGAGAAAATTTGATGGCAAATTGAGTTCCAACACATTTGAAAGTCTCCACAATGTTGGAACCTAAGTTCAAGACTCTTAAGGCAATCAAATTATCGAAGCATGCTGGCACTGATCCATCAAGTAAATTACTCTGTAGTGGTAGTTGATATATCATCTTTAACTCGCAAATGTCGTTCGGGATCGATCCGCGCAGCGTATTTCCATACAGAGATAAACCTTCAAGCCGCTGTAATCTTCCTACCGCTGGAATAGGTCCAACCAAATCATTATTCGAAACCGAGAATTCTATCACACGGCTCAAGTTTCCGATTTCCATCGGAATGTTTTTTTTTTTTGGATAAATGGTTCAATTTTATTTATCCAAGTAACCATGTAGAAAAAACTTGTAACATATACACCTATGAGTACTTCTTGGGCATCCATCCCCTTAGAGAATTTCTCAAGAAGCACATAAAGTCCTATTTACATCATCAAACAATATATTCTTTCTATGTATAATGATTCGTACAATGCCACTACCCTATCAAGCAATTCATTTACATTCCGCTGTACACCTCTAAATCTCCTGTAATTTCTTTCCTCCCAAACATGATATGCATAGGAATGCCAAGCAACCTTCAGAATAAACACCAATAGCGATTTTCCTTTAAGCCTTGTGCACAACCAGCTCAATTCAGCATTACAGTCAAGGATCTCTCGCTGCAAACCACAAAGTCTTAGGCTTAATTTGTGGTTGCTTTTAAAAAGTGTGGTGAAAAAAGCGATTTTTAAACTAGCTGTTGAAAAGTAGTTTTGAAAATCTGGTTAGTGTTTGTCATTGATGTCAAAAAGTGACTTTAAGGAGATAAAATGTCTATTTTAGACATGATATTGAAAAGTAAAAATAAACTTGGGTGATGTTCAAATTAGTTAATATTATGATATATGAAATAAATCAATTTCAATTATAATAAAAAATTTATTTTTTTGAAAAAAATTAATTTGAAAATATCAAGTACATTGTAGATTATATACGGACATATCACTTACAAATTAATAATAAATATAAAATAAATTACAAATAAAACAATTTTATTCTCAATATAAATATTATAAAATATATATTATTTTACAATTATGTATGCATAAACATTATTTTAACAATAAATTATAATTAAATAACAAGAATAAAAAAGCATTTTTATTTTCAAACTAGTTTTTCCACCTAAGAAGCTATAAAATCTAGCCTTTTGATTTATGTGGAAAAGCTCGTTTTAAAAGTAACAAAAAAACAACCTAGTTTAACTAAAATTACTTTTTTAAGTGCTTTTAAGTTGCTAAACGCAACCAAAAACAAGCCCTTAGGATAGAATTCCAAATCTATTTTGAAAAAGCGCAACAAGCAAATAGGTGATCTCTAGTTTTACTTTCAGCATTATAAAGAACACACACTCCTTCAGTTGCAATTCCCATTCGCAGCAGTCTATCAATTGTTGGTAGTCTATTCAATATTATCATCCACATCCTCAAAACATGCTTAGGCACATAGGATCCAAACAAACCAACTGATGCCAATCAACTTTTGGTGCACTCATACGAACAACATTCCATATGTTCCCAACCTTGTTTAGATCACTTGGATTACTGCTTAAAATTTTCAGAAGAACAGTTCAAAACTTTAACATTTTTCTGAAATACCAGCTATAATGTGATTTGCACTCCACAGTCCATATGTTTTTTCCCTTCAACACATAAGCTTTAATCCAGGCCACCCACAAAGAACCTTCCCCAGCAAGCAAGTCCTTAAGCAAATGCACAAGACAGGCTTTATTCCAAGTAAGAAGGTCCATAATACCAAGTCCTCCCTCACTTTTTGGTGCACATATAACTTTTTAGCTCACTCTTGCCCCTGAAGCAACTGTGTCCTTTCCTTTTCAATAGAATCTCATACAAAGTCTTTCAATCTGTTCAATAACACTCTTAGGAAGCACCACTTGTCTGCACTAATAGTTAACCAAGCTGAAAATGACACTTTAATAAGCTGTAATCGACCAACAAAGCTCAAAAATTTTCCAGACCAGTGTCGCAATCTAGCCTTCACCTTCTCAATAAGAATAGCACAATCCTTTGCAGTTAGCCTTCTAGTGACAAGAAAAACTCCTAGATCTCTCACAGGTAAGTGCCTAAGCTTGAACCCAATAATATTCACCATTTATAATTGTTGGTCATTTGTCACACCAGCCGCAAATAATTCAGACTTAGCAGCATTCAACCTAAGGCTAGAAAGTTCATAGAATACCTCAAGGACACACTGTATACCTACTAAAGAGTCTGCATTCCCTTTGCAAAAGATCAAGAGATCATCAGCAAAGCACATGTGAGTGAGTTTTACCTTTTTACATTTGGGATGGTACTGAAAAATCTCATTTTCAACCGCCAAGTCAAGTAGACAAGAAAAAAAAAATTCATGACAAGCACAAATAAGTAAGGAGAAAGTGGATCTCCTTGCCTTACACCTCTAGCTCCCTTAAAGAACCCAACCAAGCTCCCATTTAGATTAACTGAAAACCTACTGCCAATAAAACATGCTGCAATCCACCCCCTAAACTGCTGAGGCAACCCAATAATTTCCAAAATATAATTTAGGAAATCCCAATTTACAGAATCAAATGCTTTCTGCAAATCAGCCTTAAGAGCACATCTAGGAGAAATAGTAATTCTATCATAGCCTTTAACTAACACCTGAGCAAGGAGAGTATTATCAACAGTACTCCTACCCTTAACAAAAGCTGATTGATTAGGATTTATCAAGCAAGGCATCACAACATTAAGTCTCTCAACCAAAATCTTTGTTATGGTTTTATATATGACTGAGCAGCATGATATAGGCCTATATTCCTTAGCTGTACACGCATTTGGAACCTTGGGAACCAATGTTATAGCAGTGGCATTAAAAGTAGGCAATAGAGTGGAGGTTGTGAAAAAGTACCTGATTGCATTTACAAAATCTCTCCCCACAGTACTCCAAGATGCCTTAAAGAACCAGGATGTATAACCATCAGGTCCAGGTGCTTTGTCTTTTTCTTGAGCAAAAATTGCACTTCAAATTTCTTCATCAGTAACACTTCGAAGCATTGTCTGCTGAGCTTCAGCTGGTATACAGCTTTGAGAATACCTATGAGATTCTCCACCAGACATCCTTTCACATCACCATCAACAGATCCAAATTGATTTGTAAAAAATTACACAAACTCTCCAATAATACCATCGAAAGTCTTTATCTTTTTTCATCCCCGTCAAGAATATAATTGATGGTACTCCTTCTTCTCTTCTCAGCAACAGTGGCATGAAAAAAAATTAGTTCTCTTATCACCCTCAGTAAGCCACCTAATTTTTGCTTTTTGCTGGTAAAATTGTGCTCCAGCCCTCTCAAGATCAGCAAGATCATTTCGAATCTGCCTCTCTCCAGAAATATTATCCCTTAAGATAGGCAAAATAATAAGTTGCATCTCCTCCAATTGAGTTCTTTTCTCAATAACTTTTCTGGAAATATTAGCATAGCACATCTGATTTAAAGCCTTTAAACAAGGCTCCAGCCTCTTAAGCTTTCCAAATAGGACTTGCATTGGATTGCCATCAATATCCTCATCCCAGGAATCAACAATAATCTTTTCAAACTCAGGTTGCTCAGCCCAAAAGTTGAAAAATATAAAGGGCTTAGGCTTAGTAACAGGGAGCACTCCATGAACTGACAAAACTGTAGGGCAATGATTAGAGTCTCAAGGAGCAAGAAATTTCACCCTAAAATTTAACACAGCCAGATATCACTGAGAGTTCACTAAGATTTTATCCAGTTTCTTAGCTATAAAGGAATCTTCTTGTTTATTTGTCCATGTGAATAAAGTCCCAGCAAACGGATGATCACTCAGTCCCACTTCACTAAGGCAGACTTGTATATCCTCCATGTCAGATGTAACAGTATGCCCATGACAATTAGAGCTCTCAGTTGCACTAATGGTGACATTAAATCACCCCCAACAATCCAAGGTTGTTCCCCTACCTGAGATGCAACCAATTGAAGGTGTTGCCACAATCTTCTTCGTTGAATACCTTCATTCCTTTCATAAATAGCAGAAAGGACAATTTTAACCCCATTCAATTTTCCTTTGATAGTAATAATTTGTTCCTCAACATGAACCAGGTTAAAACAAATATTCATTTTATAAAGAATCCAAATCCTCCCCAAACTAGCAAATGCATAGTTAGTAAAGCAGTTTCAATCAGTAGACAAACTAGAAAGTACAACATCAACATTTGGCTCTCGAATTCTAGTCTCCAACAAGCAAGCCACTTCAACACCAATTTTTTCCAGCCTTTGCAAGATCCTCCTCTGTTTTGGGGGCATATTAATGCCCCTAACATTCTAAAAAACCACTGTCATTGAGCAATATTCAGTAGGCTACTAGCCTCAAATCCTTTTACTTTGGCCTTATCTTTCTTAGTTTTCATTTCCTGAAGCAAATTGGCAACACCTAAAGAGGCAATTTTTGGCTTTCTCCCCTCCACCACTACACTACTTACATCAGTCAAAACTGCAAATTTGTTCTTAGAACAGACAGTGCAGCAGGCTTTCCCCTTCCACCACCCTGTTTAAACTTCTTCCCAAAACTCTGCAAGGGAAAATCATCTACCTTAGCAACTTCAATTCCATGTTCCAAGCTAGTCCGAATCACAGTTTTGCAAGTGGCATCAATTCATTCAAGCAGCTCAACACTGGTCCCTTTCATCTGATCAGGAGTACTAATGACCACAGCACCTGGCCCATTAGCCTCACCCTCAGAAATAGAATTACCAGTGGCCTTAGCTGAACGAATCGGCTCATCACCTGCAATACTGACACAAGAGGCCTTTGGCTGTCCTCTAGAATTAGCATCAGCCGTGTGCACAGTGTCACTGCCCAATTTTACTCTCCATTCTGCTTCCTTATTTACAGGTTGAGTGTGCTTCACAAAAGGACACGCAACAGTCGTGTGATCAAATACAATATAATGTGAGCAACAAGATGGCAGCCATGGGATTTTCACCTTAACATACATGTGAAACAAGTATTTTAATTTTGATATAACTAAAAAACCTAAGGACTAAATTGAAAATGTCAAAACGAATTTTAAGTCCTCAAAATATCCCTAAATAAGTTTAAGATTATGCCCAAGTTAAAAACATGCTTTTCAAATATTTTTTCTAAGTGTTTCAAGCCAAAAACAGTGATTTTCAAGACACTGTTTCGAAACGGCCCTCAGGCGTTTCAAAACGATTTCATCACTGTCGACCACCGTTCTGAAACGTGTATCGAAACACTTTAACTCGTTTCGAAACGGTAGCACTCGTTTCGAAACTGTTCTTCATATTTGATTTGAAAAGGGCTAACGGTTTCAAATATTTGCTGATTTTGTTTATATAAAAGGGGTATTTCGAAACGGATCAAGCCCGTTCCAAAATGACCCTTGATAGTAGCAATTTCGTTTCGAAACGGATTCATGTCGTTTCGAAACAGGTCTTAAGTTGAATTTAAAAAATATGACCGATATGTGTTTTTAACTGATTTTCTGAAAGTAGTTAAGGCGTTTCGAAACGGGCTAAGACCGTTCCGAAACGACCCTTGACAGTGGCAAAATCGTTCCGAAACGGCCCTAAGGCGTTTCGAAACGGGCTCTTAAATGCACTCCAACGGCTCTTTCTATTTTAGTCTATTCCGAAACAGGTACCCCGTGTTTCGAAACGGGTTGGTGCAGATTGCATTTATGGTGGCAAGAGAGGGTTCCAATGGCTCCATTTATGTTCCCAACCACCCAAACGGCTAGAAATCAATGAGAAGGTATAAAAGAGACATCCAAAAGCATCAGCAACTACTATTGATCCTAAAGCAAACATCCAAACATCAAAATCAAGCAATTGTGCAAAAATCCCACTTTGTGTAGAAATCCCAATTTGTAATCTTCATTCATATTTTATCAAATTGGGTTGAGTGCTTGTATTGGGGCTATCATTTGTATTGAGAGATACCTTATTAGCCTTCAAATTCCTTTGTTCACTTGTGTGAGGGTTGGGTTGATTTTTGGGTAAAAAAATCAACCGAAATTGTAAAGGGTTGTCTCCTTGTCCTAGAAAAGGGGAAGATCAATTTAGTGAAATTGTTGCAAATCCTTAGTGAGGCTAAGGTAGTGGATGTAGAGTTCATTTGGAACTTGAATCACTCTAAATCTCTTTTCCATCAATTTTTTATTTGCCAATTTCCACCACAAACCTTTAAATTTCCAATTCACCCCCTCTTGGTAAATATCGATCTTTCGATCCAATCAACAATTGGTATCAGAGCTTAACTCTTTGAGGATTAACAACCACAAGAAGAGATCCTTGGAAGAGTGTGATCATCAAAATATCAAGAGATGGCTTCAACCTCCGGTTCCGGCATGTACGAGTCACAATCGACCACAAAGCCTCATTTTTTCAATGGTGACAACTATTCTTTTTGGAAGAGTAAAATGCGTTTATTCATCAAATCTAATGACTATCTTGTGTGGAATGCCATTGAGGATGGGCCATACATTCCATTGAAGCAAGACGATGAAGGCAAGATGGTGTTGAAGAAGAAAGCCGAAATGAGTGAAGAGGAGAGGAAAAAGATTCAAGTCAATGATAAAGCTCTCCACATGCTATTTTGTGCTTTCGGTCCGGACATCTACTCAAAGGTCTCATCAATTGAGAGTGCCAAGGAAGTGTGGGACACTCTTGAGACCACCTATGAAGGCACCAATGATGTCAAGGAAACTAAGATTGGACTTCTCAATCTTAGTTATGAAAACTTCAAGATGGAGCCCGATGAGACGGTGTCAAAGATGTTTGATCGATTCTCCACGATTGTCAATGGTCTAAAGGGTTATGGAGAGATCATACCGGAAGACAAGCTTGTCCGGAAGCTACTCTATTCACTTCCCGAATCTTGGGATGGGAAAAGAACCGCTATCATCGAAGCAAAGAATTTGAAGACTTTGAAGCTTGATGAGCTTGTGGGTTCTCTACTTACTCATGAGATCATGAAGCAAGGAAGGGAAGATGAGAAAAGGAAAGAAGAGAAAAGAGTAGAGAAGCTTGAGGTTGAGAAGAAGAAGAAGAAGATGGGTATAGCTCTCAAGGCTAAAGCTTCACAACTTGATGAGAGCTCATCTAGTGATGAGGATGAACTTGAAGAATTGGCTATGATAGCCAAACGGTTCTCACGCTTCATGAGGTCCAACCGGGGTAGAAAAATCCAAAGAAAGATGGACTTCAAAGGGAAGAACAAAGAAGAAGGAAAGGATCCCATCATTTGCTATGAGTGCAAACAACCCGGCCACATCCGTTCGGAGTGCCCTCAACTCAAGAAGAAGGGCTTTGAGAAGAAGAAAAGACTCAAAGCCAAGCTTGCTACTTGGAGTGATGAGGAGTCATCGGAGGATGACGAACAAGAAGTGGCTAATATTTGTCTCATGACACTTGAGGAAGATTCCTCCTTGGTAACCTCTAACTCATCTACTTTAGATTTTTCATATGAAGAGTTAAATGATGCATATGATGAGTTACAAGAGGTATATGATGAATTAGTTGAGAAGTTTAAAGAGTCGGTCATTAAAAACAAGAAAATCATTTTAGAACTAAATGAGAAAAATGACTCACTCACTCAAGCTAATTCTAAATTTGAGAAAAAGATTTTAGGATTAAAAGATGAACTTAAATTCTTTCAAGATGAAAATGTTGATCTTAATAATCTTTTATCTCAATGTAATAGTGAACACCAAAAGGTGTTGGGTGAGCTAAATGAGCTCAAAAAGTCTTTAAAAAATGTTGGTAGTGTCAAGCATGAACTAGGAGAATCCTCTAGAACACACCAACCTAAGAAAAAGACTAATTACTACAAACAAGGTAGCTACCCTAGATATAGTAGAGCTAAAAGAATTAGAAGTGTATGGGTTCCTAAGGAACTTGTAAAATTTAATAATATTATTGCTATGTCATCTTGGATTCCGAAGGGAACCAAGGTTTTGGGAGCTAACACTCATGAACCCAAAATGATTTGGGTACCAAAAACCAAAGTTTAATATCTTTGTTTGTAGGGGGAGCATTGCTACAAGGCCAAGGCACAAAGTCAAAACTCATGGTACCTTGATAGTGGATGCTCGAGACACATGACCGGAGACAAGAGTCGATTCATGGATTTAAAGCCAAAAAGTGGAGGAGTAGTAACATTTGGTGACAACTCCAAAGGCCACATTAAAGGTATTGGCTCCATAGGTAATCACTCTACCATTCTTATTGAAAATGTCTTATATGTCGATGGTCTTAAACATAATTTATTGAGCATAAGTCAATTATGTGATAAAGGATTTAATGTTTTATTTGATAAAAATGGTTGCAAAATTGTAGACATTAAATCTAATAATATCATGCTCATAGGTCATCGCATAGGAAACATATACATGGTGCATTTAGATGACATACATACATCTCATGCATGCTTGGTTGCTCAAAATGAAAATGATGCATGGTTGTGGCATAGGAAGCTAGGACATGCTAGCATAAGTGTTTTAGAAAAACTAGTCTCTCTAAATCTAGTTAGAGGTTTGCCCAAAATAAAATTTTCAAATGATAAAATTTGTGATGCATGCTCAAAGGGTAAACAACATAAGTCTTCCTTTAAATCCATTAATGATGTTTCTACTAGTAGATGCTTACAATTAATTCACATGGATTTATTTGGGCCAATTAGGACTATGAGCTTGGGTGGTAAATCTTATGCATTTGTGCTAGTTGATGATTTTTCTAGATTTACTTGGGTTCTCTTTTTAAGTACTAAAGATGAGGCTTTGGAAAAATTCATCAAATTTTCAAAATTAACTCAAAATGATCTTGAACTTAGAATTTCACACATTAGAAGTGATCATGGAACCGAGTTTCAAAATTTAGGGTTTGAAGAATTTTTGAATGAAAATGGTATTAGCCATAATTTTTCGGCTCCTCGAACTCCTCAACAAAATGGGGTAGTTGAGAGGAAAAATAGAACTTTACAAGAAATGGCTAGAACTATGCTTTGTGAAAATAATTTACCTAAATATTTTTGGGCGGAAGCCACAAACACCGCTTGTTATATTGTAAATCGAGTAATGATTAGGCCAATTTTAAAGAAAACACCTTATGAGATTTTAAAATTTAAAAAGCCTAACATTAGCTATTTTCACCCTTTTGGGTGTAAGTGTTTTGTTTTAAATAATGGAAAAGATAACTTAGGTAAATTTGATGCAAAAAGTGATGAAGCCATTTTTATAGGTTACTCTTTAACCTCTAAAGCCTATCGAGTATTTAACAAAAGAACTTTAGTAGTAGAAGAATCTATTCATGTTGTATTCGATGATAACCTCCTTCCTAGGAAGGATTCTTGTGATGATGATGATGTAGGGATCATAAATGCCTTTGATGGAGGTCAAACTTCAAAGGAGGATGAGATTCCAACAAAGGAAGAGGACTCACAAGATCCACCTCTTGAAGCCTTGAAGGACTTGGCCATTGAGGAAAAGGAAGTGAGCTACCCAAGGGAGTTGAACTATGTCAAAGATGGTGAAATCTTGGGTGATCCATCCAAGGGGGTAACCACTCGTTCTTCTCTTAGATTAATGAACCATGTTGCATTTATCTCATGCATAGAGCCTAAAAACATAAAAGAGGCATTGAAAGATGACTTTTGGATTATGGCTATGCAAGAAGAGTTAAATCAATTTGAGAGAAGTAATGTATGGACATTAGTTGATAGGCCTAGTAATCAATCTACAATAGGAACTAAATGGGTCTTTAGGAATAAACTAGATGAGAGTGGTAACATTGTGAGAAATAAAGCTAGACTTGTAGCACAAGGTTACACTCAAGAAGAGGGAATAGATTTTGATGAAACCTATGCACTCGTAGCTAGAATGGAAGTCATTAGGATGTTGCTTGCATATGCATGTTATCATAATTTCAAACTTTTTCAAATGGATGTTAAAAGCGCATTTTTAAATGGTTTTATAAATGAAGAAGTGTATGTGGAACAACCACCGGGTTTTGAAGATTCAAAATTTCCAAATCATGTTTTCAAACTTACCAAAGCTCTTTATGGTTTAAAACAAGCTCCTAGAGCTTGGTATGAAAGGCTTTCAAAATTTTTGATTGAAAAAGGATTTGAAAAAGGTAAGGTGGACACTACACTTTTCATAAAAATGTATAAAAATGACATCTTAGTAGTTCAAATTTATGTTGATGATATTATTTTTGGTTCTACTAATGAATGTCATTGTCAAGAGTTTGCTAAGTTAATGCAATGTGAATTTGAGATGAGCATGATGGGGGAGCTCTCATTCTTTTTGGGACTCCAAATCAAGCAAAAGAAGGATGACACCTTCATCAACCAAGCAAAATACATAAAGGATATGCTCAAGAAGTTTGGCTTGGAGAATGCAAAGCCTCAAGCCACTCCTATGAGCTCATCTACAAAGCTTGACAAAGATGAAGGAGGTAAGTGTGTTGACTCTAAGCTTTATCGTTCTATGATTGGATCTTTGCTTTACCTTACCGCAAGTAGACCGGATATCTTGTTTAGTGTTTGCTTGTGTGCTAGGTTTCAAGCTAGTCCTAGAGAGTCTCACCTTATAGCCGTTAAGAGAATCTTTAGATACCTTAGAGACACTCCTTGTTTAGGCCTTTGGTATCCTAGAGACTCTACCTTCAACCTACATGCTTACTCGGATGCGGATTATGGGGGTTGAAAAATTGATAGGAAAAGTACTTCGGGAACTTGCCAATTCTTAGGTAGTATGCTCATATCTTGGTTCTCTAAGAAACAAAATAGTGTAGCCTTATCTACCACCGAAGCCGAGTACATATCCTTAGGGAGTTGTTGTGCTCAAGTCCTTTGGATGAAGCAACAACTCTTAGATTATGGAATTAAAGTTGGAACCATACCCCTAAAATGTGACAACACTAGTGCAATATGCTTAACTAAAAATCCCATCCAACACTCTAGAACCAAACACATAGAAATAAGGCATCATTTCATTAGAGATCATGTCCTTAAGGAAGATGTGGTTATAGAGTACGTAGACACCTTGAATCAATTAGCGGACATATTTACAAAACCCTTAGACAAAGAGCGTTTTTGGTCCCTTATGAGAGAGTTAGGTCTAGCTAGCCTATCTTGACCTTTTTGGACCTATTTTGTGCTTAAATATGCTTGATCTTTTGAAATACCATGTTTGTATGCTTAGACTCCCAATTTCTTCCATGCTTATAGTTAGGGGGAGTATGTTTATGCTTAAATATGTTTTGCCTGCTCATTCATGACATTTATGCATGTTAAGCCTCTTAAAACCTCATTTTTCTGCATTTTTAGAGCCTTTTCTGCACTTCCAAGCCCAGGTGTATCGAAACGGGTGACCCTGTTTTGATACGGATACCTTAAATCCAGCTCTGAGAGAAGGGCGTTTCGGTACCCCGTGTTCCGAAACGGGTTGGTGCAGAATGCATTTATGGTGGCAAGAGAGGGTTCCAACGGCTCCATTTATGTTCCCAACCACCCAAACGGCTAGAAATCAATGAGAAGGTATAAAAGAGACATCCAAAAGCATCAGCAACTACTATTGATCCTAAAGCAAACATCCAAACATCAAGCAATTGTGCAAAAATCCCACTTTGTGTAGAAATCCCAATTTGTAATCTTCATTCATATTTTATCAAATTGGGTTGAGTGCTTGTATTGGGGCTATCATTTGTATTGAGAGATACCTTATTAGCCTTCAAATTCCTTTGTTCACTTGTGTGAGGGTTGGGTTGATTTTTGGGTAGAAAAATCAACCGAAATTGTAAAGGGTTGCCTCCTTGTCCTAGAAAAGGGGAAGATCAATTTAGTGAAATTGTTGCAAATCCTTAGTGAGGCTAAGGTAGTGGATGTAGAGTTCATTTGGAATTTGAACCACTCTAAATCTCTTGTCCATCAATTTTTTATTTGCCAATTTCCACCACAAACCTTTAAATTTCCAATTCACCCCCCTCTTGGTAAATATCGATCTTTCGATCCACTGCAATGCATACCTTTGCAAATTCCAAACGTTCTCGACGCGAAGTAATCGTATCCATATATAGTGGCACTCTTAAGGCACTCGAGATGTAGCTTAAGCTCTTCCTAGAAAACAATTCTAATGGCACATTAAACAATTGCACCCAAATCGGCATACATGAAAGATCAAAATTAAGACTCTTAAGATTTGGTTCCCATTTCCTTAAAACCAGTGGTTTATGTTGAATATGCCAGAGACCATTCTCCAGCACCTAATCTCTATCCGTACCATTAGCAAACGAAAAAACATAGAGGTTAGGCCCAACAATACTAACCTTCGAAACCGCAGCCATCCCCTATAACGATTCAATAATCTTCTTCAGCGCCATGAAATTAGGGGCAAGGCCAAGAAATTGACCCACGAGAGAAAGTTTCCATTCTGAAATTCCATCCGCAAAGAGCTCCGAAGGTGGTACAACAGTGAAGGACTCTCCGTCAGCAATTGGGGGAAAATTCTAGGGATTGCTCTTCCCCACCCCCAAAAACTTTTCTCCAATCCATCGAATCCATGCCACAGATGCAAGAAATAAGTAGCAGAGAAGCAAGGCGGTGCAATTCTGATCCAGAATTCACCTCCGGCAAGTTCAATCACGCAAGAGAAAGCGGGCAAGACTCAGGGACGGTTAAACCTGCTAACGTACGCCTGAAGAAAGTTTTTCCATCGGAATGTTACCCTTTAGTCCGAAACTTTTTGCGTAAAAGTATAGAAGCGAGTTCGAGAGATTCCCTAGTGAAGCTGGAAGGACACCGGCGGAACGAGACCAGTGTGCCCCATTTCTCCGATGTGCAGCACCTCCAAATTCAGAAGACTGCTACCTCCCATGGGATTTCCCCTGCAGAAGATTAGATAAAGTCAATTGTAATGACCAGTGAACAAACATCAATATGATAAAAACAAGTTCTCTAGTTGTCTGTTTTCACCTTTCAATTCATTAGCCCCCAAGTATAGTTTCTGAAGATCGGTTAAGTTTTCGATACTTCGTGGGATTTGTCCTATGAATTTGTTTACGGACAAGTCGAGATACCGAAGCTTGTGGCAACCGTCTAACCCCGAAGAAACTTCACCGGTTAACTGATTCAGGGCCAAGAAAAGAACTTCAAGCCTTGACTGATTACAACATATGTCAATTGGGAGAGTACTGGAAGCTTATTGTTTCCTAGATAAATCCATTACAAGGACGATATGTTGAACATGTTTGCAGGAACGGAACCGGTAAGACTCGTATTTCCGGCATCAAATATTCGCAAATCACGAAGATCACCGATTTCCCTCGGTATTTCACCTGCAAAAAAGGCATCCGTTCAAGCTTAATCCTGTTTTGATTTACAAATTATGAAAGCTTCAATACCTCATATATCTGTTGCTGCAAGATATAGTTCTCTGAGATTAGTCAAGTTCCCAATATTGCTATAGATAAACTTCCTGAGAAATTATTAAACATAAAATTTGCAACTTCCAAGGAGGAAATGTTATAGATGGATGGTGGAATTCGATTCAAAAGCCGGTTGTATCTCAGACGGAGAATCTTCAGCTTGTGAAGCTTACCAATCTCATGTGGTAAACTTCCTATAAAGTCGTTACCAAAAAAACTTAGATATTTAAGCTCGGTTAAGTTGCCAAACCATGTAGGAATTTCACCACTAAGCTCATTGTGGCTCAAGTCCATGAGTTCCAACCTTTGCAAGTTGGCCAACTCGGTTGGCAAATCGCCATCAAAACAGTTCCGACTCATGTTGAGAGCCATTAAAAACGTGAGGTTTCCCAAAGGTGATGGAATAGCACCGTGCAGCGGTGCAGGTTCATGTCGGGGAGATTCAAGGCCGTGACTCGACCGTTAACGCCGCATGACACGTGGATCCAGCTGCATACACTGGTGGCCGAGGACCAATTATATGACCAGACATTACGAGGATTGGAAGTGATATAGGCTCTGAATTCTAGAAGAACAAATTGATCATCGTTGAAGCTTGTTGCAGCCATGCATACGGCTCCGAACCCGATGATGGAACACTGCATTAACAATATCGAGACGAAAAATGAGAGAATGTTGGCCATTAACGCTGGATGATCAATATGGTTAACAATGGAAGAAAATATATAAACTTGCAATGCAAGGTATGATCTACAGTATACCAGTAGGCTCCATCATATTGAAAGAGTAGGTTGACTGTTGAGAGTTGGATCCTTAAACTATGAACCATAAATTGAATCTCTAACTCTTAAAATTAAGGCGCCTGTGGAAACAAAATGTTTCTACCGCCGGTGCATGATATAATTATCCTTCGAATTGTATCATTTTTTTCATTTTCTAAAAGGTTTTGAGCAATCTTCCAATTTACTACTTATCTATATTTCAAATGACAGCCTCCATTAGTTCATACCTCAACAAATTGGTGGCTAAATTCTTATGGGGTAAGCCTGATTCTAAATCAATTCACTGGATCAAATGAGCATCTTTATGTAAACCTATCAATGTTAGGGGACTCGGTTTTCCAGATTTTAAAACTATAAACAAGTGAATTTGGTTTTCCAGATTTTAAAACTAAATCCAATTACAATCGTCACTAAAGTCAAAATTTCGATGAACAATACAGTGCCGGTTAATCCCAACGGTGAAAAGAAACTTGTTCTGCCAGAAATTCAACCGTTTTATTTTTTCATTTTTTTAAAAACACCACTTAGAAAGAAAAAGATATTCAGACAGCATATTCTTAGGGGGAAAGGTTGTTTTAGTGGCCACTCAGGACTATTTATGTTATCTGATGCTACTTTATACCAACTTTATCACACGAATGGTTGATTAAAACATTTATATATTATATCTCTATTATTAATTATCAATTAATCTTTTACGAAAAATTGCAAAGTTTGAAAGTGTAAACTGATTTAAGAGATCACTTTATAATGGTTTCTACAATATTTCATTAAATTTAAACGAGCAACATATCTAAATAACTTTATTTTTTAAAATATAATATTTTTATTATGAAAAATAATAAATATGAATGGATATATGTGAATAAATTTAAACGAACATAAATAAACGGATTACCGAATGTTCACGAACGTAAATGAACGAATGAGTCATTTGTTCGTGTTCGTTCGTTTAATTAAACTAATATAAAATATCGTTGATGTTCGTTCGTTAAATAAATAAACGAACTTCCCGTCAAACAGTTGCTAAATGTTTGATCCGTTTACAACCCTACTTCTCCTCACATACGGTTTGGAAGCCTTTGAAGCATCCATAAGATGCTCAAGACTTATTCGGACGAAATCTCACTATATCTTCTGTTTAGCTACAATTCCTTGATGTGGTCGTTGTCAGATCCACTAGACCCATCAACAGACTCTACTACTTGACATAATTTATTTTTGCCAACTCATCATTAACTCTTAATTTTAATTCCGACATGAAAACATATTATCATGGTATAAATATACTCACTAATAATGTTCAAAAAAGACTTTGAAAGGACCTTATCAATGTTTATCATATTCATCAACCTATCTTTTCTTTTTTTCCCTCTCAAATCACCGACCACGACTCTCTATTCAATCAAAAGGATGAACTATCTAAAATCACCACCATCGTACTCTAGCTATTAATATTATTTTGTTCCTACCACGTCATCACCATATTTTTTTTTATCAACACATTATCTACCGTGATTTAATGGTGCGAGGCACTTCAAATATTGACATGGCAAATAAAACAATTTGAATTTGAAAGATGGCACTTATGATAAACTTTTACAATACACGATTTAAATTAGTCAATTAATGAATCGAATATCATCTATTTTCTTTAAAAAGTATATTTTTAAAGCATAACCAAAATATGCCCCTAACGTTTGACTGAATAGTCATTTTAGCTAATATTTTTTTAACTAATTTAACCTCCAATGTTTAATTTTGGGTCAAAATGACCCACAATACGGGTGAAAACTGTTAGTCAAGGTGAAGTGTTCAAAAGTACTATTTTTATTACTTTTTACTCATATTATTGTTAGACTTAAGCTCATTTTAGTTGCATTATTAGACATCTATGCATGTTTTAATAATTTCTTTCATCGTCGTACTTAATTTTATAATTTGGTTGATTTTTGTGGGAAAAAGTATTGATGGTATGTGTTTTGTGCATGTGCAGGTCATGCCCGGACAAGAAGATTGATGCCAAGACAATTAAGGATAAAGTTAAGTGGCAGCTGATTTGATGACTGAATAAATTCTACATATTTAGGATAGATGACATGGATAAAAGAAGTTGGAGTCCCATGAAGAGGTAAAAAAAAATAAAAATTCAAAAGTTTAATGAGAAATTTTAGGAGGAATAAAATAATATAAAAAAGATTTATTTTTTATTATATTATATTTAATTTTAATTTAACTTTCTTCTCAAGAAATACTTTGACCTATTCATCTTCTATAAATATAAGCCTAGCTGCCAACTACGAGAGGGTAGACCAATTGGAGAGAGTTCGACTAGGGGGTTGTGCGATATCATCATCTTCTTTATTTTATTTGATTCATGTTTAGAGATTATTCATTTTATATCTTTCGAAACCCAACTATGAATTGATGTGAATTGGCTTGAGTTATTTTGAGCTTGTGGTTTTGATAATGATTAGATTTGTTTTACGTTTTTGAAGTTGTAATTTTAATTCAATGTTTGTTCATTATTGGTTTTTAATCTTGTTTACGAATGAATTGGGAGATGATCTCGTGAAACTATCTATTTATCTAATATTAGGAGAGTTAGATTCACGAAACGAATGAGCATGGTCTTTATTCAATCAAATCGATGATGAAAACTAATCTGGCTTAAGAATAAGTTGCGAATTTTAATGGCTAAAAGGAGCGCAAGATCGGTTGTTGTCTACCCTTGGTTCACGCTGGGAGGTATTATCAAGACTTGCACAATCAACTAGTATTTTGACTTAGAGATAAGAAAAAATCATTGAAGAACGCTTTGCTGAACCTTGAAGGTTGTTGTTCGTTGCCTAGGCAATTGCACCGTTTCCACATTACCCTGGCATCCGCTTCACATATTGGCAAGGCAATCAACGAGTTTCTTTCTTGTCCGGGCATCGACTTCACTCATTGTCGCGGCATAAGTTTCTTTTTTTCATTGCCCTGGCATCGCCTCAACTTAATGCCCTGGAATAATTTGTGCATTTTAATTTATAAAAGAATATTACATAGAAAATAATGATGATGTGAGTTTATTTAATTTGATAAGAATATAGATGAGATTGTGAGAATGATTCATGGAATAATTTATTTTAATTTTATTTTAAAATATGATTTATTGTATCTCGAGCCTTTCAGTTTTTTAATAATTATTTAAAAGTCATCAAAAACTGAGATACACTAATTGGCCTAGTGGCTAAGGATGCTCATATTACCTCATCTTATATGGGTTCGAATCTCGATATGAAAATATAATATCTACTTATTTAATCAAAAAATTATTAAAAATTTAATGATGTTCAACGATGTATTGCGTGAGTGGTGTTCAGCGATATGTGTCGCTCGTTCTAGACTCATCTTTTCTAAATTCAACCCAATAAACATATAATGTTTAGAATTTAAGTACATTTTATTAAGCCCAAATATTAAATATAACCTCATTAAATTATCTTTTGGACATTCAAATCTGTAATTATGAAGTCTAAAAAAACTAAATGTAAAGAGAATAATGAATTCAAATGTCCAGATTCGAGATCTATAAAGTGAAACAGATTTAAATAATGAAAATTTAAATTCAAATAATTTTCCACGTAAATTTTAAAATTGATATTCAAACCTGCATAATTATCCATAAAAATAAAATTGACTCGAATAATCAATATATGAAGGTTAATATTAACATCTAACAAAAATAAATTAAATGTACATAAATATTAAAATTTTTGCTCGATGGGCAATGCTTGACTCGATACTCGATAAGCTCAATAAAATTAACCTTGACTTGTATTCGGTAAAAAAAACATGTTGCTTGTTAAGTCCAGTTAATATAGAAAGTTTTAAAAATTTGAACCACGAAGATTTTATGTGTAAAAATACTTAGTAAACCATTGAACTTTATAAAATATTTTAACTAGCTTTCAACCTTCTTAGAATATAATTTTTTTTAAGATAACAACAAAAAATAGCATAAAATTTATAAAATAAATTAACGAATTGTTCGTAAACTTATCGAGTTGAGTTTGATATTGCTCAATTCGACTCGTTAAATTTTTGAGTCGAGCTTAAGTTTAAATAAAACCAATTTAAATTGAATGTTGACCGAATCGAACTCGAACCGTGGGACTCAATTAGCACCCGTAATCACCGATCATGTTCCCACCAACCTCATGTCAATGGCAATTCTGCAATTCCACCTCAACTCTGAGGTCAAAAATTGGATTCAACTTATCCACAGAGTAAAAAATAATAATTGTTTTAAATTTATTTAATAATTTTTTATCGAACGTGTTTCCGGACCCCAAAAACAAATTTAAATAGAGTTAAATTCCCTCAATTTCTTCTTCTATCTTTCAATCATTCTCTGCTCCTTTTAACTCCACTCGTCCAATCATCATTATTTTTCAAAAAAGAAATCATTTTTATTTCAAGAAATTAATTAAAAATTATATTAAAAATCCCATTAAAGTCTTATAAAGAGGGAAAGAGAAAGCAAAGTACTTTTTACTTCAATTTCTCTTTCTCCCCCTCTCTGTTTTGTTTGCGTGTGATCGTGGCAGAGAGCTTTCTATTGAAAAAACCAGTTAATTATTGTTTCTTTTTATTTTTTCACTCTTTGAACCTAATTCAGGTAATTTTTTTCTATCTTTTTTGTTGTTTTATATTCAGTTTACTGTTTTGGTGGGTTTCTTTTGATGATTTTATTTGGAAATTTGAAGTTTTTTTTCTGGGTTTAATGTGAATTAGGTTTTTGAGCAAGTAAGTTTGAGTTATGGTATTAAAGTTAGCATCTTTCTTTAATAAGTTTTCTGGGTTTTGTTTGTCTTTTGAGTTTGTCGTTAGAGAAATTTGTTTTTGGTATTGAATATTTTAGAATAGTTTGATTGCTATTGTAGCAGTATTGCTCAAAACACTGGAATTTTTAGCTGTTTTGTACTGACATTTTTTATTGATTATGTGCAGTTTGGACCCTTTTTTTTATATAATCTACCTTGCCTTTGTTTTGGACTTTGGGTTTTGGAATTGGTCTCACTTGAATTTGGAATAAGAAATTAGGTTATTGTTTCATTTAAATACAAAAATAAAAAGATAAGACCTTTGATTTTTACTTGAACTCGAATTCGATTTTGACGTCTTCAACTTTTTCAGGCTTAAAAGATCTGGATATTTGTGATATTATTATATCAAGTGTCATGGTGAGGTTTTTAAGAGTTAATTATGCAAGCTGTTTGATTTTGATTTTATATTAAACTTTTCATTGCTCCATTCAGAACAATTTTAGAGATTATGTTTCTTGCTGTTTTTGGTAGTAATATTAGTTGTCAAGCATGCAATGCTCAATGTCACATAAGGTTGATGTATATTTTGTTTCCCTTGTTATTGGCAGAAGGCAATGCAATGATGCAGTCTGCTGAACATTCGGTTTCAGGTAATTTTACAATTTGGTCACTTTATGCTGCCGATATACGATGTGTGGTTTCTCCTTTAACTGGTTTTGTTAATCATGTGTGGTCTAGATCCTACCAAGATTCCAATGGCAAAGGAATCGAAGAAAGTGGAAAGTGCGTGGGGGATTTTATCTGGTTCTGATTCATACCATGCCTCAAGTGATGCTACCCTTTTTTCTAGCTCGTTGCCTGTTCTTCCACATGAAAAGTGTAAGTGTCAATAGCTGTTTAGAGACTATTACTGTATTAAGGAAAGAGTGACCTGATTTTGATTGTATGCAGTGAACTTAAACGATACTGATAATAATGATCAGTCTATTGATGGTGTCCCTTCTGATCTAACTAACCTACATCAAGATGCGGAAGGCAATGATCCACTTGGAGACATTGAAGCTCATGCACTTGGAAACTTGCTGCCTGATGATGAGAATGAGCTTTTAGCTGGTATAATGGATGATTTTGACTTAAGTGGGTTGCCTAATTCATTGGAAGATTTAGAGGAGTATGATCTTTTTGGTAGCAGTGGAGGTATGGAATTGGAAACTGATCCACAAGAGAGCCTGACCATTGGTATGTCAAAAGTGGGTCTCTCTGATGCTGTTGTTGGAAATGGCTTGCCACATCTTGGCCTTCCAAATGGTGTTGGAACTGTAGCTGGGGAACATCCATATGGAGAACATCCTTCGAGGACATTATTTGTTCGGAATATAAATAGCAATGTTGAGGATTCAGAACTAAGAGCTCTTTTTGAGGTAATTAATTCTTAAAATTCTTTCTGATGACATTCATTGTCACCACTTTATTGAGGCTTCTATGAAAAATGCATTCTGCTTTTGGAAATACTTTTATTATTCTGTCCCCTTTTTCTTATACGCGTTGCTTGAAATTGTAATAAATTGCTCTTAGGACCAGAAATGCAGGTTTTAAATGCTGGATTCGACTATCCAACCTGATTTAGAAACTTCCCTGTTTTTCAAGTTATAAATGTTGCGTGGGGCAATTTAAAGTTGTAACTATATGTTCCCTTAATTGTAGAATGGAAATTTGGCAAACCTGTTTTTCTTAGCTCCATGATGAGTTTCAAGAAACTACAAGTCACTTCCTATCTTTTCTGATCGGACTTGTACATTTTCCCCCTTTTGCAGCAATATGGTGATATTAGAACTCTGTATACAGCATGTAAACATCGTGGCTTTGTGATGATATCCTATTATGACATCCGTGCTGCTCGAACAGCTATGCGTGTATTACAGAACAAGCCACTAAGACGGAGAAAACTTGACATTCACTTCTCAATTCCTAAGGTTAAGAGCATTTTCATTCCCAAATTAATTTGTTTTTTGCCTCAGTGTTGTTTCTATTAACGTGTTTCCCTTGTGCTTTTTCTCCCAACCTATATACTACACTAGGATAATCCATCAGAGAAGGATGTTAATCAAGGAACTTTAGTAGTTTTTAATTTGGATCCCTCAGTTTCAAATGAAGATCTTCTTCAAATATTTGGGGTTTATGGCGAAGTTAAAGAGGTGGTGCTTTTTTTCCTTTTTGAAAATGTTTCATTGCTTCAAACATGAGATTGCATGTTCAGCATATCTGAAATAGTCTTTTCATCATGTAAAAGCAGATAAGGGAAACGCCTTACAAGCGACACCATAAGTTCATTGAATTCTATGATGTTAGAGCTGCAGAACAAGCTCTCAAGTCACTCAATAGAAGTGATATAGCTGGTAAACGTATTAAGCTTGAACCTAGTCGTCCCGGAGGAGCTCGTCGCAAGTACGTATATCTTAAACCTGATTCTCCTATTAGTATTAATGTATAAAACTGTATTTATTTGATAAGTCTTGTTTTCCCTCAGAAAAGAAGTTTTTTCTTAGTAGGTTTTGGCACTATGATAGCATTGGACCGTGCCTTTTATGAATGCGACCTGATAATGTTTTGCTATTTGCTCTTCTACTGGTACTAGGACCAATTTCTGCCTGTGCATGCAGTTTTTCAGTAGCACTCACTTTTGATGTATACGCATTGAATTAACTGGAATAGGTAAATTAGTGTAGGTTGTGAATTGAAGCTCCACAAGGAAATACAAACGATGAGAACTACTGCAATTATGTTCTTGTGGAAACGTAGTTAGATGGATCCTTTATCTTGGTTGCTGCATGCTAGACTCTGTCAAACTTTTTTCATTTTTTTCTTTTTAATTTTTAATATCTTTTTTCATTTTGTGCTTACCATCTGTTATAATTTGTTTGTTTGTTTTCTTTCTTTGTTGTTTTCGGAAGTACAGCAATAATGAAAAATTCACTAAGGTCGTCTTTTTAACCTTGTAGCTTGATGTTGCATCTGAATCAAGAGCTTGAACAAGATGAATGTCGGAGTTTTATACATCAAGTTGGTTCCCCAATAGCCAATTCTCCTCCAGGTAAGGCTGTTTATGCTACATTCTATCATTTGTGTGTATATGACATGATTGTCTAGTATTTATTTTGTAAACCGAGGATGTTGCAACATACCTGACAGGTAGCTGGGCACAGTTTAACAGTCCTATAGAGCATAGTCCAATGCATTCTATCAGTAAGTCCCCTGTTTTTGGGACCATGAGCCCAACAACCAGCAACCAATTACCTGGTCTGGCTTCTATCCTGCATTCTCAAATCTCAAACTCAATGAATGTTGTACCAATTGGCAAGGACCAAGCAAGGGGTAGTCATGCGGAGCATGCATTAACCAGTACAAATTCAACCCATGGAACTGGGTTTCAACTTTCCCATTCTTTACCAGAGCCAAAGTTGAGCCAATTCCATGGAACCATGCCTACTTTTGGTCCTTCAAATGGTTCCAGGATGGAAACAATGTCTGGGCCACAGTTTCTTTGGGGGAATCCAAATTCATATACCGATCGCTCAAACTCTTCTGTCTGGTCAACGTCATCTTTGGAACATCCATTTTCATCCAATGGAAAGGGCCATGGCTTTCCATACTCAGATCGGCAAGGATCTTTCTCAGGCTCATCCCAACACCACCATCATCATCACATTGGATCTGCTCCATCTGGTGTTCCGCTGGAAAGACACTTTGGTTTCTTCCCAGAATCATCAGATACTTCATTCATGACTCCTGCTACATTTGGAGGCATGGGTGTAGGCCACAGTGATGGAGGTTTTATGGTTAACATGGGTTCTCGTGCTGCTGCTATGAGTTCAGGTATTGGCATTCCAAGGAATGTGTCTGAGAATGGTTCATCAACTATGAGAATGATGTCTTCACCCAGGTTGAGTCCTGTATTCTTAGGCAATGGCCTATACCCAGGACTACTACCCAACAGTATGGAGGGGTTGGCTGAGCGTGGCCGGAGCAGACGGGTTGAAAATAATCGGAACCAGCTGGATAACAAAAAGCAGTTTCAGTTGGACTTGGATAAAATTATTAGCGGCGAAGATACTCGAACAACTCTGATGATAAAAAATATTCCAAATAAGTCAGTCCCCCTCTATAATCTTCTGGTTTATGAATATTGAATACATGTCGATATGTTTGAAGTACTGATGTCTTTACTTGAGAATTTCTATTTGTTATGATCCTCAGATACACCTCAAAGATGTTGCTGGCTGCCATCGATGAAAATCATCAGGGGACTTATGATTTCCTCTATTTGCCCATAGATTTTAAGGTAATTGCTTTGGGGGTTCTAATTTGCAGTTTAGACCGTTTATTTTTTCAGTTCAGTTCCAATTGATGGATATTCCCATTTTTGATGCAGAATAAGTGCAATGTGGGCTATGCCTTTATCAATATGCTGTCCCCTTCACACATTATACCGTTTTATGAGGTTACATTTTTCTAACTTAATATATTTTCGACTTTTGTGTCTTAGACACTTAGGTGTATTTAGGATGATTGGATTTGACCCTTTCTAAGTTTTGCTTATATTAAAGAGAAGCGTAAGCTTGTTACCAGCGCCTTGGAATGTTTTCTTTGGATTGATTTATGTTAACTACTTTATGCAGGCATTTAATGGAAAGAAGTGGGAGAAGTTCAATAGCGAGAAAGTTGCTTCTTTGGCGTATGCTCGAATCCAGGGAAAGACAGCTCTTGTTGCCCATTTCCAGAATTCAAGCTTGATGAATGAAGATAAGCGCTGCCGCCCAATTCTCTTTCACTCTGAAGTCCCAGATGGTGGTGATCAGGTAGCATTAGTATGAGCTACTCGGCCATTTTTTAATTCCAAGTATCAGATGCCATCATTTTATTAAAGAGTAGATTTTCATTAATAGAATAAAAAGAATGAACTTTTCTTTTTGTAGGGCATTCCAGAGCATTTACACTCTAGTTTGAATATCATTCGCCAGCCAAATGGGTTGCCCTCAGGTAATTCATCCGGCAGCCCTCAAAGGAAAGATGCTGGTGAGGAGCTTGAAATGTTTTAACATCTTAATATCAGGAGACTGCCCTTGTACCAATGAAGGCTAACTTATCCGTACATAGTCGATCATAAAAAAACATAGGAAGAGGTGAATCCGCTATTTACAGGATGCCAGATTTTGTGTGGTCTTAAAAGACTCTTGGGAGCTAGCCGAGCGTTTGAACTTCGGAGTTAAATAACTAATGTCTTGCATTAGAGAGGATGCAGGGTTCTGCACCATTATTCTGCTTTCTCCTCTCTATTTTGGGTTCTTTTTCGGTGTTTCAAAACGGAACATGCGTTGTGGGAGTTGAGATTTTGATGGCTCGGGATGTAAAATTAGTGCCATTAACAGAAATTTGTATAGTTCGGAATACATACTTTGCTTTGTTTATCACATAATTTGGTTCTCTTATGAAATGAATGTAATTTGACAATGTTTGATTGTGCTCTATGCATGCTGAATGCCTGCTGACTGAGAGCATTTTCTTTTTCTTTATCTCAGGGAAGTAATACACCTCCTCATGTTTGTCGGGTTACGGATATAATAAATGTTATTGTGGTCTAAATATATACACATTTTAAGTAAATTTTGCTGAAATGAGCAGGCTCACTTTCTACATTGCAATCGTTGTTTCACAAATATCTTGGGGTTTCTTACATGTCAACTGCTAGCAAATCTCAGCATCTTCTCTCCATTTTCCTTTATGCTAAAAATATAGTAGTGTATATGTATAATGTATAAGATATCATTATTCTGCTTGTGATGCTTTTAGTCTTCCTTTCCTCGTTCCGATTTCGAGATCAATGAGGAAGTAACATTTGTTATGTTCCCGGACGTACTGAACACATCCGTTCATCTTGTTCAGAAGCTTCCGCGACGTGTTTAGCCCTAGTCCTTCCTGCGTCATCCAACTATTTCCGGTCTCGAACATTTCTTGAATAAGAGTGGAAGGAAGGCCTTTGCCTGGGTGAGTCATCCTACAGAAATATGGGAAAATTACACCGTTACTCAGAGTACCTTCTGATAGACTAAGGAACAAAGCATAGCAAACACGGTGTGTGTTTACCTGAATTGTAATCGGACAAACTCGTTGCTGTCTCGTATTAGCTTTAGACCTGGTGAAATCTTGAGTTCTACCCACCCATCTGGATAAGGAGCATAATGCACCACGTTAAGCAAGAAATCTGATATGACTAACTGGAGCCTAATCCGATCGCCGTATAGAGACAGTGTTTTGATTTCCTTTGGAGTTTCATGGAGAAGTTGTAAGTTCCTTTCTTTAAGCATAATCATGACTTGACTGACAACGGCATCGAGGACATTCCCTAGAACGAATTCTTCCGTGCTTAGCTCTGTGCTCCTGCAAACAGTTTAGACATTAGTACGTATTCACTCGTTGATTTATTACTCGTAGATATTAGCAAAACGAACAAACCGAAGCAATGTTGAGATTACAAGGGTCACATTGTGCAGGTCATGGAACTAAATCGAGACTTACCCTTCATCAACGCTTCCCGAGTCCATATCCTCAATTATTGCCAATATCTGTCTTTCGCAGGCATTGCTGGTCTCGAGGAACTGCTTCTGTTTTTCGGAAATAGGCGTAGTTTCTAAAAGTTTATGCGTAAACCTGATACCGTTCAAAGGATTTTTCATCTCTTGTCGCATGTAAACTAAGTGCTTAAGTTTCTTAAACAACTCTTTGTTCTCTTGCTTGTGTTCTTCACTAGCCTGCTGCATGCCAGGCACAATAACCTGTAAGAAGCAGAAACAGCCGATTATGTTCCCATCGGCATTGGTCCGTTTGTTTGCTGTTAAGTAAACCTCCACAAGATTTCCTTTTCTATCAAAAAATCCGAATGGGAACTTCTCGACATCCCGACCGCTAATTCCTTGATACAACAGGATCATGAATCTAGTCATTGAGTCCTGACTTTTGAGCTGACATAAACCACCAAAGATTTCTCCGGCCAGCATTTTACCTATGACCTCACTTCTGCTGCAGCCAGTCAGTTTTTCCATGGCTGCATTCCATTCGGAACAGCAGGCATTCTCATCGGAAGCAAATATCGGAGGGATCAAAGGGCTAAGACTTTGTACGATAGCTCGATAATCTCCCTGCAAACGGATGAACTTATCCATCACAACTTTCTCAGATGTAATATCTTGACCCACAAAACACACACCAATCACATCATTTGTGTAATCCCTGCTCGTGCAGGCATTGACCACGATATAAACGACTGAGTTTTCCGGATGAAGCCCGAAATTTCTGAGCTTTAACTCGACATTCTTGTCTTCCTCACCTGGAAACATGTAAATAACTATGTTTGAGACATGTTTGAAATAGCAAGGACATCAAATGCACAAACTGTACATTGAATCAAACATGTAAATAACTATGTTTCAGATACCTTGCAAAGCTCTTCCTAGTAGATTCTCGAACACGTCACGTGAATCTTCATGAACAACTTCATCAACAAGGGATTTCCCCATTGCATCATCGGTTTGCAAACCTGTTAATTCTGCGATTTTCGCATTCCAACCATTTATGAGACCAGCTGCATCAACTCCAAATACTGGAGCTGTTCCAGTCTCGATCAATCTAACCATTTCGTATGCTACCGAGCTGAGTTCATTGATTCCCTGCATCTTGGTTTCGTTCTGCTGGCCATAAACTAACGCCTTTGAACCATTCTGTTCCATATCTTGAAATGAATCCCTCATTATAAGCTGTAAAGAGTGAATAGCATTAATTTCTGGAATCTCCCAAGGCAGACTTCTGCTTTTCACTACTTCGAGAAAAGCATTAAACGATGATCTCGGATGCATTCTTCCACTATCATCCTTGTCCTCCGGGTGATGCTTGGCTCCTCCCCATTTGACTTCCTTTGCAGTATGAGACCTGAACCAGAACAAGAAATCCTTTGAAGTGATTCGGGCAGTAGCCATGCCGCAAACTGCATCACCCAGTAAAGCAGCACCGGGATAGCCAGCATCGGCCAAGCTATCGGTACTCAATCCAGTAGAATCCTCATGAGTGGTGAGCAGCCACTCGGCTATATCTTTTACCTGTGCCTCGGTTGGAGTCACACCTAGTAACCAACATTTTCCTCCGTGGTACAATGCAGCCCCGTCGCACTTTACGAGGTCCATGATATTAGGGGATTGTGTCATGATCCCAAACAGGGCGTCACGGAGCAGCATATCGCAGAGTAAGGTTTGAGTCCTTAGAATCTTCTTCTCGGTTAATTGTGATGCTAATTGGAGTTCCATGTATAGCTGCAGTCCAAATGCCTGCATAAGAAACTCGCAGGCATAACGAAGCGGGAAAGGAACATAGCGTGGAGAACTATGATGACAGACAACCAGTCCCCAAAGCTTCGTCGAATCATTACCGTTTATGACAACCGCCATCACTAACGAGGCGATCGAGCCCATATTTGCCATGTACTGCGTGTGACATCCGTGGGGAGACCTAAGTGTTGAATTTACCAAACAGAGATCCTGCTTCAGCTCATCACTTTGAATGACCCTAACCGGTTTCGCATGGCAATCACAGATCATCCTCACACGGTTCTGCTTGAACAAGAAACGAGCGGCTTGCGGGATATCGGTGGAAGGATAATGCAAACCCAAGTACGGCTCTAAATTAGACCTCCTGATTTCCGAAACCACTTCGCCATGACCATCATCATGGAACTTGTACACCATAACCCTGTCATAGCCAGTAAGTTTCTGAACATCCTCCACAACAGTATCACACAATACACCAATATCACCACCCGGAAGAGACTGCAACCTAGCAATAGCCCGAACAGCGAGTTTCTGTGAGTGCACGGCACCGGCAAGCGACAATGCATGATCGCCTAACCGCGCAGGCTCTAAATCAATCACAATCCCCACATCAATCCTATGCAATATAGCATAAAACGGCTTCTGGGTGCTCCTAGAATAAACCCAAATCGGATTCAACAACGAAATCTCCCTCGATGCCGCGGCTTTCGCCAAGGAAGCACCCGATGCAGGCGTGAAAAGGGTTTTTGCATCGACCCCAATCAAACCCGAATTCAACCCTACAGACTCATGATCCTCATTATCAAAACTCAAACCCAACAACTCAAAGCAATTCTCACTATAACCGATGATCCTAAAACTGGGTTCGTCAATAGCAACCATACAACCAAAGGGTTGAACCAGACCACCCCTTTGGATTCTCGACAAATAAGCCGCCATTTGTTCATCGGGCACACTTTGAGGACCAAAAAGAACCGATTTTGAATAGTTAAAGGACTTACCAGAAACACCAGATTGCTCAAACTCGGCCATGAGACCAGCATCCGCATTGTACTGAGCAATGGCCTTGCCTTTATCCTTGGATCTCATGTTACTCGCACCTGATGAAGACAAAGTAGTGTTGGGTTTTTGCTGTCTTGTTCTTTCTCCACTCTCGGCCTCCATTGTTTCTGGGAATTTGTAAGAAAAGTTAGTACAAGCAAAAAGCATGGCTGTTGTGTAATAAACAACTGCAACTTTATCATCAGTACAACTATGCTTAATAAACCTTACCACACAATCTTTTCCATTTCTGGGTTTGTTTTCTCTCTCTCATCTCTTAAAAACATGATTAACTTAGCTGTTGGTACTTGTTTTCAGTTCCCTTAATCAAGATTTGTTCTTGTTTAAACATGTCTTAAAACACAATTTGCTCACCAGTCACCATTGTCGTACCAGTAACAATATCACTCTCAAGTCTCATCTCACATCAAACTTTTGTCAATTTAACAGTCTCCTTATCCTTGTTTTCGAATAAAGGTTCATTAAAAATGGATTACAGCACCATTAAAACACATTCTTAAATTGAAAAAAAAATTGAATTAAAAATGGATTTAGTGTCATTAATACATGCACGACTATAATTACAAGATAACATATATTTATATTTTTTTCTTAATATTTTAATAATTTATGTCGAGTCGAGTATAACTAGCAACATGTTTTTAGACAATGAAATTGAATATGAATAGGGGGGAAGATAAGATACGACACAAAAATGGTTTGGTGACCATATCAATGGACAACCCCTCATGAGAAAAAAGAATATTGAATAGTGTAGGTTAAATATGAGCCACGAGTTTTTTTATGGAATGAAATACCAAAAGTGCCCCCCTTTTTTACCAGTACAAGAAGATGCTATGTTTAGTTGGAATACTGTTTTTTCGAGTTTTAGCAGTAATTAAGGACGGAGCTAGTATTTAGGGTTAGAGGGCAAAACATAAATATTTGTAAGTTGAAGGTAAATTAAAAAATAAATTAAATTGTAAAAAAATTACAAATCTAAAAAAAAATTCTTGGGTGGGGCTTCGTCAGTGTAATTAACGTTGGGTATATTTTACGGTAAATTATATAAATGGTCATTAAGCTATTTCAAAAAATATAAAATAGTCACTAAATTTTTAAAAGTTACATAATGTGCATTAAACTTTAATTTTTGTTATAAATTGGCCAATGAGCCGTTAATTGACGTTAAGTGAATGACGTGACAGCTACGAAATTTTGAATAATAACACATTTAATCCTTCATATTTACACATTCAATCAATTTAGTCATAATGTAACTCTCATTATTGATGTTTAAATTGATTGAATGTGTAAATATTGAGGATTAAATGTGTTGTTATACAAATTTTTGTAACTGCTATGTCACTTAATTAACGACTCAATGAACATTTTGTAACAAAAACTAAAGTTCAATGCCCATTATGTAAGTTTTGAAAGTTTAATGACCATTTTCTATTTTTTAGATAGTTTAGTAACCATTTGTGTACTTTAACCTAATTTTTAATCACCCCTACGATTTAGTTTGAATAAAGAAGAGAAATTTATATTATTAAATATATACCGGTAATTATTCTATGAACAAGCGTTTGTGGAAACTTTGTTTATACAAGTGCCTTAGTTTTAGGGTTTATGGAGTCCGTTTAGTGTTTATGGGTTTAAGTGTATTTTTGAATTTAGGGGTTGTTGATAGAATTTTGAGTTTATAGTTAAAAATTTAGAGTTTACAGGTTAAAACTTAAATACCTAACCATATTACCCTAAAACCTAAACCATAGATTCTCACCTTAACCCTTAATTCTAACCATGAATCTTAAATTCTAAACATTTATCATAAAACCCCTAAACTCTAAACCTTAAACCCTAAAGTTAAAAAGCTTATGGAAACAATAAGATTCCACAACATGTGTATGAGATAATAATCTATCTCAATATATATATCAACTTACACAGTGTAAAACAAATTATTTAAGTTTTACATATTTTTTGGATCGTTGGATGGAGAAATGGATGATGGAGATTAACTTCTTACATTTTTTTCTCAAGTGATAATCTTCTCATATTCTATTGTTAATCTCATTCATCCGTTCCACCTATCAAACGATCCAAAAAACGTGTAAAACTTAGAGAGTTTTACACTGTGTAACTGGATCTTGTCATATATATATATATATATATATATCATGGTAGAGTACATGTTAATTTTATGATTTATGTTCATAATTTGTGGCTCTCCATTCTAACAATATTATCTTCAAAGTTTAAACTCGAGTTTTCTTATTAACACTATGCCTTATCATTCCACCAAACCTTTCTTGAAAACGATTATTTAGTCAATAATGTATATGTAATCAGTTAATAAAATTTAAAAATTCAAGTTTGTGTTTATAAAAAAAATAGACTAATTGTCTAGTTTTATTAAACTATGAGGATCAAATTTCGATAAACAAAATGAGAGAGGCTAACATCTTAACTTTCATAAAATGAGAGGATGAAAATTATAATTACACCTATTTTAAAACGTAATTGGGCAAATATTATAGTAACGATTTTTAACTAACACAAGTAAAATTAACATCGGAGAAAGTGAAGTGCAGTGCACAACACGCGTTACAATTTGCGAATAGGGAAAACATCAAACTCCATTCCCTCCACCAATTTTCCCGTCAAAAGTTTCCCTCTCTTCCCATGAAACTGCACGTGTCAACGCGTCAGAATGAGCTGGTTCAAATCCTGCGCGGCAAAATCCTACTGGTCCAAGTTGCTTTAAAGATTAGATCACAGCCGTCCGTACCATCAGGTAGAGGCCGACATTGGCCCCCTCCATCCTTTGTCTTGACCGTTCGTGGAAGTTAGAGAGAGAGGGAACAAAAAACACAAGTCTTTCAAAGATAGAGAGAGAAAGGAAAGGAAAGAAAGTTTCTTTTTTGTTTCAAACAGGTACTTCTTTCAGCTCTTCAAAATCCCATTTTTTTAAAATAAATTTTCTTTCAGCTGATTCTTTTGTTGTTTTCTTCTACTGTTTCTTTGATCTTTAGCTCTGGGTTTTTGTGGGGTTTTAATTTTATGACTGTTAAATGGTAATTGAAACTGTGTAACTGTCATTTCAGCTAGGGGTCTTTCTGTTAGGGTTTAATATCCAAAAGGGTTTTGATCTTTTGGGGGTTTTTATGTTTCTTTTGATGTCTTGCTGTTGAAGTTAAGGTATTTTGATGAGGTTTTATTGTGCTTTATGGGAATTTGAAGACTTGGGTTGACTTTAATTTTGGTGGGTTTTACTTAAGATTCTGTTTTTGTTTGATATTGATAATTATTTTCTTATCTCTTCATGAAATAGTTTTGCTACCTTGCTCTTTTTATTTTAAGTTTCCTTGTATGAAAATTTCTCCCTTAAGCCATACCACTATGAACCCTATATTTATCTAATTGGGATTAGCATTATAATCATTATTTAGTAGTTCTAGAAAAAAAGGTCATGGACTTTGATTATCTTAACTCATCTCGCAGCTTATAATTATTTTGCTTGAAAATCCTTTCTTGTATTTGCCAGTCTATTTGTTCTGTTAGTTCTTTATATCAAATTGTTTTTCTAAATTATATCTTTGCTTCTTACCTTGATGATTCATGTAATACTTCTTTTGCTATTGATTTGATTGTATAGAGGGCTCCCCACTGATGTTCCGGAATCGAGATTGTGGAATATATAACATTTGCAGATCAGATGCCATCACTAAGAATGAAGACCAAATCAAGCATGGGTTCTTTACGAGAAAAAAATGGTCTTCACGTGTGTCAGAAGTCTAGCATGATTTGTAAAAGACCATGTTGTCATGTCAGAGTTTCCCAACAAGGAGCTGAAGTCAGTTCATGCATTCAGAACTCTCATGACGGTAATCGACCAAGACTGATACTTGTCTAGTACTCTAATGTTATTTGCTACTTTTGCTGATATGCATTGGAGTGTCCTATTATCTAGTTTAGTCAGTGCACACATCAATAATCGGGAATAATGGGAAATTAGGATCTCATTTCTTGTATGTATGTTGATGTTTTGGTGTTTTAATTTGCTTGCTGACTGTTGATAGATTCATCAAAAGTAGAGCTGATCTCTCAAGTTTTTGAAACTGATGGAGCCTGTGTTCCACAACTAATTTTGGATCAAGACAATTCTGAGCTTCAAAAACAACTTTCAGTTATTGTTGATTCTGCAACAGTGGGGAGAATGGTAAGTTTTTATATCATTTAGGACCTTACTATGTGATTTTAGTTGTTAATTTCATTTTTGGCCTCCATTTTGAAGATACGATGTAGTAGACCGCTCCTAACTTGCTTTGCCTTCGCTTATTTATGATGGTTGATTAATTTGCAGGAAACTGCCCACAGCTGTGCCTCAAACTTAGAGACTATATTCTCTCCTTTCCTAGAGTCAATCCAAATACACAATCAACCAAATATTGACAATAATGCAGGTGATTTTTTTATTTCATCCGATAAAATGCTATATATTGCATGAATTTGTTTCTGATTCTCCAGTTTACGGGGTTATATACTTATATGAACTTTCTGAATTTGCTTCAGCTTATGTTTACTTATTATGATTGTCATTTTACCTCAACTCAATGCTAATCTTTCACTAGTTGGATGAAGAACTTTTGTGGAATTCAAATAGTCGAGTTGTTGTTACCTTTTCACGTTGTGAAAGTTTCAATGTTCTGTTAAGATAGTTTCGTTACTTGATACAGTTATTTATTTTTCAATTGTGGTAGGGAATAGCGATGTCCCTGAAGTGTCGGCGCTAGGCACTGATGATAACAAAAGCTCATGTGCAAGTCAAACATGTAATGTTTCAGATTTCTTTATATCTGACATGATAATCGCGAGCATACCTTATGATGGGAATGCTGTTGATGATAACATCTCTGGAACCGATTCACTTCCTGATTTCAAGTGTTCTGAGCCAAGCATGTTGCTTGATGTGGCTGAGCAATACATGATATTGCCTTTCCTTGAGGACACTGTCAAAGCCAACGATATAAATGATGTTCACTTGCACGAGGAAGCTGTGACGGCTCAAGATAATACTGGTTTACATCTAGCAATTGATCAGATGAGAACTTGCATAGAGGAATCTGATGTTAACTCCGACTCTGATCAGGCAGATAACTTTGACCCACAATCATTTATAAAAAGTTTACCAGAACTATCTGATGTATCAAGCTTCCGGCCAAATACAGTTGCAATAGATGCTCGGAGAAGGAAGCCCGTAACTCTTGTGCTTGATTTGGATGGTAAGACATACATGTTTTGCTTGTTTTCTACTATATGATTTATGTTTTTGGGAGTAATCCATCATTCACCATTCACCAGTACCGCTGCCTGACCATTTCTTTCAAATGACTATTTAATTTTTCTGATCTCTTAAATGGAGTACCAAACATGCTGTTTCACTTCTCACATAAAACCAGAAGGCCTCCCGGAGTTTATTCTAATGTACCCATGAGGATGATAGTACTTAAAAAAGATTTTGGCTTGAATGGACTATAGAAAAACTGGTAGAACCTTTTTGAGTAATTTTTGTTCCAATTCTTAAAAAAAGTCTAGGGTGAAGGTGAACACTGTTCTACATAAACCTTTGTTTGTGCATTTCATAATCACCACACATGATGTATTTCTTCGGTTAGTGAGGTTAATATTTGAAGCTTTGCTAGAGAATTTTCTAATACTTTTAGGGGTTTAAGATGTTATAGATTTGCATTGGCAGTCCAATTTAATCCATTTGTTATGTAGAAGCTTCTTTCTCTTTTCAGGACTTGTACAAGATCATTGTAGCTTTGCCTCTTCTTCACTTGGTGCGTTAAATAACGTAATAAATCATGTTGGCATAAATGTTTGATCACCATTGCTTTGATTCATGCAGAAACTCTTGTCCACTCTACACTCGAACCTTGTGATGACGCAGACTTCACCTTTACAGTTTTTTTCAACATGAAAGAGCACACTGTGTATGTAAAGCAGAGGCCTCACCTCCATACGTTTTTGGAGAAAGTTGCAGAGATGTTTGAAGTTATTATCTTCACCGCCAGCCAAAGCATTTATGCAGAACAACTACTGGACATAGTGGACCCGGATCAAAAGCTCATATCTCGGCGGGTTTATCGTGAATCTTGCATTTTTTCAGATGGAAGTTACACTAAAGATTTGACAGTTTTAGGTGTTGATCTTGCAAAAATTGCTATAATTGACAATTCTCCACAGGTATTTTACGTGCACACATCTCTTAAATCTTTACTTCCATGAACTTCTTTCTTGCCTTTCGGTCTACATAAAATTGTCATCCTGGCAGAGGCAGTCAAACTTTCCGTTTTTTCAAGGCGTTTATTTCTTTTAGCTTAAACTCAAATGTGTGTATGATATTTAATTTTGCTTAGGCAAAGGTTATGTGGACGTGAACTGGTGAGTGCATGTCTGTCATTAAACTGATTCAGGTTTTGAGGTATTTCTTCTTACGGTTAGAAATGACGTTTAAAGTATTTGAGAATCTTTTCCACTAATATCACCTAGAAAGAGGTATAGGTTATTTGTGTTGTAGCAATATCGAAATGCATCGTCTCTTAAGAATTCTTCTTCTTTGCTCATCGTTGCTCATTTCAGGTTTTCAGGTTGCAAGTGAATAATGGGATTCCTATTAAGAGTTGGTTTGATGATCCATCCGATTGTGCTCTAATTTCATTGCTTCCCTTCTTAGAGACTCTGGTCAACGTCGATGATGTCCGCCCTATCATTGCCAAAAAATTTGGTAACAAGGAATAAGAGCACTCTCTTTCTCTAACTAGCTTTCAATATAGTTCCTTGTCTTTCTATTTGCTTTTAAATTTGGCCTCTAATTTAGTACCCGATTCTCTTTTTCTCTTCGAAATTAACCACAAAATAAGCTATCATTTGTCTTCTTGTTGTGTCTGCCTTTTGTTGCTTATTTCCTTTTCTTTCCCTCCTTATGTGACAACCCTTTGCAGTTCTCTATCTAATTTTTGTTTATCAAAGGTAATGCTAGAAGATGTTTCTGTTCATTTTATTGTACAGTTCATGTTCCAATCATATAAGCATTGTATTTGAATTGTTTGTGAAATATAATCTTGCAGATTCGTGTTTGCTATTTTTTTCTGCTGCTTAGTTAATTATCTCATGCTTATATTCGCCTTTCCATCTTTTCCTATAAATTTATAGCATGAAATCTTCTAGAAACCTTAGTAGCCTCTTTTGTTTTCTCGATGTTAGCTGATGCTGTTATCGCTACATTGTTTCTGTTCAAAACATAGTAGACTTTAAACCCTGTAAGGTCATAGCTTGAACTTTGAATAATTATTTCTCCAAGTGCGGTAGCCGTAAGTTTTCCTAGTTATTTCTTAAGTTCCATATGTGGACTATATTGCGGAAGAACAGTTGACTGAGAGACGTAACGACTGTCTATAGGCATTGATATTTTCTACTAAGGAACCTATATAGGATGATGGCAAGTTGAAATTAGTTAGTTTTAGTTGGTGTTATTCTACGGGATGAAATCGATGAAGAAATGCTATGCAAACAAAAGACCGAACAATGGGGCTAAGGTTAAGAGGTGAAGAAGTGTACGGCATTTTAGTAGCATATGAACGTGGCTTTGATTGTGCTAAATAAAAGTTAAACTCCTGGTTTAGCTTATCAGCACAAGACCCTGGGAAAATAAAGTATTTTAGGAAGGAAAAATATATATTTGAGGCTGAAATTTTGGACGTTGAACAGAAAGTTGAATAATTTGCTTTGAATAGTCATTTAGTATACATTAGTATCCTTTCCTCGAGCTCTATCAGTCACACTTGCCGACTGCTTGAATTTCAATTAGTATCCTTTCCTCGAGCTCTATTAGTATACATTAGTATCCTTTTCTGAGAGAGCTGGTGAATTTCAATTAGGATGTTGTTTTTCCCTATCAGGTTCTCTCCTTTTAACTCATAGGCAGGCTTTGATCAAGGATTCCAAACCTCGTCTATTTCTAAGTACCGTCTTCCCAGCCTCGGAAGTGATTCAAACGGGTGCTCAAGTTGGCTTTTGCTCATATTATTGTTGTCAAATGAAGAGAATACAAATTAGATTCAAAGTGCTTAGAGAGGTGATGGAAATTAACCATAATTAACAGAAGTGAGAAGTGGCCTCAAGAATTTTTAGTCATAATAAAATCACTCGAGTTTTGACTGACCGGCTGAATTTTATAGCTGAAGAGGTGGATCATTATAGTAAATATAGAAGCATTTTCTGCCTATATGCATTGCTGATAATGATGTTTAATACATGATTCTAATACATTGATTCCATGCTTGTGCTGATGATTGTATATGTAAAACATCTAGACCGCCCAAAGTATCTCCCGGTTGTGAAATGCGTCCTGTTGGAACTGATGACATTTTCGATAAGTGATTGTGCCATTTTTCGAAATATGGATATATCTATGTTGTTTCTGGGAAGATATTAGATTTTGTGATACTCGAGATCCGATAGGATTAGTGGATATACGGTATCCAATTAGGTGATTTACTCATTTGCAACACTAGGACCAGCCGACCAGTGCCATAAATGAGAGGTCAAACCGAGTTTTGTTCAAGAATCTAGATACAAAGATGTAAGACAGGAACAGATCCGACGTTGGCAACAACGAAACAATCTGGGGTTTATTTCTAAGTATCATCTTTCAAGTGTTACAATTTTGCATGCCTCACCTGCAGGTCATATGATGAACTAATCTTAGATTATCTGCAAATGGCAAAATAATAGGTATGGTCCTGAAATTTGCTCTCATTTTTTTTTCCTTCCAAATTGACAATAAAGAACAAATGGAGTGATGTATGTAATTTGGATGACTTCATTTGTACTTTTGCATGGTTATTTGGTACTCTTTGGACCCTGTAAAACTTTCACATAACTGCAAATTTTATCCAAAAACTGTACATTTTATATTATATTGGTCCAAATTACATTCGTCATTGTAATTGTTGTAATTTCTTCAGTACCACTTGTTCTTTATCATTGCATCCTTTGAGGTTGTCTTCATTTGTTGAATTTTAGTTGCATTCCGAGTCTAAAATAGTTGTATTTGATTAATTAATAAAAAATGAAAAGAGTTGCAGAGGTTTCTGTTCTTTTGTTCGTTTACAGGAATTTTAAAGAAACCTAATTTAAGGTTAAAAACGGCAAGTTTCGAAACTTGTCAAACAACTTAAAATGTTATACTTTTTTATAATGGATTATAGGAAGTCACATTAGGGTACCCACATTAAAATTTCAAGTAAAAGTAATTGTCAAACCGTTTGAAACCATAAAACAAGTTCAAAATTAAAATACAAATTTTAGTAACTTGTATTATAATTTTTGTTTTATAGTTTGAATGGTTTCTAAAATTGTATTTTAATTCTGGACTTGTTTTATGGTTTCAAATAGTTTGACAATTAGTTTTACTTGAAATTTTAATGTGGGTTGCTATTGTGACTCTAATGTGACTTCTTGGTATCTTGTAACGCATTGGCGTGTCTACATGTTACATTTAAGTGTTTTTAACAAGTTTTGAAACTTGAATTTTTCAGGTTGGTTTTTGACAAGTTTTAAAACATGCTTTTAAAATTAAAAATTACCTAAAATGTTACAAAATTTTGAGACAATGAAGAAGATAACATGAACAGAGGTACATTTGTTTTTTCCGTTTAAAAGTATACATCTTGCAGATAAGATGTTCAAATTTGGTTCAACCCATGACGGGGTCGGTTAGGTCATCCAATGGAAGCAGCCCACTGAATGCCACGTGTCCACTATATTTAATATTTAATATATCATGGTATTGGATAAGCACAAATCGTTTAATCATGTTCTTATTACCGACGAATATTTCTTGACTCGCTTTCGTAGCGCGTTCCCTCCACTCACTCTTTTGTTCATTTATTTTAAGTGTTGAAAAATTAAGGCCTAATAAATCTAAATCAGATGACTACACCATTAACGTTATATATCATTAATTTTTAATAATTTTTAAATAAATATTAAAAATTTAAGGGCTTGATATATAATTAATGGTGCATACCAATAAATATCGGTGTATTGGTAAGACACATTGCACTCCTAAGAAGATGACACGATTTTAAATTTTAGAGACGACATTGTTGGAAAGGACAACTTCACTCTCCGAACATAAATCATTAGACGAATATGCATATTACTAAAAAATTAGTGGTGTATAGCGGTGTGTCGTCTGTTCTATAATTTTTCCTAATAATATTTTTTATCTTTGATTTTTTTTATCAAATTGAATTAAATGACAAAAAATGTCATGAGTTCATTAAAATGATATTAACTATTTTATTTTTATCAATATAATGTAAATATTTACCTAGTTTATGTTAAAAAACTTACAAATTTTTAAATAAAATATTATAATAACTGAATTAAAATTCGATTTCACATGCTTTAAATTCTAACATATGCACACTTTTCTTGGATATATTTCGACTATTATTTCAATAGTGCTATATAATGTTTAATTTTGATTATAATCTCTACAAAGGCATCACGTATTATTATATAAATATATTTTAGTACGCGGGTAAAAATTAGTTTACATAAATATGTTAATTATAGGATTTATATGTTTAATTTTATAGTTTGATGTTTAAGGTTTAAATTTTAGAACGTATACTTTTAAAATTGAGGTTTAAAGTCAGTACGTCATATTTTAAATTTTATAATTTAAATAAAAAATTATATAATTATTTTACGTAATTTATATATCAAAATATAATTTAAAAAATATTTACATAATTTGGGTAAATGTTTTTCCTTACTAGTAATAATGTATCTTCCAATAATAATCTACATTTTCTATAGGATAACAAAATTATTCGGTCTAGTCGGGCCCAACCCAATAGGGACATTTAAAAAAAATTCGAGAGGGTTAATTACTATAGTACACAAGTTTGTGTAAACTTAAGCCACTTACCATTTGGACCAATTTTCGTTGGTTAATTAAGAAATTACTTTGATGCATAAGCCTGTGTAAACTTTAATTTGTATAAGCCTTTCAATTTTATAGTTTAGGGTTTTAGCCTAAGATTTAGGGTTTACTATGTAGAGTGTAAAAATTAAGGTTTATGGGTTGAATTTAAAGTTTAAGGTTTAGGTTTTAGGGTGTTAGGGCTAATGATCTAAGGTTTAGATTTTATAGCTTAAATATGAAGGGTTGTGTTACACAGTTTGTGTATCAAAATATAACCTTTATAATTATACATTTATTATATGAAAAATACTTTGACACACAAGCTTGCGTAAACTTTCAATTTTAGGATTTAGAGATTTATGTTGTGATTTAGGGTTTAAGGGTTTAGGTTGTATAATGTATAATTTAAGGTTTATGGTTAAAATTTAGAGTTTAAAGTTTATGTGTTTAGGATGTTCGAGCTAAGGATTTAAGTTTAGATTTTATAGCTTAAATATGAAGGGTTGTATAATTTTTTTTACACAGCGCGTGTATCAAAATATAACTCTTAAAAAAATTCTACTGCACTTGACTAACACCGTTGAATACCAATAACACTGAACATCGTTGATGACCATTAAATTAATTAATAAATATTAAAAATTTCAAGAACTCAACATATAATTATAAATTATTTAAAGTAAAATTTCAATTAAATTATTTTTCATATATATTTTTATTTTTTTAATAATTGAATCAAATATCAATCTTAGTCAATTTAAAAAATAAAACTCGAAACCTAAAACCTTAAATTCAATACCTTAAACCTTAAACATGAAACATAAAATCATAAACTCGAAACCCTAAATTATAAACCCAACTACTAAACATAAGACACTAAACCCTAAACCCTAAATTGTAAATCATAAACCCTAAAACACATTCAAACATTAATTTTGAGCTTTATAATTTATAACTTACGATTTATAGTTCAAAATTTATAGTTTAAAGTTTCGGGTTTGTTTAAGGTTTTCATCCTCAACTTTATTTTTATCACATTTTTTTTTTCTCTAAAAAAATAATAACGTGAAGAGACACGCGGCCACTACCGGCAGAGTGGGGAAAAAAGCCTTTAGTTGTTTCTTTTAAAGCGTTGTTTCAAAGGTTACGATTCCTCTTTTTGCTATTTGGCCTCTTTAGCAGTTGCCCTGAGTTTCTCAAAACAGAAGGAAAAACAAAAACAAGCACACCCCAGAAACCCTAAAACGACATCGTTTTCCCTCCCCAGATCTGACGGAAAGAGCGAACCGAGACTGTGCTTTCGTGGTGGGGTATCCCGGAGAGAGGATGAGCGGGAAAGGAGGCGGTGGCGGTGGCGGAAATAATGGGTTAGGGAAGGGTAATAACAATACTGGACTTTCAGGTATTCCGCCTGGGTCTCGGAAGATGGTCCTGAGCTTGAAAGAGATTGTTAACTGCCCTGAATCCGAGATCTACGCTATGCTTAAAGAGTGTAACATGGACCCTAACGAGGCCGTCAATCGTCTCCTCTCTCAAGGTTCCCCCGCCCTTTTCTATTTTATTTTAATTTTTTAGTAATTCTGTTCGACTTTAATGGGTTTATTTTCTGTGTTTTTGGTATGTTTAGTTCTTATTATGCGAAAGGGTAACTGCTGGGTTTCTGGGTTCGGTGTTTAAATTAGGGCTTAAAGATAAAAATCTACTTAATTGCTAGGGTTCTTGGTTTGCTCGGACTGTATTTCCAGCAATAACATTATTATAATATGTAAGCATTTGCTGATAGTTTATTTGCGTGTTCCGTTTCCATGAACTGATGTTATCTACTTTGGAACCCGAAAGTAAAAGCTGAAATCCTGATTGAATGCAAAAATATGCGTTATTTTGCTTCATAACAATGGGGCAGCTGAAGTTTTGGGTTTTGACTCTTCTAATAACACTATATTTGATTGCTGATAAGATATTTTCGAAATGTGTAGATCCTTTTCACGAGGTGAAGAGCAAGCGGGACAAGAAAAAAGAGGTGTGTGCTGGTCCAAACTATGCTAAATGGGTGTTTTTTTTTTTGAATTTTGAGTTTGCATTAATAACCAATTAACCGTACTATATTTGCTTCCTCGTATTTTACTGTTGCACCATTTGAGCAATATAGGGCAGACTGTCAATCAATCATGCATATGTCAGATTGTCTGTTGCTTTCAGGATTCCAAACTGAATGATAATCTTATTCACATTTTCACAGTAACAGTTTTCTCTTTGAAAGCTTCTAATATTTTGTAACCATTGCTGATGGATTTGCTGGTTCTTGTTATCCATGTTGACTTTTTTTTCTCCACTTTTGTTCCAGAGCAAGGACACCTTCGATTCGAGGCCTCGTGGTGCCAATAACCCTGGGAGTCGTGGTGGTAGGAGTGGTTCAGACCGATATATTGGGCGTGGTGGCTCATCCAATTACAATTCAAATGGTATGACTATGAACATGTTCTAATGCCGCTTAGGAGAACAGTCACTTGTAGTCCATTAAAGAAATTATTTGGAACACCTTTAGATGAATTCTTACCAATTGTGTACTCTTTTTCTGGTTAGAGTCTGGCCCATCACATGGTAAGCCTGCACAGAAGAGAGAAAATGGAACTCATGCAGTTGCAGCATTTTCATCTTCTGCATCCAGTATGCAGGGAAATAGCATCAATTCTCGACCTCCATCCCATAGGTATTATCTGTTACAGTATCAAAAGTGATAATTTCTCCATGTCTAGTTCACTAACGACCGAAAAGCAGCTATTAAGTTTTGAGTTCTAGCAAGTAATGACCTGAAATGGGTTGTCTTGCTAACCTGTTTTTTTTTTCGTGCATGCCATTGTATTCTTTATTTTGCTAATATGATATCTATTTATACCAAATCATTCTTAATGAAATTAGTTTACTTCCACCATTAATCCTGTATGGTAAGTGTTTGAAATGATCGTTATCAAAGATTGCCAGTTTAGCAAGGACAGATGAGACCCTAATAATTTCGAATAATTCTCAAACCATCTTAACTGGAGTTTTGGAAATGAGGCACCCAAACATTTGTCAATAACATCTTTTCAAAATTTTAGTTGGCTGAATTTAGTTTTTCTTTCCCCTATCTTAACTAGAATTTTGCTGTTTTTGCAGTGAAGTGGTTTCAGAACATAAAATGGCCACAGTAGGTTTAGGTGATGGGGTTTCTTCATCATCACAGCCTACCGGATACCAATCTGCTTGGGTGGGGGTTCCAGGTCAGGTATCAATGGCTGATATTGTGAAGATGGGCAGACCACAAAACAAGGCTTCTGCTGTGCCAAACAATTCTAAACAAAGCACTAATAATCGGCGTCATGCGGTACCTCCCACGGCAGCATTACATTCCAACGTGCAGGGCCATGTTTCCAATGTGTCAGATGCTACTTATGAGCCTGATGTCAAGAAAAACCAGCATGATTCTCCAAGGGATGAATGGCCACCCATTGAGAACCCATCTGCTGCTAGTGTGACCTCTGTCATAGAGGCACCTGCAGAATCTGGATTTTATGCTAATGCATCTAACTTGCCTTTGGGAAGTAATCAACACTTAAAGTTGCAGTTGGAGGAAGCTCAGGCAGTGGATGATGGTCCTCTTGAAACCGTCAATAGCGACCATGTTACGTCCCCTTCTATTTCAAGTAGAAATGTACAAGAGGATAATTCTAGGGGTTCGTCGCTTTATGATAACGACGTGTACAAGGATATGAATTCCTATCAGCCTCAAGGGCATGCCTTTGAGAATGATGAAGGTTAGTGTAGTGTTTTAAATCACTCAATTTTGTGCATTTCATGACAAAGGTAGTATACTGCTGTATGCTGACGAAGGCATACACTGATTGCAATTTCTTTGACAACCCATTTCTGAATGTCTCGCTGTATGGTTATGCGTGTTCTATGGTTGCTGAATTATTTATGTTGCCTCTCCCTTCCCTAAGACAGTATCATATGTTTCTAGCTTCTGGATTTTATCATTTTCCCCTTTATATGCTGTGTGGATTTGCGAGTCTGAACACAAAAAATAATTGGATGAATAATAGGAAACAATTGAGTTATTATTTTTTTTGGGGGGTGCTAGTGCTGGTTTATGGAACATTGCACCTTTCTTGGCTCCCTCTTTGATTCCCCCTCCCTACTTGTCCTCCTCCCCAAATTATGGATTCATCATGAATCTCTATGAATTTTGTTCATACCTTATTGTTATCTGATATGAGTGTTTTTTGGATTTAACATCCTTTTTTTTCAGTTGAAGATGGTTCTTCATCGGTTGCGGTGAATTTGCAGCAACTTAATTTACATAACGATGACCAGGAGCCCCCAACTGAAGAGGATAATCCTTCTGTAATAATTCCAAATCACCTACAGGTCCACACCCCAGACTGTTCGCATTTGAGTTTTGGAAGTTTTGGACCTGGCATTGGTTCTGCCTTTTCTGGACCATTTGCATCAATGGTCTCAAAGAATAATTTGGACGAGGTTCCTGAAACAGAAGATGCCTCATCTATCGGGCACTCAGATAATAGGTATGCTCTTCCTAAATTCTTAGTCCCTTGTTTTACTTATTTGTTCCTTAAAAATATGTAAAAACTTTTGCATCCAGAGATCCCGAGTATTATGGTGATGAACATCTCAGAAGTAACTCAGAGGGAAATTCAATAAATAGAAGTAACCTTAGCACTGGGAATTATGAGTTACCTGAAGATTCTCGACCAGAGGTTTTGAAACAGGATGCTTCTGAAGCTGCCCACGGGAGCCAATATACATTTCCTCCATCTGCGCCTGGTTATAACTATGAAAACCCAGAACAGTTAAATCCTGCTTTCACTCACATGCAGACAAGTGCTCAAGTTCAAAATCTCAATCCTTTCTCAAGTGTAATGGTAATGCATCTTTACTATACAATTAAAATTTATTATTCCAAGCTGATGATTCAACCATATCCCTTACAGTTGGATTAGAAAATTTCTTTTAAATATAAATTTCTGCTTGATAGCAGCATCTTGAATGTCTCTTCTCAACATAATGCATTTTGTTACAGCAAGGGTATGCAAACTCGTTGCCAAGCACACTGTTGACATCAACTGTTCAGACTGCAAGGGAGCCAGATCTTCCATATTCACCCTTCCCAGTGACCCAGTCAATGCCAACAAAATACGGCAATGCTGCCACTTCCATTAGCGGTCCAACCATTTCTATGCCGGAGGTATGCTTTGCTTCATTTTACTGACTTTTCGATCCCTTTACACTTTTCGCAGTTCTAATTGATTGTGGAATGCATTTAAGGGTTCAACTTTCAAGTGGTCCATAAGAAAAAAATTATTACTCAATTTTCTTCTTTCTTTGCTAACACTTGCGGGTGAGTGTAATGTTCATTTAAATCGAGAGAAAATGGAATACAAAACTTGGGAAAAGTTACCGTGCTCATTCGGTTTTTGTTTGTGTAAAAAGAGAGAAATAAGAGACAGCCAAGAAAGTTCGAAGATAAAACTATAAAATAAATGTCCTAAAGACTTGCATTTTAATGTTATTTTCATTATTTTTTTGATGGGAGTCTTATTTTGGGATTTTATGAAGCAAGCTGAAACTTCCTAGTTCATATTCTTCTTATAATTAGTAGTGTCATTGTGTATGTACAGTCATGCTTTTATACTTGACCAGATAGCTTTTTGGTTGTGAAAACACATGTTCTATGGTGAAATGCAAACGCCCTTAGACTCTTCTTTTTTATTATGGTTTTTCAACTACTTCTTTCTCAATATGTAACAGTGACTTTCGACTACCTTTGGCCTTCCCTTTGTTGCCCTCAATCATGCATCTGTCTCTACCTTTGCCCTACTTTGGATTTAATTGTTACTTGCCTGATTAACTGTACACGTGCAGGCTCTAAGAGCAGCTAGTATTTCTGCACCGCAGCCTACTCCACAGTCCTTGCCTAGTGCCAATGTTGCAACGGGACCTGCACTTCCGCAGCATCTAGCCATGCACCCTTTTTCACAACCTACACTTCCATTGGGACCATTTGCCAACATGATTGGTTATCCTTTCTTACCTCAGAGTTACACGTATATGCCATCTGCCTTCCAGCAAACATTTGCCGGTAATAGTAACTACCCTCAGTCCCTGGCAGCGATGCTTCCCCAATACAAGAACAGTGTTTCTGTTAGCAGCTTGCCTCAATCTGCTGCAGTCCCACCTGGCTATGGGTTTGGGAGTTCGACCAACATACCTGGAGGACACTCTCTCAATCCACCTACTGCACCTGCAGGCACAACCATTGGCTACGAAGATGTTCTTAGTTCTCAGTACAAGGACAGCAATCATTTGATGTCACTTCAGCAGGTAATTGCTCTACAAAGCATCGAAAGATCTCATTTGAATTGAATAGTTTGCATTTATATTACCACGGAATGATTGCGTACGATGAAAAGTATGTCCTTCCCTTTTCTCCCTTTACACTGAAGGGTCCATGATTTCTCTTTGTTCTACAGTATTTATGAATTTATTTGTGGCCTTTTCTCTGCTTCTTTGAATCTGAAGGGGTCCTTTCTATGTTTGTGTGTTTAGAATGAGAATTCGGCCATGTGGATTCATGGACCCGGCTCACGAACGATGTCTGCAGTTCCTGCAAGCACATATTACAGCTTCCAGGGGCAGAACCAGCAGGGTGGTGGGTTTCGACAAGGGCAACAACCACCTTCACAACATTTTGGGTCTCTTGGGTACCCAAATTTCTACCATTCGCAAACCGGAGTATCGCTGGACCATCAGCAGCAAAACCCTAGGGACGGGTCGTTGAGTGGGTCTCAAGGCCAGCCACCATCAAAGCAGACCCAACAGCTATGGCAAAACAATTACTAATCTTGTCACCTCCTGGTTTTTCAGGGCCTTGTAGTGAGTTTAAAAGCGGCCAATCAATTAATCAAATGCCCTTCTCACGATCGAGAATAACTATACGTACGAGTACAAATAAGTATCATCATCGATGAAGGGTCTGAAGTGACCTTGACTGGCTACTGCCCTGTGCTACGAGGTTGTATTCTACTTTTAATTTATTGTTCCGTTATGGTATGGTATGTTAACTTAGGAACACAGTGTGCTAATTTGTGATAGTGGACTTTTTTACCCTTTTACTTCTTCCTCGATTGTTTCACTGTTCCTATCTTTCTCCTATAGTAAAAATTTGCCCCTTTCATATTAAAAATTCATAATTTGAATACGGGCCAACAGAATGCGAAAGGATTAGTCAATGTGCTCGTTCTAGGATTAGTCATTGAGCTTAGTCACTGTGCTCCAACACCATTGGTAACCCCTTAACACCATTCATCTTATCATGGAAAACCACCATGGCTGCTATCGGAGTTATCGGCAACCCCAACCCTCCGATGACGTTTGCAAACAAAGCCGACAACTCGAACACCAATGCCGCCCCTCCGAAAATCGAGACCTGCCAAGCAATAGCTGTGCAAACTAGAGTCATCACATAGGAAACACTCCCCAGTGTGTAGGTATCTATTTCGTTCCTCAATAGTTTCCAATCACCGGACGCCCAGAACCCTCTCGATGTAGCGACAAATGCGGCGAGTGACTGGTAGATAACGAGATCCAATCACGGCTTTCAACGATTCGCTCTTTATAACTTTCCGAAAAGCTAGCTGTTGTGAAGCAAGGGATAAGCCATATGCTGCTGTTCCCAAAATGGAGCATACGAAACCAAGTATGTATTTCCCTTCCGAGACTCCATCAGGCCTCTCGTTGCCATTGTTTGCCACTAGTAAAGCTGAGGAAATGGTGAGAAGCAGCAAAGAATTGACGATTAAAGGGGAGATAGATAAGATCAAGCCTTTTCAAATATTATATTCTTTTGAGGGTAGGTATTAAATTGCAGTTGCGAATGTTATCTAACGCATGACGGTTGTTGCAGTTGTGATAATAATAAGATTCCTGTCTCTGTTTCAAGTTTTCAAATATTATATTCTTTTGAGGGTAGGTATTAAATTGCACTTGCGAATGTTATATAAAGCATGACGGTTGTTGCAGTTGTGATTTGTTTACAAATTTTTTAGCCTTTTCGAATTGCGAATGCAGTTCGATATTACGGTGACCTTCAAAACCGTTACGTTTTGTCGCGACCACAATTTAGTACTATTGGGTACTTGATTACTCATATTTTTTTTAAAGAAGAAAGACTTCTTCTTCACAAACTAATGGCTGCAAATACATGGACTGATTGATGAGGCATTCAAATTCTTGCTTTATTTCACTCGTGGACAAAATTCCTTGTTTTATCCAGAAGTAACTTTTCAATTTCATTTGCTTATAAAAGGGATAAAGTACAAAAGAGGTCATTAAACTATGTGTAAATAATTGTTTTGATCTTTGAAGTTTTAAAAATTATAAAATGGCCATTGAATTTCTCTAGCCATTACAAAACGTAACTTGGACGTTATAGTAATTATAAATTTCAAAAAAATTTAGTGGCAATTTTGTAATTTTAAAAGTACAAATATTAAAATGATCATTTAAGCATAGTTCAATGACTTCTAGTATACTTTACCCTCTGTAAATTCGCACAATAATAGAGTTGGTCAACGTGGTAAACAATTTGGTATCGTTTAAGCAGATATTAAATTCGAGGGAGCATGATATCACTTAAGAAGGTATCGAGTTCAAGTCCTTATATGTGTAAAAATTCCTTATTAGAATACTCACCCACCAAATCTAGGTGTGCAACACAAGTCAATCCGGATTAATCAGGGCAAAACTCTTAGGAACTGAGAGAGCAATAATATAATTATTTAAATAATTTTTAAATTATTTACCGACGATACAACTTACAAGTCTATTTAGGTTTTAGGTTTGAAGATTTAAATTTTATAATTTATAATTTAAACAATAAGCATTTAAATAAATATGTTTAATTTATGGTTTGGGTTTTTTTAAGTTTAAGGTTTAGGGGTAGGCTGGAGGGTTTATAACTTTGGAGTTAATGTAAGAATTTTATGTTTAGAGTTCGGTTAGAGATTTATACTTATTTAATGTTATGACTTTAAACTTATGATTTATGGTTTTAGAGCTAGAGATTTATATTTTAGACTTTATAATTAAGCCTAAGAGTTTTAATAAGCATCTTTTGTTTAGGATTTAAGCTTTACATGTTTATGTTGTAAGGTTTAGAGTTTTAGGTTTAAAGCTTAGTATTTAGGGTTAAAAATTTTAGGCTAAGAGTTTATAGCTTAAGATTTAGGGTTAGAATTTTGAATTTAAGGATTAAAGTTTAGAAATTATAGTTTGAGTAAGAGATTTAGATTTTATAGTTTAAATAAAAAGTTTATTTTTATTTTTAAACTATGAGATGTGGTGTGGTGGTTGCTAGGGGCGGGCATTGTCGGGTACTCGGTTTTCGGGTACCCGGTTCATCCGGGTACCTCATTAAGCGGTCCGTGTCCCGACCTATTATATCCGGGTACCTGATTCCTATTTTTTTTATTTTTTTTTAAAAATCACATGTTAAACACAAAAATATTTAAAAAAAAATAAACAAAACTTAAAAGAATATAATACAAACATAGAAAAAAATTTAGGGATTAAACTTAATTTTAGAGTAAAAATATTAAGAAACATAAAATAAAATATAATTTTAAATATAAAAAATATATATTAAATTTTATCGCGTCGGATACGGTAAGGGAAAACTTCCGGCCCGTGTCCCGAAAAATTTGCCGGGTCGGGTACCCAGCCCGGTCGAGTAATTTTTTTCCAGCAATTACCCGGCATTTTTAGGTTCGGGTCGTCGGGTCGGGTCAACCGAATCGAGTATTTTTGCCCACCCCTAGTGGTTGCTCGTCTTATCCTTTAACCATGATGTTAGGAGTTCGATTTCTACAAATGAGAACGAAAATACATTTTATGTCCAGTTGTTTACCTCTTAGTGAGAGCACTCAAGAAGAGGATTAGTCACTGCTATTGACGGTGGATATTTTGGCTCAAACAAAAAAAATTAAAAACATAAGTATAACTTGCGTATAAAAAACCTTTTTAATTATATTAAACCCATATATCCTACACCATACATTCTAAATCTGAACTCTAAATTTTAAATCTAATTACGCAAACCTCTAAATTCTAACATGTGTATCAAATAGTTTCAAACTTAAGAGAGATAAAAAAAAAGAAACTTTATGTGGGTGTTTAAAATAAGGAAATGTCTAAAATTAAGTGTATTTTTGTGTAGTTACATAAATTGTTATCATATTGGTAAAAATTTGTGTAGGATGGATAAGAAATTGTGTAACTATATAATTATTGTGTAATTACAAAAATTCTTACCATTTGTATAACTACTTAATTATTCTGTAACTACACAAATTCTTATATGATAACTTAAATTCTTATCATTAATGTAAGAATGTGTGTAGAATGTGTTGATTGTAAGAAATTATATAACTACATAAATCTCTACTATTTTAAAAAAAATCATGTAACTCGCGCTTAATTTTAACCTAATAATAAGACTGCCCAACTCTAGAAGCTCAATGAAAGTAAATGTTTTATGTGGGTGCCTGAATTGTCTCTTGACAAGTAGCATTCATGCGTCCACGTCATTAGAGTTCAGAATTTTTTTTGGGTTAAAACATGACTTTCATTATTACTAAAAAAAGAATAACAAACGCACAAAACAAGCGTGGAAAGGCTTCCGATACATGACCAAACATGACAGGGAGCCATCCCAAACAAACACCAGACATAACCAACCCTAAGAAGACTCCGGACATAACCAACACGAAACCATACGTAACAAATCAGGAAACAAGCCCTTGCAAGGGGAAAAACAACCGACACCACCGACATCAAGGTGGGAAATCCGGCAAACAACAGGCAACCGATCAGACTTAAGCTGGAGACAAAAAGATTTTTCTTAATGTAAGATAGTTCCGTAACACCATGTCTTCGCCTGAGAGCTCTATCCAGAGGCAGGCTTCCATTGCATCGGCGACGGTCCTTGTCAAGGCAATCGGCATCGTGAAAAATTACCAAACATCGATCAGAAAACGGAGACTCCAACTGCTTTCGGTTTGCAGCAACATCACCAAGGCTTAACAGCCAAAGATAAACATAAACATACCTAAAAAACAAAAGCAGCAAGATATCAAACCCAATAAACCCAAACCCTACGTCCAGAGGCATACGAAACCCTTGGCACCCACATGCCTCCCTGATGAAGGTGCCAACACCACTGAGACTCATGGAGTTATCGGATAACCCGCAGAGGAGTTATCCGATTCGTAGTTCCATCCTTTGGTTCCACTAGTTATTGTTTCCGGTTCTTCACTGTCACTAATAATGATCTCCTCATTAAGGATGTAATCCTCATTCATGCACATGGAAGGCATCTTCATAATTTTCTTGCCATAAGGATCCTCACCGAGTTCAATCAATCCAACTTCATAACCAGCAGCCTAGAGCACTTCATTGAATATTTGCGCCCAACCGCTTTACGGATTAGAGTTAGTCTCTTGGTGCCAAAAGTCCTACCCTTCTTTCTTCGTTCAATATCTTGTATTATGGTGGAGTTATTGAAGAGAGAATTCGGAAAGAGTGCAGCTTTGAGCACCTCCTCATTTGCTGCTAATCCCCTCTCCGCAATGCACCAATTTCCAGGAGCCACTTGCACGATGGCATTAGAGACTTCCTTCCACAATTCACGACGTTGAATTTTACTGATGTATTCTCCCTCATCACTCCCCCGTTTTCTTTTTTTTTGTTGCAGGATACCTCCATTTTGTTTAAGCCTTCAGCCAAGAAGCATCCCAGAGGCCTTGTGAGTCCACTGTCGAGACTGTAAAATTTCTTGGCCTGTTGTCAGTACCCGCTATCGGTTGAGTGGCTCCATCGACGAAAGGATCTGTCTTCTCAAGCAGATTCAAAAGACCTTGATCGGGTACAGGGTAAATCTTCAAAGCTGGATTCGACGCTGGGGGGTTATTTTGTAAGTTTTCCCCTTCTGTGCTAGCTGCCCCAATCGAGAGAGAGGGTCCAATTTGTTTAATTTCCCAACCGGGAAAACCACCGTTGACAATTTGCCTTGTAGATCTGTCATTGGCAGACAGCAGCAATGATGGCTCTGACCCTTCGGATTTTCCTAAGGATTTCCTAGGTGTAGAAAACAATGAACCTTTGTCTTTAGTGCATGCATGGGTTGAAGTTTCTTCCTCAAAAAACTATTTTTTGTCGTTTACCGGCGTTGTGCCCATGAAGCTTCCGGTGCCGATGCCTGCGCCAGGTTTTCGAGATTTCCCACTGTAAGAAGCTCTGAGCCAAGGCCCGAACCTTCTGGAGAGCTTGAAAATGACCGTATCATTTCGACACTCCCGTTCGACGTGCCCCAACCTTCCACACCGAAAACAGAATTTCGGCAGCCCCTCGTATTTAAACACAATCTCCAGCGGTTGGTCCTTCTTCCAATTCAGAATGAAGCCCGTTTTTAAAGGGTCTTCAACCCTAACTGCCACCCTAACGCTTACCGTCTCGAATCTGTATGCAGTGCTTCCGTTGTCCAAAGTGGAGCCATAGTAAATCGGGAACAACTTCCCAATCGTCTGGATGTTCTCTGGTGTGATCAAGCCTATATGCAAGTTATGCACTTGAACCCAGAACTCTTCGAGGGAGAAATCGATCTCCTTGAGAGCTCTCTCCGGTTGTCAGTCCTTTAGTATCGGTAAGGAGTTTTGAATAGCCCAGGGCTTGCCTCCAAAGATTCGAAGTCTCTCCTCTGTGGATGGAAAAATAAAGAGGAAAAATTTCCTCCCTAAGTCATGACATTCGACACCGTCACTCTTCTAGGCTTTACGAATGATGGCCGTTAGAGCCAGAGGTTTTAAGGTAGTTGGCGAAAGCAACTTCCCAACTAGAGCCTGATTTTTCAGAGTTAGGTTGACTTCTCCATCCTCATTTAATTCAAGTTCATCAATGAACTCTTGACTCAAAAGGTTAGAGTCAACAGGGTTGTTGGGATAACCACTGTTAACGACACCCAAACTTAGCGCCGCTGACTTTTGCATGGCTGTGAACGTAATGTAAACAACCTGGACAGAAAGGAAAGTGGGGATAGAAAGGATGAAAAGGACTTAAACCAGATGAGGAGGCGAAAAGGCTTAAGAAGAACACGAGCGGCGAGGAATGAGAAAAGAAAAAGATAAGAAAGGAAAACAAAATACCATCAGTTTTCGGCAAATAGTAACAGAAACCAGCCTCTATTCAAGGTGGTTCAAAAACACCTCACTGATTCGGCCCTGAGACCCAGCAAACGGTGAGTGGAATCCTTGAGAAAGGAGAGCTTTTACTTTTGCCTGCTTTGGGATACAATTCATTAGAGTTCAGAATAAGATCCCAAGTTTAATATGTAAAAATTTGCACGGGTACACGACAACAGGCAACTCTAAATTCTAATGACTTGACAAAAACAATAATAAATTTAAATCTAAATTCTATTATGATTTTGTGTTCGAAACTCATAATTCAATTAGACTAAATTATTATGATATATAATCAAACCCAATTATTATGATATATAATCAAACATAATTATAATATAAAATGCCCCAAAATTTAATTATTATACTAAAGTGAAGACATTCATTTTGAACCATAAATAACAAGTAAACGAAATAATAATTTGATTATAATATTAGATAGAGGCTCTTTTTTTTTAATTTTTTTTACTATTTAAATAGTTATAGTTTAATTTTTTCTAATAATTAGTATTAAGGGTCTAATTTTTTTCAATACTTGTTATTTGAGGCTCAAAATTTTTCAATACTTGTTATTACAGACTCAATTTTTTTTCAATATTTGTTATTATGAGTTTACTCTTCAATTTTTTTAACATTTGTTATTTGAGGCCCAAATTTTCTTGATATTTATTATTAGGGACATACTCTTTAAATTCATTTTTTTTCAATACATGTTATTTGGGGTCCTATTTTTTTCAATATTTTGTTATTATGAGATACTCTTAAAATTTATTTTTTTTCAAATATTTGTTATTAAGGGACTAATTTTTTTCAATACATGTTATTTGATGCCCTATTTTTCCTAATATTTTTTCTTAGATCTAGTCTTAAAATTCAATTTTTTCCAATACCTGTTATTTAGGCTCCACTTTTCAATACTTGTTATTTATGGTCTGTTTTTTTTCAACGCTTGTTATTATAGATTCATTTCCCCCCAACATTTGTTATTAGAGACGTACTCTTAAAATTAAAAAATTTCAATATTTGTTTAGGGTTTACTCTTAAAATTTATTTTTTTAAAATATTTATCATTAGGGTTTTTTTTTAAAACTTATTGTTAAAGAACTAACTTTCCAATTTGCCTAGAGCCTTTAAAATCTCAGGACCGACTCTCGAGTGCTTAAGGTTTATAAGGCAATTTATTAAAAAGACAATTGTTGTACATCCGCTTTTGAGTCTTCTGCTATCACTTCTTCTTTTCCATTTTTTTATATTTAAAGCCTCTATATAAGGGTTCAAAGTTCATTCAACAAAATTTTATTATATCTTTAGTTTAGCTACAATTCTTTGATTTATGGTTGTTAAATCTAAGGGAAAACTACACCAGTGACCACTGAAGATATTGGGGATACCTATTTGAACCAGCGAATTAAAAAAACGTCAATCACACCACCAAACTTATTAAATCGACCTATTTGAACCACCCTCCGTTAAAAAAATAACGGCAAGGCTGAGTTGGCATACTACTTCAATTTTTTTAATGCCTTGTTGGAGGCATATTTCCACATAAGCCTAGGACATTTGGGTAATTTCCTTAAACTGATTGTTTTATTTAATAGAGCCCTAATTGATAGTGAGTAATGTTTTTTTTTCTTTCAACCAATCTTCCAAACCTCCAACGACAGAAGAAGAAATTGCAGCAAAGGGAAGCAAGGAAGGAAGAAAAATGGAGAGTGAGAACTTCGATCGGGAATGCTTCTGTGGAGCGCGTTCTCCATTAAAGATTGGATGGAAAGATAGTAATTCGGGTAGAAGATTTTGGGGCTGTGGAAATTATGGAAAAGACACCCAAACTTACAATTTTTTTGTTTGGTACGATCCACCGGTATATAATCAATCAAGGATTGTGATTGTAGGTCTTCTAAGAAAGATTTCAGCTATGGAACGTGAAAGAAGAAATGAGAGGTTTATTAGGGTTTTGCTTTTATGTGTTGTGTTTCTTTTAGGTTTAGGGTTAGGAAAAAGGATGACCTAATTTGTGGTCATGTTAAGGTGTTTTTCAAGGTTGTTTTTCAGCTATGCTGTATTTTAGGTATGATGGAGTTGTTATGTTCTGGTGTTTAGTGTAATGGATTGTGATTGTTGGAGTTGTTATGTTAAGTTGTTTATGATTAAGTGTCTAATGAAATGTATGTTTATGTTAGATTTATTGTTAGTAATGAGTGCCTTAAAAGTAGAAAGTATATACACAAATTAATCAGAAACATCAAAACATCATCATCTTCATTTCATTTCATAAGTTATCCATAAAATACATCAACTGTTTTTGACCAATTCAACAACAAAATGTAAATCATGACCATTCCTTGAACATGTATACACAAAAGTTAAATCCTAATGGTCAATTGCATGCATTACACACAAAGCTTGCATGTGATACCTATAATCACAACAAAATCAGAACATAAAGTTAATTTCTAATTGTCAACTGCATGCATTACACAAAAAGAAACCCTAAAAATAAGCCTTGAAATGTTTAGAATGGCCTTGGAGATGATTGAGTGACAACACTCTCTTGAGTGGTGGGGGTGGGCATCCATCTAACAGTATGGGTTGGTGGTGGGGGTTGGCTTGCCCTTGGACTGTTGCCTTGATGCTGCCTACCAGGTTCTTCTACATTGCTCTCATGAGTGGTGGGGGTGGGCATCCATCTAACTGTATATATTGGTGGTAGAGGTTGGCTTAGTTGGCTTGAAGTGTTTCTTTGATGTTGCACTCCAGACTGATTTGGTGTTGCAACAGGATCCTGCTGCACATTTGTTCCAGATCTTCTTCGAACTTGTACACCAAAAATAAATGTGTTACTGAACTTTAAACAACAAGTGTAAATTAATCAAAAAATTAACACATATTTGTACAAAAAAACTTACTGGCAGTTTTGATCTTTTAGGAGCTCTAGTAGAAGTGGATGCTCGTTTATATGGTCTAGTATTGGCACGAAGAGGGCCCTTGCATGTCCTTGTATTATGACCAGACCCTCCACACTTTGTACAAGTCATCTTTGCACCTTTCTTGGACACCTTAGCAGATTGAGGTGCTTCATCTGGCTCCCTTCTTTCTGTGGTTCTTATGTGGTCTTCCTGGTGACCTTCTCAAAATAGGAGGTAAGACACGTAATTGTGTTTCTTGAGAACTCCACTGGTTCTCACCCCTCACTAGATTGATAAAATGTGAATATATGGACATTTGGGTAGAAACTGAGTAGCATGGTGCCACAAACTTTTCGGGTTTGTCTTCAAGCATTAATATAACAGAAATGGCATAAATGCATGGAATTCCTGGAAAAAAAATTCAATGATTAGTGTGTATAAACAAATAGATCATTAAAGAAATAAATTGTTAAAAATAAAATTTTAACCTGTTAGTTGCCATCTTCTACATGAGCATGTTTCTGTTTGCATGTTAATAGAGTGTTGGTCTTGAGGACCACATGAAACTTGGTATATTGCTCCACCAGCCCTCACATGCCAACATCTATGTCATAAACAAACCAAAATCAGAACCAAAATCCTAACAAATATAAACAAACATGTAATGAACCAAACCAAACTAAAATCAGAACCAACATCCTAACAAACATAAACAAACATGTAATGAACCAAACCAAACTAAAATCAGAACCAACATCCTAACAAACATAAACAAACCACCAAAATCCTAACAAACATAAACAAACCACCAAAATCCTAACAAACCATAAACAAACTACCAAAATCAGAACCAAAGTTATACTTAAAACATTTCATAAACAAACTTAAATAAACCACCAAAGTTAGGGCACAAACCTAATTAGACCACCAAAGTTTAGAACCAAAATTAAATAGACCACCAAAATTTAGAACCAAAATTAAATAGACCATCAAAGTTTAGAACCAAACTTTAAATAAACCACCAAAGTTAGAAACAAACCTTTGTGATAGTAAGAATGCAGTGTCAAGCTTTTTCTGAATTTTAGGGCACACAGGACCAGTTAACTTCTCAGCTTCATCCCTCTTTTTTGTAATTCTTTACATCAATTTGGACCTGATTGACTCCACCAAAGTAATAATTGGTTTGTCCCTAGCTTCAATTATCATCTACAAAACAAAATAGTAAGTGTTAATATTGTAAGTTAAGTATATAAAATTATAAGAAAAAATTAAAGAATTAACCTTATTGAAACATTCACAGTGATTGTTTAGAAGGATGTCTGATTTAGCTTTGAAGGAAAAGTGAGATTTTGACCACATTGTAGGGCCTTTTCCTGATAACCATGTATGTCCAGCACTTGATAAACCCTGCACATTAACATACAAATAAGGTTATTGAACCCTACAAATTAAATGCAAAATAAATTAAAAAATTTGTTTAATTATACCTTTAAAGTTTCCATGGCAGCTTCAAATTCTCTCACATATGTTGCCCTAGCAGCTCTTCAAAGTTGGTCTTTCAAAGTTTTTCCTTTATGATGCTCATGTAACTTGAAATTATTGTAAAGGTGCCTTACACATGTTCTATGGTCTGCATGGGAAAACAGTTCTGTCACAGACTCCATCGATCCCTACAAAACAAAACAAGTTCTATGTTATTAGTGGAAATAAATTAAGAAAAATAGTAAATATTTATAAAATAGTGTAAGTTTACCTTCTGTTTATCAGTCATAAATGTCAGGTGATGAGAATTGTTCAACTCCAAATCAGTCTTTAATATTTTCATAAACCAGCACCAAGATGACTCAGTCTCAGCCTCTACAGTTGCAAATGCAATGGGATAAAGATTTTCTTCAGCATCCATTCCAACAACTGACAGAAGTTGACCCCCATAATGGCCCTTCAAGTGACACCCATCTAGACATATAATTGGCCTACAACCACCTTTGAGGCCATCCTTCATAGCTTGCATACAAATATACAGTCTTTCAAATACACCTTCATCCAATTTTAAGACTGTAGTTGTCCCAGGCTTTGAGGACCTAAGCTCACCTAGGTAATCATAGAGTCTTGTGTACTGCCCCTTTATATCACCATGTAATTTCTCAAGGGCCAAATTTTTTGCCCTAATACACTTACTTAAATGGACATAAATGCTGTAATCTCTGAATACATCTTGCTTAAGGGACTTAGAGGAGTAATTTGGATCAGTGTGAAATTTGTACAAGTACTGGTTTGCTATAAACTTAACAGTCATGTTTGAGTTTTTATACTCCTTAAGACATCTATGTTCACCAATAAGTGACTTAATTTGCCAAGTTTCATTAGGCTCTTTAAAGTCAACTGGAGAAGCCCACAAATTCCATGGACACCCTGCCTTACAAACTGCTTGAATTCTCCTATTATCATTTCTTTTGAGCTTAACAGTGTATCTATTTTTGATGCTATACATCTTAATAGACTCCCTCAACACTTGTTTTGTTGCAAACAGTAAGCCCACCTTAAAACTGGGTTGGAAATGTCTACAGTGGTATTGAGTTCAGGATATCTAGGCTTCTTATGTTGACCATCTGAATCAGACTCATCTAAACTGTGAAATGATTCAGAATTTACACTATCAGGTTCACTATCAACCCTAACTTCATCACTGCCCTCCACATTAGGTTTGTGTGATCCTTCTTGAGTCATATTATCACCCACACCCTTAGAAACAGTATCATCTTCAAGGTATTCCTCACTATCACTAGAACCAGATTCATAGGTACTTGATTTCTCAACTTCATAGTCAATGTCTTCTGAGTCAGAATTAGAGTCTACCCTAATCTCAGAAGACACAGAAACATTATCATTTGTTTCTGGTTCACCAATGTTTTCATCCACATTATGATCATCACTAGGTTTCTCAGAAAAGTCTACCCTAACTTCAGAATTAGAGTCAGCATTCATTTCAGGTTCTACACTAGCAGCATTACTTTGATAGGGTCTAACCACCCCCAAGTAGATGTGAACATAATGATTTTTAGGTAATTTGCTAAGCATCTCTAGAACATCATTATCACTAGCTAAAGCTTTAACCTCAAATGGATTTTCAGAAACTTGCCAATACATCTTCATTGGTGAAGTTAATCCTAATCTTCCAATCATAGCAATAACCACAAAGATGCTCATTTCATCCACATCACAATTATCAAAATAATCTAAAAACTGACCACTATATACCAGCTTTCGAGTCTGTAGAAAGTAACCACCATAGTGAACAACTAGGGTGAACATGGATGAAGTTTGTTTTGTCAATATATAAAAAACAGTATTAGAAAATAAACTAATTAAATATAAACAAAGCAACAAAAACAACCAAGCAGAACCACTAAAATATACATATACCAATCCCACTAAATGAATATACCAACTAGGGTGAACATATATATATGAAACCCTAATTATTACCAACAACTACAACACTACAAAACAACTACTTTTATCATCCAACATGCAGGACCACTAAAATATACATATACCAACATGCAGGACCACTAAAATATACCCTATGCATAACCACTAAATGAATGCACATATACCAATCTAATATGCAGGACCACTAAAAAATGAATGCACATATACCAACATGTTAACACTACAACACATGCACATATGACAAAAGGACCCCACAACATATAATATGAAATTCAACACCACATATAATATGAAATTCAACTCTACATATGCATGAAATTCAACTCTACTTTTCATATAATAATTAAAAAGTGGTCCTGCATGTTCACAACATAACAAAAAGTCAAAAAGCAACAGATTTTAATAGTATTTCGAAAAACCCCTAATCTTATTTTAAACCCTAAACCAGTGAACCCTTTTTAAAAAAACAATTAACCCTAAATTTAACTTACTATCACAACATTTCCACTAATCTCATTTTAACTAACCCCTAATTTCAACCCTAAATCAGTTCTATCACAACCCCTCATTTTAACTAACTAATTAACCCTTATATTAATTTACTTTCAATGATAAAGTTGTCTTTCACTAAACCCCTAATCGATCTAAGATTTTAATAGTATTTCGAAAAACCCCTAATCTTATTTTAAACTCTAATTGGTATACGAAATCTGCATATTTACCAACAAAAACCCTAATCGATCTAAGATTTTAATAGTATTTCGAAATTGTTTTTACTGTGACTGATATATTAACCCTAATTTTACTGTCACTGACATGTTTACAAACAAAAACCCCCTAACCCTAATATAAACCCCGAATACAAACAAAAAACCTCTAACCCTAAATAACCCTAACTTTAATATTGAAAATAATTTTTCAAAAAGTAAAACAAAAGATAAACTTACCGTATTGCACATGTTCTTTCTCTCGTTCGCGATTAACCCAAACCATTTCGATGTCAGTTTCTTCCTTCTCGCAATGCCTCTTCTCTTTGAAACGTCGAAACACACAGAATTTTCTCCTCTTCTCTTTCAAACGTCGAAACACTAGGATTTTCCTCTCTTCTCTCTGAATGTCGAAACAAAATGTCGAAACAAATTCTCTAATGAAACAGATGATTGTGTTTTGGGTTAATTAATCGACTTTTAAGTTTCCAATATATTTCTTTTAATGTTTTTTAATTTAATAACTGTTTGTTTTTCAGACGTGGAAAAAAAATATAAAATAAAGCCCAGTCAGCCTTGTCGTTAACTTTTTAACAGCCAACTCAGCCTTGACGTTATTTTTTTAACGGAGGGTGGTTCAAATAGGTCGATTTAATAAGTTTGGTGGTGTGATTGACGTTTTTTTTAGTTCAGTAGTTCAAATATGTATCTCCAATATCTTCGGTGGTCACTGGTGTAGTTTTCCCTAAATCTAACTAGTCCACCATCTGAATTTATTAGTGACAATTAAGTTTATTCCTTTTGACCCATTAATAGTCACTAATCCTAAGCCTGACATTCTAATACGACTCAGACTTCTGTTGTTAAGTCTATCCGTATTAGCTCATTAATAGCCATCAAATTATAGATCAAAATTCATTTTTTTCACTATTTTTCTTTCCTTCCTCTTTTTAGGTCACCAACTATGATTTTCCGTACAAACTAATCACTACCATCCCATTTTCACCATTAACGGTGTTCCATCATCCATGCTATGACTATCAACCTTCCCGGCGATAACATTTGCACCGGTTTCAGAAACGATACTGCGTATAGATAGAAAACGGTCAAAATGGATGATCGAAAGCATGACCTTGACTAGGGCTGTAAATGAGACGAGCCAGATCGCGAGCTACTCGAGCTCGACTCGGTCAAAGTTCGGTCAAAACTCGACTCGATTGGACTCGACTCGAGCTCAAACTCGGCTCGAGTTCTTGACGAGCCGAGCCGAGCTACTTGATACCCGACTCGAAAAGCTCACGAGCTACTCAAAAATATAATATACTAAATTTTTTATTTTTTATAATTTAAAATCTAAATTCTTAAACTTAAAACCCTTAATATAAACCCCAAACAAAAGTATAAACCTTAAAATTTAAATCCTAAATTCTAAACCCAACAACCTAAACCTCTAAACCTTAAACTAACACCTTAAACCCTAGAATTAACAAGCTTGAATTTACACAACTTGTGTATCGAAGTTTTTTCTTCATAGGACTTTAAATGAGACGTGACAAATGAAGAGTTACTCGAGTCCAATGCAGTCAAAGATCGGTCAACACTTGACTTGATTGGGCTCGAATCAAGCTCGAACTCGACTCGAGTTTTAAACGAGCCGAGTCGAGCTCAGATTTCTCAGGCTCGTTAGAAATTACTCAAGCTCGAACTCGACTCGAGATCTTAACGAGCTGAGCCGAGCTTAGCACTACTCAAGCTCGACTCGGCTCGTTTACACCCCTAACCTTGACTGGCTAAATTCACTTTTAGTAAAAGCTTGTCCTTGTTCATTTCTTCTCCCATCTTATATTTTGAATATTCGATTTGATTATAATATTTTGAAACTTCAGTGTCCAAAATAGAGTTTTTATACGAACTTAAAAGAAAAAGACTTAATACACTTTCTCCCTAAACTTTACATATTTTCCTAACTTGTTCCATAAAGTTTATTTTGACCACTTTTGTTTCTTAACGTTTTCGCCGTTACCCATATTGTCTCTTATTTTTAAAAAAAATTATCTTAACCAATCAGAACGCACAATATCATTTTCATTTTCTTATTTTTCGGTTTAATATATAAAAAATTAAAATTAAAATTATATAATAATAATAATATATTTAATAAACTCATCTTCCCCAACCCCCATTTCCCCTTCTTCTTCACGATCGAATACCTAAAAAAACTAACACCGTTGAATTTTGGTCACCACTAGTAATAGGGGTTTTGAACATGTGCGAGGTGAGCGACTGCACAAGGCCTCAAATGAGTTGAATTAAATGTTTATAGGGAAAAAATAAAAAAAAAATAGTTTAATAAATTACAAGGAAAAAATGAAAAGATAACTTTAAAAAGAGCATCATAATATATTTTTTACTAAGATAAAAAGATATTTTAAAAAATTTTATATATTTTTTAACTTATAAATTAAAGGCCATCATTTTAATAAATTGTACAAGGCCCCGTAAACTTTTGAACAGCTCTTAACCAAAAAAACGGACAAATTATAGGCTAAAACATAATATAAAACATGTATAAATGGCTCAAACATTAAACAAAAACATGTATAAAGTGTAGTTGAATTACCCGACAGCTTCGTGCCCAAAAATTCTAGGGGAAAACAACGAATGGTCTCTAGGGGAGAACAAAGTGGTGGGTGATCTTATTATTTTTGTGAAACAAAATATATGGAAAAATGGAAGTTTGATAAATATATTGTGAAGGGAATTACCGTGGATATTATTTTAGAGAATCTTAATCCTCTCAACCAATGTATGCCAAAGAAAAATGAAAATTTTATTTTGGCGTTGAAAGTAGACGTTTTACAGATTGAAGCTGAAAACAGAACATATAATAAGGTGCCTGAATTGTCTCATGACGTTTTACAATATGTGCAGGTCTACATTGTATAATAACATGACAATAGGCCACGGTCCATGAGCCAACAGCTCTGTCCCAGACTTCCATTATTTGATATTTTATTAAATTGTTAAAACATCAATCCACACTAATTTGAGCATGCAAAGATAGTTTGCTGGTCAGAGCATACTTACATGTTCTATTTTTTTCCTTTAAATTTTAAACATAATGAGACATGGGACGAAAACAATAATATATCTAAAGGATTAATATCCTATACACTGGCGGTGGAAACTGAAAGTTTCCACAAGCGCCTTGATTTTAGGGTTTAGGGAGTTAGTTTAGGGTATAGGGTTTAGGGGTTTAGGTGTAGGGTGTTAGAATTTAGGGATAGTTATTTCAATTTAAGGTTTAGGGTTATAATTTAGGGTTTATAGGTTAGGGTTTAGTTTTTAGGGTAATATGGTGAGGATTTAGGTTTTAACCTATAAACCCTAAATTATAACCCTAAACCTTAAATTGAAACAACTATCCCTAAATTCTAACACCCTACACCTAAAACCCTAAACCCTATACCCTAAACTAATTCACTAAACCCTAAAATCAAGGCGCTTGTGGAAACTTTTAGTTTCCACCACCTGTGTATAGAATATTTATCCATATCTAAATCATTTTTTTCTTTCTTTTTTTTGGATAATTGTTGGGTTATTACCAAAAAAGCAGCTAGCTGCTACAAAAAAATAACGAGTCTTTACAAGGCTATTAAAAAACAATCCCTCAATCAGTACGAAGTTACCTATTTACAGCATCTATACTATCTATCTTTCTATTGTGTAAATGAATTCGTATTATATTTTTATACAGAATTGTATCTGCAGCACGTGTCAATTTTTTTGAACCGACGGAAGTTTCTCTCGATTTAAATAACATAGATGTAGGTTCTCCAGGCAATTTTAAGCGCGCACACAACAACATATCATAAAGCGTTTGTACAAATTAACCAATTTCAAACCAAATGCCACGGAAACTAGCCTAAATTTATTTATAACTGCTTTGACCGAATCAACCTCAAGTCTCAATAAATTCACTCTCTACTTTACTTTCAGCAATTAACTTACGATCATCAAGATACTGTTGATAAGCATAGGAAACAACTCCGCAAATAGCCAACACCATTGATATCCCCTTCACACCACTCATCTTATCATGGAACACCACCATGGCTGCTATCGGAGTTATCGGCAACCCCAACCCTCCGATGACGTTTGCGAACAAAGACGACAACTCGAACACCAATGCCACCCCTCCGAAAATCGAGACCTGCCAAGCAATAGCAGTCCAAACCAGAGTCACCACATAGGAAACACTCCCTAGTGTGTACGTATCCATTTCGTTCCTCAATAGTTTCCAATCACCGGACGCGAAGAACCCGACCGACGTAGCGACGGATGCGACGAGCGATTGGTAGATAACGAGATCCATCACGGCTTTCAACGATTCACTCTTTATAACCTTCTTAAAAGCCAGTTGTTGTGAAGCAAGGGATAAGCCATATGTTGCAGCTCCCATAACGGTGCATACGAAACCGAGTATGTATTTCCCTTCCGAGACACCATTAGGCCTCTCGTTGCCATTGTTTGCCACTAGTAAAACTGAGGAAATGGTGAGAAGCAGCAGGGAATTGATGATGAAAGGAGTGAATTTCTGGGAATTTAGGAAATATGAAAAGAAAGCATTGAAAGCCAACTGAGAGGCCGAAACCAACGACACGGTCGAAACCGGGAGGTACTCGAGGCCGACCGAGTACAAATAAGCATTGCCTGCAATGAGTAGTCCGAGATACACATAGACCAAAACCAGCACCGGAAGTGCTGGTTTGGTGGTGTTGGTGTTGGTGGTGGCGATGGATTTGTGCTGTGAAATGAGGTAAAAAGGAAGAAGAATAGGGAAACCAACAACTTGAAGAATGGTGGCCACCCATTTAATGGTTCCACCATTCTCATAGTAGAGCCTGGTGAGCAATAAAGCTGCTGTTCCACCACAGATTGCAGAGACTGTGTAGACTGCTATTCTCAGCCACTTGGTCTTGTAGTTTTCAGCTGGTTTAGGCATTGTTTTTTGGCCGATGGGTTCACTATTTGAATCTGATCCTTCTGATCCTGCCATCAAAGGGTTTGTTAAGCAGAAGAAAGAGCTTAAACCAGACATAAATCTCCGTTTCTTTTCGGTGTTTTTTTTATGCCCCGGCTAAGCCTTAATCCTAGAAATAGACCTTACCTTAAATCTTAATCTTAAAACTTAAGTTTTTAGTGTAAGAGCATAAATATGAACATCGATTTCTATTCGACTTAAACCCTTTTTTTGTATAGAAAGAGGTGATGAATTTACCCATTAAGTGGATTTGTAGTTGTGGAGCTTCAGACATGGCTGGTAAAAGGGGAGATAGATAAGATCAAGCCTTGCTTTCTGACAGGATATAGGCTGGTGATCCGAGTCAACAAACTCAGAACCTGATCACAACTTGCTGGTGATCTGAGTCAACAAACTCAGTACCTAATCACAGCTTGCTGGTGATCTTTTATATATATATATATATATATATATATATATATATATATATTACGAGTTTCCAAATTTTTATATGCTTTTGAGGGTAAGTGGAGCTTGATTACTTTATGCTTTTTTTTTAAGAAGAAAGATTTTTTCTTTCACAAACTAAGGGCGGCAAATACATGGACTGATTGATGAGGCATTAGTGAGCAAGTTGGGGAATCAAATTCTTGCTTTATTTCACTAGTGGACAAAATTTCTAATTTTATCCAAAAGTGAATTTTAATCACTAAACTTTTAAAAATTAAAAAATATCACTGCGATATAATAATAATAATAATAATTGATAAATTTAATAAGCATTTTATAATAGTTTAATAAATTTAATAATTATTTTGTAATTTTTGAGTGTTCAAAGGTTAAAAAGATCTTAAAAAGAAAAATGGAAACTTCATGTAGATGTTGAATGTAGACACTTTACATGTTGAAGCTGAGAACAGATCATATAATCTGGAAAAGCGATGCCTAAATTGTCTCATGAGTCATGACAAGTAGCATCCATGCATGCAACTCATTAGAGTTCAGAATGATATTCTAAGGCGAAAATATATGAAAATATCTGCAGGTGTACATTGTATGGGGACTCTCTTTATTTGATATTTTATTAAATTGTTAAAACATCATTTTCACAATAACTTTGATGTATTATTATATTTTTCATAAATAATATTTTGAAGGATAATATTCTTGTGGAAAAAAAGAGCCAAAACCGAATCATAAATTGAAGAATCTAAAACATATCAAACTCGAAAGAAATAATAAGCATGGGTTATAAGCAAGAATCACAGAACAAAACTTGATGTCCAAAACCAAGTCAAGCATCAAACTTAAAACCAATTTAGTACTTACTGGGTATTTTCCATGCTAGGGGGCAGCCTGTAAATTTAGAAAACAATGTCAACGGGAACTTCAAGCGGTTTACTCTGTTACCGGCATAGGCTCCAAAAATAGCATCACAAGTCTCGACACTCTCACTAAACGTTGCAATAACATCAATGTACCATCCCAAGCATCCGCATCTCTACTGCACCCGAAATGGTACAAAAAAATATATCCTAAGCACATCAGGTATGGCATCGTAACAAAAGGATATGTCCTCCAGCTCCCCGCTCCCAGTTGGTGTGCGGGTTTATGTGAGGAGAGATCGTGCAAGACGTTCACGTGCAGTAGCCAACGCTTGAGTTATCGTCTGTACAAACATCCAATGTGTGAATATGGTGAGTGTGACAATGGTTTTTGATATGTTTCACTAGTTGCAGAATTCAATTCTGCATTCTGGTGGATGGTATAATTTGAAGAAAAATGAATATTAGGAACAAGTGTTGCTGTTTCAAGAACAAGGGTCTTAGTACCTGCTCCGACAATGGTGCTCCATCATCCATGCTATGACTAGCAACCTTCCCGGCGATAACATTTGCATCGGTTTCAAGAACGATACTGCCAAAAAAGTCAAAATGGATGATAAGACAAGCATTCAACGGAGACAGTAGCTTCTAGTGACTCCCCTTTTTAATCAGAGAAAAAAATCCTATCTATAAAGTGTTCTGTGAAAGGGAAACAGGATTCGTCAAACAGCAGTGTCCTAATCCCGCGTCTATGGCCAAAACATGCTCCTCCGGGTCTGGGAGGGCCCCTGCTCTTATTTTTATGCTTATTTAACTAACCTTCCACTTTCTAGTTTCTTAGATAAGAATTACAAATGCCAAGGAGCCTTGGAAATTTGTCTAGAAAACCAGCTGAAAAGATAAAATAGGAAAACAGATATGACTTATCAGTCCTATGCAGAGAAGGAGAAGCAATGAAGACTGAAGGCTTAGCTAACAGCTCTTTTAGTTTCAATGTAGCTGAAACTCTGTGACACTTTTGGAAAAACTGTTTAACCCTTGTTTGACTAAATACAATGTAAATTCTTTCCTTTTCTTCTGCCGACCTTCTCACTGGCATCATTAAGGGGTAAAACGTATGATTAGTGCAGAGTCTACCAAATGTTTAACCAAAAGTGTTTCAAAAAAAGAGAGACGGATGGGGTGGAATCTAGGGAAGTTTGAAGCCAAGACTTGTATTAGAGACACTGTAATAACAGTTACAAGGAAAGAAGAATGGTCTACTCAGAGAATCAGGAAACAAAAGTATTTAACTTCAAATAGTATTTAACTCATACCCGCCATCAACAATCTCATCAAGGCACAAGAAAATCAGATCTAAGTTCTCCAGCACCTCCCTCTTGTCCACGGTGCCTCTGGAAGGAGGAAAAGGTCAAACTTAAGTATGATGATATCACAAACACAAGTTTATCAAAAACGGCAAAAGCAGAAAGGGTAATGAAAAAAACCTAAGGATAAATCCAACTGCATCAAAAAAAGCCTGGAGCACTGAGGCCAAGATTATCTCATTTTCATTTTCTCCTCCGGTAACAAAAAAGTGAAGGTCTAGAACAAACTTGTAGACGACAACATAGTCATCGAACATTGTTATCTCAGCTGTAAACAATAAATAAATCAAAGCACCATGTTAAAATAGTAGCATGAACCAGCATTTAAACCAATACCAATCCAGGATTTTTTTCCTCATTCACCGGCATAAAAGCAAAGCTCAAATACTATGTCCTTAGATAAACCTTCAATCCACAAGATAACAACCTTCTAAATTCTCAAATCCAATAAATTGATTAACTCAAAATTGGACATACCTTCCAAACAAATCTATTTGATTTACATTATACACTCAGATCAAACGAAATGCAAAGAAGCATAAACAGATAAAACAAGGACAATGTGCAGAGAAACAAGTAAAAGCTTCCTTAGCAGATAAAACGTGCCTTCGTTATGGGCACTAGCCTTTTGAGTTTTGGTAAACACGGTTTTCTCAAAAGCTTCCTTAGCAGAATTCGTCGGCCAGTCATCTGAGTAATACTTCACAGCTACTCGTTTTCCTTCGGAATCCAAAATAAGGATGTTCTTAATTAAAGGGCATAACTCCTACAAACAAGAGAAATGAAGATCATGAAATTTTCATTTCAGAAACAACGCTCATAAAGATTCAACTAATCTAGCTAACTAAAAACCTAAGATCATGCCAATTAGTTCCGATCTAGCACTCAAATTTACGTTAAAGCTTGAAATCTTCAATTCTTTTGAACTCTAAAAGAAACGAATTGGATCTGAATATAATTCTTAGAAAAATAGATATTACAAAGAAAATTAAATTCAAACGTGAAGTGAATAAGTTTAGATCTGCGCTAGAGATAGCCAAACAACATAGCCAAAGCAGATTTCCGAAACGCAAATAATGAAAAAGAAATTCGCAAGGTACGTTTAATTCAATTTGAAAGATTGAGAAGTTAAAAGAAAAAAACTGACCATTTTTTTCTCGTTTGGCAAGATTTTCTCAGAAAAATCGTAGTCTTGTTTGACAGAACTTCTTGACTGTAGCTGATAGTTTGAAGCGAGGAGAAATGACGGGACGACGGCGCAAATTATTTATAGTATATAAAACAGAAATGAAATTTGCTATTCCAACCGATATTTTGAGATTATTCTTTTAAGCGCGTCTTTAATTCCTGTAATTCTGTTTTTGACCCCGGTTATTCTTGGCGTTTTTACCCGAATATTCTATTTTTTAATATTATTTATGTTTCTGACAATCAAATAAAATTATTTTCGAATTTAGCTGCTCGAATCTATGTCTCTAAAGATGAATTTCATTTTGTTTCTCACTGAAATTATTCGTTGAGTTTTAAATAAATAAGACATATTGCTAAAAATGCCTTAACATCTGACTGAATTGTCACTTTGGCCCTTATTCTTTTTTGAATTAATTTAGCCTTCAACGTTTTATTTTAAGTCAAAATAGCCCACTGTTAGTCAGCTGACGATAAACAACTTGAAATAACTTGGCAGAATATCACGTCAAAAAAACATTATATATTTTATAAAATTATATTTTGATTAATATGTCATTCTGTAAAGTCAGTATATTCACTTATATGATATTTCTATCGTGACTAGCACTGCGATATAAATTTTTCATATCATTTTGAGCTATTTACCGCTGATTGAGTAACATTTTTCGTTCGCGGAAAGGTTATTTTGACCCAAAAATAAAACGTTAAGGGTTAAATTGTCTTTAAAAAAAGGCCAAAACAAAAATTCAACCAAACATTATGAACATTTTCTGATATTATGCCAATATATAAACACAGATACTCAAATCCGAACCTTAGAACGAAGATCCAAGGGGTATTTCAACAAAAGTTGTCGCCCCTTTACCTGAAAAAGATCCTTCAGGACCCTATGTGGAATTTGCTGCATTTGAATACAAAGTTCAAACACTCACATTTTAAGTTCAAACATCCTAGGACTGGCTTTCGGCTTTCCGTTAACCGGAGACCAACAAAAACAGAAAGAAAACCATGGTGCTAATCCATTATTAGTGATTGTTCTACAGACTTAATTGTAGATGGCAACAAAATGTTATAACAAGTAGTTTTGGGGGAAAAAATTAATGAGGGCCATCAGCCATCTACTTTTGACCATTTTTATGAGATAACCTTTACCCTTCGGTTCTTTTATAACGACTTCGTTCCGACCGCAGATGTTAACCTTCCGACAGGCACTGGCCGGTGGTGGTGGGCATGTTTTCCGAATCAAAGCAAATCGTGATCCGACATCAAATATCTGGAAAAAGAAAACATTGGTTATGATCAGAATAGGAACTGATAAAATGTAAACTGGATGCAATTAAACCTCCCAATTGACATGCAAAGCTTTATCCCGAAAACAAAACTTGTCGGGGGGGGGGGGGGGGGGGGGGGGGGAATCAATCGAATTCTCTATAATTTCGCTGATGGAATAACCAGATCGCAAACTCGGTAAACATTCAACAGGGCAAGCCGAAATGTTTCACCAAACAAAATAGGAGAAAACGGAAATTTTCAAGGGTCTAATCGGTTTTGATGAACATGAAATGCACAAACTAGTGAAGTGAAAAAAGATTGCTTTATTCTGTTCATAACAGAAGGAAGTCATTCACAATCCCAATCACATATACTCAACTATGCAAAAAAGATCAAATCATCATAATCATAGTCAATCGGCGACCGTGTTTTCGTTTTTCAATAGTCGGAACAGAGCCAAAGCAAATTCAAACAATCCTAGACGAGCTTTAGAGCCAAAGAGGCAAATGCAAATGCAAAAACACCAACATCAGATCAAGTCGATTCGGGTTCAACCCCTAAACAGAGGTAAAACTCCTGAGAGTTGTTTTCTTGATCCACAAGATTCAAACCCGAGATGTTACTAGCGTCGGAACATCAACAACAAATTCACTTCTAAGTCTTCAACTACTAAAATCGTAACACTATTAAATCGCAAAAAAGATCAAATCAGCATAATCATAGTCGATCGGCGACCGTGTTTTCGTTTTTAATAGTCGGAACAGAGCCAAAGCAAATTCAAACAATCCTAGACGAGCTTTAGAGCCAAAGAGGCAAATGCAAATGCAAAAACACCAACATCAGATCAAGTCGATTCGGGTTCAACCCCTAAACAGAGGTAAAACTCCTGAGAGTTGTTTTCTTGATCCACAAGATTCAAACCCGAGATGTTACTAGCGTCGGAACATCAACAACAAATTCACTTCTAAGTCTTCAACTACTAGAATCATGTCACTATTAATACACAAACCCTAAATCATCAAACAATCACCTAACCCACAAAATGCAATAAAAATGCAGCAACATGCAAATTCTTCATATTTCTGGTAAAAACTTACCTAAAATTCAATGAATCTTCAATTCCGATTACGATTTCGATGCCGGTTTTTGCAACAGAGCAGTCAAATAAACATCCCCATGTTTCAAACCACTAGGATCTGTCTTGTTAGCCACTGCCCACTTCACTTTCTTGTACCCAAGCTTCCCTATCAATGGACCATAAATTTTCTCCAGATCCACCGCTTTGCTAAAGAACCGGTCCACCCACAAATACCCACCGGCTCTCAACACTCTATCCACATCATAGAACATGAATTCGAGCACCGACACCGGTATCCACCGGTTCACGGCCCTCCCACACCGGACCAGATCCATTGTCCCGTCGAAAACCGGGAACCTCTGCTGCAACGGCACATGTAAAGGCACCAACCCTCGTAGAGCCACGGCCTCGTTGTAAGGTGCATTGACGTTCATGGTGGTGGTCAGCATGGTGACGTTGTAGGATTTCTTCATTACGGCAGCGAAGGCTCCTGTGCCACCGCCTATGTCGATACCGATACGGATCGCCGAGTTAGCCGAGTTAGCCAATTGCATGAACTGGGAGATGGGAAGGTCGAGCTCGGAAGTGTATTTCAGCAAGGACGAGCGTTGAGCGTCGAGATCGAAGCTCGTGGGGTTGTTTTGCAAAAGACAAGCAAAGGATTTACACGAGTATTTGTTCCATATGACGCCGGAATCAGGGAGGGAAGTCGGGAAAGGTGTTAAAGGCAGAGAAGAAGGAAGTTTCGACGGGGTTTTCGAAAAGCACCGCCGCCGTGGAAGCGGGTGGCAGCCGTTGAGAATAAGCGTTTCCTGGAGGTCGGGGTCGAAAGGGCAAGTCGAAAAGGGAGTGTAATTCATGTATCTATGGAGAAGGTCGGGGTGATTATGGCAAGAAGAAGCAATGGGGCCGATCTGAGAATGGAGGATAAGATCCAGAGGTACGGCGGAACTGGGTTTCGCGGTTGCAGAGGCAGATGATGGGTTGTGGCGCGTGAGGTGGTTAATGGTGGCGCGTATGGTGTTAAGCTGCCGTATGAGGTGGTCGGGGACGGTGGCAGGAAGCGGAGGCTTGGGGGATTGAACGGTGGAGGAGAGGTGATAGAGGGAGAGGATGTTCGTGGCCACCATGACAAGGAGGAGGAGGAAATTCAAACTCATTGTGAAACCCATTGAATCTTCTCCGGTCGTCCTCTACTGAGCTTCTTCACTTCTTGGGTTTTTCTGTATTTCTCGATCTCCGGTCGTCAGATTCCGATTCCGATTCCGATTCCGATTTCGGAGGTTTAAGCTTGGTTTTAAGTTCAATTCTCAGTCACTTCTCTTCTCACTTTCTCAGTTTCTTCACGGGGTTTTTTCTTACAAGCTTTGGCCTTTGGCTTTAATTAGATGTGGATAGATTTGAACTTTTTGGGTGGGGCTTCAGATTCGATCTGGGAGATTGAATATGAACCGTTGATTACAATCAAATGGGGTCATCATCAATCTAGTTTCGGGAAAGAATAAATTCCGAAGGAAAATGACGTTTTGGTGCAAATTGCAAATAAAATAAAATAATTTTGATTCTTGAACTTGATGTTTTATTTTTATTTGAATTGGAGTGTTTATAATTGATTTTTTTTTATAATTGTGGTTGTCTAATTTATTAATTAATTATAAAGTTATATTATTCATTGTAGAGATGAGTATTAGATTGAGTTAAGTAAATTTTATTAACTCAAGTTGATAAGTCATATTTTATAACTTAAACTTTTTTTTAAAAAAAATTCGAGCCAAATCGAGTTGTTTGAGTATGTAAATATTTATGATAGTGTGGCACTCCAACTTTAATGGCTTTCTATAACCATATAAAACACGCACGCACAAGCACAAACACTCGCACACGCACACAAACATATTTTTTCATATTTTTACATATGTGACATATATATCGAGAGGAATCGAGGCACTCGAATCAAACATGAAAATTGATACACTAATTACTAAAAAAATTTGAGTTATTTGAATTTTAAATTTTATAACTCAAACTTTATTTAAAAATTTTCAAATTGAGTTTACGAAGAGCCAGATTTTATATACCTCTAATTTAGTGTCTCTTCTCAGCAGACTAACTAATTTGTTGATAAATATCTGTAATAGATAATAACTAGTCTCTCATTCATTGATGCTCTCTAAAAAAAATTAATGACTAATCATAAAAGCTTTATCTGATATATACCACAAACATATGATAAAAATCATTTAATAACATTGGTTAAATAAAAATTTCTCTTATGTCATTTAATAAGAACATCCTTTGAGAATGTTTCATTAATTACTCAACTCATTTAATAATATTTTTTTCTTACATTAAATTATTTAAGATGTTAAGCTATATAATTTAGGATTAATATTCTATACATCGGCGGTGGAAAATAAAGTTTCCACAACCGGGTTTATTTAGGGGTTTAGAGGTTAGGGGTTTAGGTTGTATGATTTAGAATTTAAGAATTATGGTTATAATTTAGGGTTTGTGGTTTGGGGCTTGGGGTTAATTTTGTAGGGTTTTAAGGTTAGAATTTTAGGTTTTAAATTTAGGGTTAGGCATGTTTGTGTAAAAAAAATTTTACACTGGCAGTGTATCAAATATTAACCCTATAATTTATAGTTTAGAATTTATGTGTTTAATGTTTTATGTTTCATAATTTATATTTTACGGTTTGTAGTTTGATTTAGAGTTTATGATCCACGGTCCATAAATTTTAGAGTTTAGTTTAAAATTTTGTGTTTAAAATTTAAAGATTAGCGGATTAGACAAATAATATTATGAAACGAGTTAAGTAATCAATGAAATATATTTTGCGGATGATTTGTTGATCTTCACTAAGAGAACTCAAACTCTGTTTTGAGTGACTAAATATTTTGATCATTTTCAAATCGTTCATTTACTTTCATTTAACGACTTAAAAAAATAAATTAATAAAAATATAAACAACAAAAATACAAGTTCGATGAGACAAAAATAATTTCGGTAAAAAAGATATTTTTTCTGACTATTCGAATTCGAATAACTTTATTAAAATTCACTGGTCAAAATACAAAAAAAAAATATACTTGAGATTTTCTGCATCAAATTTGGATTTTAAAAACAAAACTTTATATTTCAAAGCAATGGGTTGAAGTCGAGTTGGATTATTTGTCTCAGAACTGGACTTGTAAGATTCAAGTTGAGTCCATTCAAGCCCAAACCCAGGAAATTTCTTTTTTGGTTGATAGTTTAAATGATTTAAAAGGAAAATCCAACATAAATCGCGTACTGCTGAAGCTAAAAATCTGCAGGAATCTCTCTCCGGTGAAGAAGCCTTTAACCTGCTCTCTTTGGTGGTGGTGTAGGAAGGAGATCCAACAGCTCCTCGATCAATGGTATTCTTTTCAATTTTCCTTTCGATTCGTACTGAATTTCTCGGCAACCAAACATCTCTTTAGGGTTTGAAAATGATTATTATAGTTTTCAACTCTTCTGTTTGTTTTTGGTTATAGTAGTCGATGAGTTCTAGTTTAATAAGAACAAAAGGAGGGATAGATTTAGGTTTATTGGGATTATTAAGTCCACTGTAATTAGATTAGCTTGAATCCAATGGATTATGATTTTTTTTTCTGATTTTTGTAGGCTGATCCTGAACTAGAAGCAATTAGGCAAAGAAGGATGCAAGAGCTAATGGGCGCTCGACAAGGGGCGGTAATCAACGGCTTTTCCTTTTAATTTCAACTCATTCTTCCTATTGAAGAATTCTGAAGTGAGCTTGTTTGTGCTTTTAATTTCATGTTACTAATCATAATCTATTGATAAACAGGGTAGTCAACAGAATCCTGACCAACAGAAAGCTCAGGAAGAGGCCAAGAGGTCTGCTTTTGTTCGTATATGCGTATTGTTTCTGAATCATTCATGTTTTAATATTTATTTTGGGATCGAATTATTTCATCGATTTGACGAGTAAAAGCCATTAATATAGGGAGGCAGATGAACGGAGGCAAATGATGCTTAGTCAGATTTTGTCCAGCGAAGCTCGTGAAAGACGTAAGCTTTTATCTCGATTCACCATTTGAGTTTGTTCAAGAAACCTACCTTTATTTGCTTATACGCATGTTAGAACGTGCATTCTATGATATCATCGAATCGCTTGCTAATTGCTATGTCCAAGTTGTTTTATTCCACTATTCAGTTTTAGTTTCTTGTTCTGTGTTCATGATATATCAATGGGATGTTAAACCTTTGAATTAATTTACTTGTCTAAAAATGTCTGTGTTTGTCATCATGGTTTGGAAAAGTGAACTTGTCCTTCGGTAAGTATGTTCATATACGTTTTTATTTATATTACAAAGACCTACCTTAAGTATGGAGTTCAAAACATTGTGGGGGACATATAATTGAAGGTCCTGCAGTGAAAGATGTTATGAAGGGCCTGGCTATACTATGATTTCCCAAATATCTTGTTTGTCAAAGACTGAATTTGATCCGTTCTCTTCGATGGTCTAGGCTCAGCTTCGATTTGAATTATGTATCGTGTGAATTGTAAATACGAAGAGGTCTTGAAAATCCGAATTTAGTAGGATTTAGGAGCCACATAAGGATTGATTGAGTAATGCTTAATTGAGTTTTAAAATGAAAAGCACAAATTATATAGTATGATGCAAATTTCTCTTTTTAGAAAAAGTCCTATCAATTACAATCAACCCCTTGTGCGATTACAACCCTTATCACTCTTTGAAATATTAAAAAGGAATTAAACACAAATAGAGTTCTACACTCGACACTCTTTCTGCTATGTTTCTTACCTACATGTAATTCTTGTCATATTTATGTTTTTTACTGATATATATCCTTTCCAGTTGCTCGAATTGCCTTGGTGAAACCTGAGAAGGCTAGGGGTGTGGAAGACGTTCTACTAAGAGCTGCTCAGACGGGTCAGATAGTCGAGAAGGTATGTTGAAAATTTTGGTGGTTGAACTACTTATTGTTGCATGCCTAATATTAAAGATGTGCCATAATTATTCAATACCACATTTGCAACTATGCATTGATAAAGAACTGAAACGCGTACGGTTGAAACCATGTGAAGGTTTCTGAGGAGAGGCTTATATCACTGCTGGAACAGATAAACACCCAAACAACTAAACAGACCAAAGTCACAGTAAGTTAATTTTACCCGTTGCCGACTTGCCTTTTATTTAATGTACGCAGCCCACGGTTTGAACTATATTTGATTCGGTTCCATTGTTTATCTGGTTTTACAGATCCAGAGGCGTCGGAGTGTTCTTGACGACGACGATTAGTTGCTGCCTCATTTGTGGGGTGTGTTTCACATATTCTTGGATTCGTAAGACCCCACTTTCAATGGATTTTCTTTTTATATATTTGCAGACTTTATTTACTTTGTAATGCCGTATTATGCTATCTTGAGCAATAAAGCTGCTGGTGGGTGGGTGGCTTAGAGCTTAATGAATGGTGTGAAAATGCTTTGTAAGTTGAGATATTATTGAGGCTGAGATTGAGGTTTGCCAGGTTGTGCTTTATGTCGGTAATGGAAAGTTTTTTTTACGGGAAGTTCTAGGGTGTAACCTGTTAAAACGAGACTAAAATGAGGTGTGTACTTAATTCTTACAAAAAATCGTAAAAAATCGTAAAGATTTATGTACATTACTGAAATTCTTACAAAAATAGTAAGAAATTCGGTATATACATAAATACTTACCACTTTTATGTACATACTGAAATTCTTACAAAAGTTGTAACCATTTATGTATATACCATTTATGTATATACCTTAAGTTTCACAATTTTTTAAAGATTTATGTATATGTACATAAATATTTACAAAATTAGTAAGTATTTATGTATATACCGAATTTCTTACTATTTTTGTAAGAATTTTGGTACATATACATAAATCTTTACATTTTTTAAGGATTTAAGTACATGCCTCATTTTAACGATTTTTTAGAATTTCCCCGTTTTTACCCATATATATATATATATATATATAGGGATAGGGTACAGTTATACAGTGTAAAATTAAGTTTTACACGTTTTTTAGATCGTTGGATGGGTGGAACGAATGTATGAGATTAACAGTAAAATATGTGAAGATTATCACTTGGGGAAAAAAGTAAAGAGTTAATCTCAACTAACTATTTTCTCCATCCAACGATCCAAAAAATGTGTAAAACTTAAATAGTTTTACACGTCTTTTGGACCGTTGGATGAGTGAAACGAATGGATGAGATTAACAATAAATATGTGAAGATTATCACCTGGGAAAAAAAAGAGTAAAGAGTTAATCTGTGATATCTATTTTCTCCATCTAACTATCCAGAAAACGTATAAAACTTAAAGAGTTTTACGTTGTGTAAGTTGTTCTTAACTCATATATATATATATATATAAATTTTTGGATCGTTTTTTGGATACGTTTTTTAAGTTGCATACGTTTTTTGGATCGTTGAATATGTGAAATAAATGATTAAGATTAATTTTTTTTAATCTCAAAAGCATATTATTTTTTTTAGGTCACTGACATTAAAAAGCATTTTAATTTTTTTAGGTCACTGAGTTCAATTTTTACGACTTTCAGAAATAGATTAAATTTTTTTCACCGGCAAAGTTTATGACACATTAGTGAAAAGATCAACATGGAGTGATACCGATAGTTTGACTGTTTGAGGACTAATATAGAATATTTTAAAAGTTAATGATGGATTTATAATGAGGTCATAGTTTGAGGACCGATATTGAATGTTTAGATTTTAGGATCAGTTTAGAATGATGTCTAGTTTGGGACAACCTAGGCAATTAATCCAAGTATACTACCTAGACTTTTTCTACCCAAAAAACGAATAATATTAAGCGTTTAAACATGTTAATGTTATGTTCTTTGTATATTGTACTAAAGACTTTGTCTAGATCCTCATTCATTAGGGTTTTGATTTTTTTTAAAATAATTTATAAACAATTACAAAGTAATATATATTCATACATATTTTTAATATTTTTTTAATAATGCACACTTGGGTATAGTAGTTAAATGGTGATATTTTCTGCATGATAATGTAATATCTCGCTATTTATTAAAAAAATAGTATTTTTTTAGAATAAATATTCTTTACACAGGCGGTGGAAATAAGTGACTTAGTTTTAGGGTATAGAGAGTTAGTTTAGGGTATAGAGTTTATGGGTTTAGGTGTAGGAGTTAGAATTTATGGATAATTGTTTCAATTTAAGGTTTAGGGTTATAATTTAGGGTTTATAGGTTAAAACTTAAATCCTTACCATATTACCCTAAAAACTAAACCCTAACTTATAAACCCTAAAACTTAAATTGAAACAACAATCCCTAAATTCTAAACGCATATACCCTAAACTCTTAAACTCTATACTCTAAACTAACTCCCTGTACGCTAAAACTAAGGCGACTATGAAAACTTTCTATGAAAACTTTCTAGTGTATAGAATATTAATATTTTTTTCATTAAATAAAGAATAATTACATTTTTATGTCGAGCGAAAGATCTGATAAGATGACAACATACCTAATCCATCGTACGGCTGATGACTCAATGGTTTGGTGTGGACTAACGTTTGACTTTTTATGTCATTAATACAATTGTGAATGTCAATAAGACGACACATCTTGTCGGCCTATTCAATCAGGGTAGCAGGTCCAATTAATGCCCCTCAAAAAGTCAAATTGTCGAAATTTTAAGATAGAGTCATGAAATTTATATCGATTTTGCATTAAAATTGATTTATGTTCAGATTATTTTTAATCACTTCGATGTTTTTAGAGATAAAACCGAAAAGTTTGATGAATTAAAATAATAATATTTTAAAGTGATAAACTACATAAATGACCAATTAATTATGGGTTGGTGTTGATATGACCACTATACTTTTAATTTTGGCAAATATACCACTAAATTATTTAATTTGTTCCAATCAGGCCATCAATCGTTAAAATATAGGTCTCATGTGTAATTATACCAATTTATTTAACAGCCACGTTAGCCTTTCCGTTATTTTTAACGGTTGGTGGCATGATTGGAACTAATTAAATAGTTTAGTGGTATATTTGTCAAAATTGAAAGTATAGTAGTCATATCGACACCAACCCACTAGTTAAGTGGTCATTTATGTATTTTACCCTATTTTAAATGTTATTATGAATTGGTTTTATCTTAAGTTAAAAGAGGTGAGAATCAATGTAAATGTTTTGATGGTCGAATTAATTATATCATTGATTTTTTATTTTATTGATTCAATCAGTTCGATTAGTTGAAATATTGGTTTAATGGTAATTAAGATAACACGTTTAGAAAAATAATAAAAATAATAAATTATAACATATTAAAAATCAGTTGATTGTCTATTTCCTTTATTTTTTAAGTGTTTAAAATAATAAATTGTAATGACAAGCTGAGTAAATGAGAAAGAAATTAGAGCTTGAGGATAACAATTTTTTTTAACAGACAACCTGAAAATAATTACAAAATAAAACGTTAAACACTTATTTTGACAAAAAGAAATTAGTCACCTAAAACAAAAAAATATATATATAGTTTGATAGCTTGATTGCATTAAACCATATAAATAAAATTTAGTAATTGATTTAGTAACTAAAAATGCTCGTATTGCCCCACTTTATATAATTCGTATTCCAGTGTGAGAATATAATACCTCTATATTTAATAAAAAATCATATAAATTTAGGTCGAGTTTATACCAAATATAACCCTAAAAGTTTCTTTATCTATCAAAACTGATGAGCCCACCCTTTTATGATTAGATCAAAGAGACTAATGGCAGCAATTAATCTTGAAATGTTGGATTTTTTTTAGTTTTGGCAGTGCTACAAGGTGCTTATTTGACAGGGTCATAAATGGATAAAGTTAAGCATGGTTTTGTGTTCATAAATAAGATTAAGACCATTGACTTTGGAGCAAATTGATGTTTGTAGGGCAAAAAGGAGCCCCCATCAAAATTCAATAAACTTTACTTTGAAGTCAGTCATAATTTTCTCTCCAAGGTGTGCATATCATTATCATTTCTACCAAGAGAAAGAATTGCTCAACCCTTTTAGACCACATATATATATATCACTATAAATGCCATATATATTGTTGATGTACATACCTAAAGTCACCAATCTAAAGTTTTTTTATTTTGGACAAATTTACACATTGACACTAATAGCATTTGAGAATTATTTTTTCTCTTTCAGTTTTTCTTTCTGTATGTGCTTTAGTCTTTACCACTAGTCTAAGGTTGCTCGGCGTAAATTTTCCAACGCCCGTTTGGATGAGAACGTCTGTTTGAGAAAAAGCTGGAAAAATTTAATTATTACGAAACGTCTATTTCAAACACTTGAAATGACTGTTCGGTATTACTTTTTTCGTTCGACAATCTAACGCTAGTTAGAAAAGCATTGTTAAACATGTCATAAGTTCAACAATTTACTTTTCCATCACAATCATTTAATTTATTCCATTTTATGATTTTTTTTGGAGAAATTATATTACAGGTCCGTCCCGCCACGTTATCTGTAGTCTCAACCAATAAAAACCATCAATTTTTATTAAATTTTTCATGTCATCTTTTTACCAATTGGATCTTCACATGGTATAAATTATTTTTTAAATTTGATTTACAGTAAATATGAATGAAGATTCACTTGGTAAAAATATGATATCAAAATAATAATAAAATTGATAATTTTTATTGGTTGAGATCATAAATGACATGACGAGACAAATCTATAATATAATTTCTCTTTTTTTGAGACTTGTACAATCGCTCACATTACGTCTGTATCGAACAGCCTATATGAACAGAACCCTAACTCAGAAAATTTAGTTCAAAGTTAGTCCACACACATGTATATCATATGAAGTAGACTGGACTTACGTTCGGCAGTAATCTTGAGACCGTGTGACTATGACCTTGAATTTGGTTAATTCACACTTATACACATATAATATAATATAATATAATATAATATAATATAATATAATATAATATAATATAATATAATATAATATAATATATGCATCATAGAATTGCCAAAGTCAATTTAAGAAATTAAATTGTGAAAGTTGATGACATTTTCAATACAAATATTATAGTAATATATGCTGCTTTTATAAAAATAAATATATAATTAAAAAGAAAGAGTGAATTCTTTTAAATAGTTTGATTGAAGTAGTTGGAATCAAGCCATGGGTAAGAGCTTTCACATTAGAATTTGAATATTTTTTAAGTTAATTAAAGCTTTGGGATGCTTTAGTGGCTTGGTCAGGCTTTTGCAATTTTAGTTTATTTTATTTTTTGGGGTTTTATTTAAAAATAAAATTGCAGCTTTCATTTGAAACCATAATTAAATAAAATAAATAAATTCTTTTATCCCTTTGAAACTTCCTAGTGGAGTAGATGAAGAATTGTAATGGCCTAATGTGTATAAGTTGACATTTCCTTTTTATTTTTCTTCTAGTATTATTTGTATGGCTAGTTATGTTCTGAGGGGTTTTAAAATTCTTTAGATTTTAATTTTGTGGATGAGTATTGATATACAAGCTGTGTAAAAAAAAATTTACATGACTCTTGAGATTTATTAATTAGCCTAGTAGCCAAGGATGCTCATATTGTTAAAACTTCACTTCTTCATTTTCTCTGAGGCGGTTACAAAATTTCTCTAAGTCTTTCTTCTTCATCTTCATCGTTTTCTTTACCGGCGGCGGCCTTTGGCCGTTCTGCTGGTTTTGTACATAAATAAAATTATCTTTTCGATGAATATTTCATTTTTTAAGTTTGTTTTTTGTTTTTCTTCTACTTTGCCGGATTCTTATTCAAATATGCTTTTATGGCAGTTCTTTTGTCTGCCTTGTGTCAGTTCTTTCGTCTGCTTTTTAGCAGTTTTTGTCTGTCTTCATGACAGTAGTATGTCTTTTGACAGTTACGCGTTCGAGTGACGAGTATCAACGAGCGCTTTTCAACGAAGGAGGCCGTTCTATACATGCTATGATTCCCTTTTGTGGTTGTGCCGACATGCCAAGAACAAGTAACAGAAGAATTTTTGCTATATTCAAAGAGCACTCGAGGCAAAGTTATAGTTTTTCTGGATTTTTATCAGAAGATTTCTTCTGACAGTGTTAGGTATGATATTTTTAACGTTTTTCACACCTTTAGAATTTTATTATTTTGTTCTGCATTGTATTTATCTTGTAAAAGGTGTGATTCCTTTGTATTCCTTTCACTGTTGAATATAATCCAGATTCAAAAAAAAAATGCTCATATTGTCCCATCTTGTATGTGTTTAAATTCCGGTATGAGAATATAATATCTCTAATTAATCAAAAAAATTACACAACCCTTCATATTTAAGCTATAAAATATAAAACCTAAATCTCTAACCCTAAAACCTTAAACTCTAAAAAGAAAAAATCGTTTGAATCGATTGACCTGTTTATTCAATCAAATTTATTATTATTTAATATAAAATACATTAATTTTATTATATTTAAATTTATGCATCACTAATATATACATTTATAAGATTCAACGTATAAATAGTTCTACATTCAACAATCTCATGCTCCGAAAAAATCAAAATCACTCTTCACATAAACAGCATATCATTGCTTCTTATACATATATGTGTATATATACTAACAAACATATATATATATATATATATAAGGTTAGGATCAACTTACACCGTGTAAAACTCTTTAAGTTTTACACTTTTTTTGGATCGTTGGATGAGGGAAATGGATGGTTGAGATTAACTCCGTGTTTTTAATTCCCAAGTGATAATCTTCACATATTTTACTGTTAATCTTATACATCCGTTTCACTCATCCAACGATCCAAAAAAGGTGTAAAACTTAGAGAGTTTTACACCGTGTAATTTGATCCTATCCCATATATATATATATATATATATATATATATATATAAACTTTATTTATAAAATATAATTTAAACTTTATTTATAATAATTTAGACTTTATATAAACATGTATATACGTTTAAACACGTAATATTTTTTTAATAATATGTATATTTGTCTTAAGGTCTTTATTCGGAGTGTGAGACTGTTCTTTCTAATAATGTCACTTTTTAATAACGTAATATCTTATTTTAATCACCTAAGAATTTAGAGAAATTTATGAATAAAAACTATAACAACAAAGAAAATACACTTCCAAATATTTGCCGACCAATCATATTAATAAAATAAAAGAAAGAAAAGATTAGACTCAATTTGAATTTATTAAACCAAGGTAACTTATTAGTCATTAGAAGACAAATATCCACAAATTACGGCATGCCATTTACAATCTTACATGCTAGAAAGTATGTTGCAACGTTTTTCTTATTCAAACCTCCTAATTTTAAAATTATTGCACCACACGTCTTTAAATTATAATTATAATTTTTAATTTTTAAATATTTTAATTTTATTCTCAAATTATAAATCTCATTAAAATAGAGATTATATTCCAATTTCAACGTAATAGAGTGACTAAAATCAGAATTAGACCCAAAATTATTAACGGAGAGATGTTCTAGAAAAATTCTTTAGAAGAAAGGGTGACGTGGTGCAGACATCAGCAGAAGAAGTAAGAGGGTATCTCCCACGTGCCGGGTAGGGTTGTCGGCTACGGTCAAATGCCGGTACCAATAACGACACGTGTACGCCTAGTATTCCAAAATCAAGTTTGAAAGTTCGATTGCCTTTTTTGTTTGGTCTCATCTCTCGGCCTCTTCAATTTGCTTCATCATCTTCCACACGCTCCCTTTTAGCGCGTTTATCCCCGCCATATATATATATGGATTAATATCCTATACATTGGCGGTGGAAAGCGCCTTAGTTTTAGAGTATAGGGAGTTAGTTTAGGGTATAGAGTTTAGGGATTTAGGTATAGGGGTTTAGAATTTAGGGTTTAGGGTTATAATTTAGAGTTTATATGTTAATGTTTAGTTTTTATGGTAATATGGTGATGATTTAAGTTTTAACCTATAAACCCTAAATTATAACCCTAAACCTTAAATTGAAACAATTATCCCTAAATTATAACCCATACACCTAAACCCCTAAATCCTATACCCTAAACTAACTCCCTATACCCTAAAACTAAGGCGCTTGTAGAAACTTTCAGTTTTCACCGCCTGTGTATAGAATATTTATCATATATATATATAAAGAATTACAACTAAACCCATTAAGTGGCATTAGTGGTAGTTGTTGTAATTCTTAAGTGACTTATATTCGAGTAACGTAGTTTATTAATGTGTATTTTAATAGTATTTTAGTCTATAAAGAGATTCACAGCTCTCTTTTTCGACAATGTTGTCTCTGATATTTAAATCTAAATTTTCTCATTGTAAGAGCAATGTGTCTTGCCATTATAACAAATCTTTTATTGATATTTGATAGTCGAATGGTTATAATTATTACTTTTTTCTTTACCCTATATATAATGTGTGAAACTCTATTCGTACGTCACAGTACCATGACTATATATAATTAGAAACATATATAGAGACAAAATAAAAAAACGGAATTATTATTATTATAATTAAAAAATGAAAAAATATTTAATAGTAAATGTTTCCATACTAGGAGCCACCTTCTGTTCTTTCCCATTGGAAGTAAGGCTGTGTTTGTCAACCCTTCTTTATAAAGTGGCAACCGAAACCCAAAGTCCCATTCAAAGCTAAACACTTCCTCTTTCCATGTCCTCATCATCATTTATATGTATGTTCATATTATATATATATATATATATATACATATATATATCAAATAACATGATATAGAGATGCCATGAAACCCTGAAAGTACAAAAAACCAAACACAAGCACAAATCTCTAATTTGTTTGATTTCTCTCCATGTCGGACCAAGAATTTAGAGATTTTTACTACCATGCAAGCACGACCTTCAACCACGACCACCATGTTGAATCCGACATGTTTACGGTTTCGTCAGCTGAACATCCTTCTTCATACATGAGCTTCACCGGTTGTTTACAGACTTCGATGGACGATTACGGTTCACTCGAAAAAGCCTTCGGGTTGTCGCCGTCGTCGTCGGAAGTGTTTTCTCCGACGATAAAGCAGCAAGTTGGCGGTAATAGTAGTGAAGTTATGGCCATTACTCCTAACTCTTCCTTTTCTTCTTCCTCAAACGAGGCTGCCAGTGATTGTGAAGAAGATTCGGACAATAATAAGAACAAGCAGCCAAAAGAAAGCCCCAAGAAAGGGTAACTTCAAATTAACTAATATTTCTCTCCATTTTCTTCAATTATTTGAGTTTTGTTCTTCTATTTTTATGGTTAGATATAATTTGATTTTGATTTCTGGCTCCGTCCCTGTTCGTAACAGGAACAAAGCAGGTAAAATGAAAGGAGAAAGGAAGCAAAAGGAAGCACGATTTGCTTTCATGACTAAAAGTGAAGTTGATCATCTAGAAGATGGATACAGATGGAGAAAATATGGACAAAAAGCTGTGAAGAACAGCCCTTATCCAAGGTTTGGAACCAAACAAATCTTATCTTAAAATGACATACAAAAACCATGTCTGAAACCTGATTATGTGTTTCGCCCCTTTCTTTGACTTCCAAGATGAGTCGATGTATAATTTATATGAAACTTAAGCCGAAAGTAATCAAATAACCTAATTGATTTGAATTATCATTGCAGAAGCTATTATCGGTGCACTACTCAGAAGTGTACGGTCAAGAAAAGAGTCGAGAGATCGTACCAGGATCCATCCACCGTGATCACGACGTACGAAGGCCAACACAACCACCCGCTTCCGACAACGCTGCGAGGGAACGTGGCGGCGCTGCTTCAGCCTTCGATGTTTCCGCTGCCGGCGACGACGAGCTTCCCGCACGAATTGTTCATGCAGATGGCAGCGCCTCATCATCACATGAATAACCAAGCTGGGGCAGAAAACTTTAGCCATTTTCAGCAGCACCACCAGCACCAGGTCCCTGACTATGGGCTTCTTCAGGACATGGTACCTTCCGGGTTCCTTAAGCATGAACCATGAATATCTTCCTTTCTACATATTTTACTCCCATATGTATATATTTGACTGTTGTACGTAGCTTTTTTGAAGCAAAACCCTAGTTTTAAGAGGATTGAGGACTTGTAATAATCATATTTAGTTGCATTTTATGTTTTTGTTCATCATCTTCCTTGATGGAATTACTAGTTTCCTTCTCTTTTATGGATAGATTATTCAGTTCAAAATTTACTAAGAAATTCTCTCCAAATTTAATCCGACTAGGTTACATACTCTATTCTACTGAGACCACTAGAAGGAATATCATCGTCTTTTTTACTGAGAACACTAATTGGGTTCGAGTATTTTAGATTTTTTTAGTATATTTTATTATGTTGAGGAATACTGGCGCAGTCTGGTAATTATTTTTGTCCAAAGAGCTTGGCATTGGCCTGGTGAAAGGAATGCCATTGGCATCTTCCATGTCACAACCCCTCAAGCTGATATGAAACTTCAACAGCATAATTAAAAACATGAGTAGGGTTTAACTCTGGATGGAAATTAGAGTAAATATCACAGTTAAAAACATTGGTTTTTTTACCTGCCCATCGGCCAACTTCAGCAATATCCCTGAATGAATTCATAGTTTTTAAGGGTCCAAAAACGCAATTTTACCATTTTCCAGCATCAATGCTTTGATTGATCAAACCCAGAAACATAAGGAAATGGAGAAAGTGTGCATACCAGAGTCAAATGAAAAGAAGAGCAGAAGATAGAAAATTGGGAGAGGGACAATTGAGTTAGCCATTGCCTATATAGGGTGGAAAATGCTAATTCCAGAGAATAATTTGCAGCTTCCATTATATCTTTCTTAATAGGGTAAAATAAAATATATCCCATGTCACTCAATTTGGTTACAAATAAGTTGTTTCTCTATCTAAAAGTTATAATTTAGTCACTAAACTAAAAAAATGTTACAAACAAGTTAATCTGGCGTTAAAATTGAAATGGACGTGTAGTGTGACATGATATATTAACAATTTTAGTCCCATCACTTATACTCAATCAATTCGATTCTAATTCAAAACATTTTAATAAATTTAATCCATTTAGTCAGTTTTTTTAATATTGTCAAACCAAGTGAGTCAATCGGTCAAAACAACAGTTGAATAATTGTATTTTATCATAAAACAACAATAGGTTATTGATAAAGCAACAATTGGATGAATGTAACAGAAAAGTAATATAACATTTATGGGAAAAAACAAATTTTAAATTGATAGAATTTTTAAATAGGAAGCGTAAAAGTTATTAGGTTCTTTTGAAATTAGGACCAAACTGATAGAATGAATAAATTTTGGTGATTAAATCTGTTATTATACCACACCACACCACAGTATTTCATGTTTGCTAGATTTTCTAAGTAATGTTTATTGAAAATATGTTTTAAACCCATAATTAATTTCGGATTTTTCATCTTCTTTAACCCAGAAACATACAAATCCAAAGGAGCTGAACAGGTTCATGACATGGTCAAAGGAAAAGTGGTCTGAATCCGACATTAGTCAAACATTGTCTCTGCCATATTCCAAACCTTAAAAATGAAGAATCAATCCACCATGGGTTTGGTTAGAAATCTTGCAGAGTTGCAGAGATTAGTGTAAAAATCCAGACTAAAGAAAATTCCATCTCGTTTATAGCTTTGTGTTTGATATTATTTGTTGTATAAATCACAATTAATTATGTAAAACTTTAGAGTGAAAAAAAATTCAAATATGTCCGGAGTCGAGTCAAGTCAAGTCATTCGATAATGCTCTCCCAAGTCCCAATGTTGCTTAACAACTATGTCGGATTTCGAAAGAAAATAAATAGAAAATTATATTTTTATAATCATCATTCAAGTATCATATAGATCAGATAACAACTTTATTACATATATCAGTATTCAGCACCCGTCATGCATACTGGCAACTTCCATAGCCTGCAAGAACAAACGATTTCGAACAATGTCATACACCAGAATCATCAAAAAAACATGTTTTTTACAGGATCAGGGTTTAACAGAGTGATTTACTCGGATCGGAGACGGTGATGAGACCGGAGTTAGTGAAGTAACATGCATGTTCCTGACCACGGTTGTCTTGGTAGTAAGTATTCATGACAAATGATGCATGGTTGATGAGAGTGTTGGGGTCGTAGCATGCTCCCCCTTGCTGTATCTTTGTGCAGTTTAGTCCCCGGGTTCCGAGATATTTACAGGCCGACTCTATGTTCGAAGCCAGTGCTGCGTCGCCGGCGGATGGCTTTGCAACACACCATGTTTTGCCCTGTTCACATGAAAAAAATTGATATGAAAAATTGGAATTTTTTTAGGGGAAAAAGAAACATTGATTGTTTACCTGTCCATTGGCTAACTTCAGCAACATCCCTGCATAAATAGAGTATAATAAACTTTGATGAGTAATTCATAGTACTAACATGAAGTTTTACAATTCTTGAAGGGACCTAACCGCAATTTTACCACTTATGATTCGATATGAAACCAGAAAACGAAAGGGAAATGGAGAAAGGTTCATACCGGAGTCAAATGACAGAAGGAGCAGAAGGTAGAAGAAAACTGGGGGGGAGAGAGTTGATTTAGCCATTGCTTTTTTGTGTTGATTAAAAACTTGGAAGAAAGATAACTTGGGTGAAAAGAAATGAAGATAGTTCATATATATAGGGTGGATAATGCTAATTCCAGACCATAAATTGCTGCTTCCACAGCATTTTTCTTTAAGGTGAAAAACTATAACGTTCCTGGCACTAGCAAACATCTTCAAGTGGAGTTTGGTAATGGTTTTAGAGTATAAAAGAGCTCTAGGTTGTAAGCCGGTCTTGAGTTCAAGGCGTTATGTATGTACAGAAAATTTTCATTGCGAGGTTCACCTACTAAAGTCAAGTGTACGGGTCGATCCCACCTTGCTGCAGCTGCAGGTGTTTAAACATGTGACCTCTAATAACAACAATCATTCCTTTAATCACCGGGTCAAATTGATTAGTGCTTAAGTAATGATGATTGAAAATATGTTTTAACCCCATAATTAATTTTGGATTTATTATCTTCTTAAATCAAGGGACATAAAATCAAAGGAGCTGAAGAGGTTTAGGACATGGTCAAAGGTAGTAAAAAGGTCTGAATAAAACATTATCTCTGCCACACTCCAAACCTTAAAAATGAATAATCATTTTAACATGGGTTTGGTTAGGAAATATGAAAATCTGCAGAGATTGATGTTGAAATTCAGACTAAAGAAGATTCCATCTGCTTTGGGTTTGATATTATAAGTTGTAAATCACAATTAATTATGTTGAAATTTAGAATACATTGTAGATTAGTTTTACTATTAATAAAATTCTTTTGTACCTTTTCGATACCTTATACATGCCCCACAATTTAAATATGAAGTTAGGGTTTAAAAAATTAAGAGTATAATATAATTTTTAAAATTTAAAATTTATTGTTTAAAATTTAAAATTTAGAATTAATATTTAAATTTTAATTTTTTAATATTAAGCATAAAAGAAAACATAAAAAAATAATTTTCATCGGCCTTGCTACTAAGACTATATTAGTTTTTTAGGAACAAAAACTACCATATCAGGGGCAGACAAAAACTACCATATCAGGGGCAGAATTAAGAAGGATTTGGTGGGGCCATTATCCCAACAAAATTTAAAATTAGAAAAAAAAATTAAGTTGGAATAGTGGTATATTTATTTTACAGTCCCGTAGAAATAAAAATTCATTGTTCACCCCCATAAAGTTAAATATTTAAAAACGGCCCATCAATAAAGAAAGTTGAGTTCTGTCACTATGCCATATGTTGATTTTTTTTCTATGTTCGAGACTTCTGGTGTTTGGTAATCACCATTCACTAATCACATTCAACTTTGATTATATTCAGAGTCGAACCAAACTAAACTCTTAAATAGGATAACAAAATGCTCTCAAATTTTATTTTTCCATCTAAAATACTTGAATCTGAACTATCGAATTCCTTACCAATGATGCAGGGACGACGCCACTAATAGGATGGAAGAGGTTGTTGTCCCTCCCATAATTTTTTGTACAGTAATATTTTAGATTTTTTTAATTTTAAGACTTCATAAACTTTTATCCTTCCTAATATTTGATATTAGCTGAGAATTACTAATTGGTTAAGTGAACAAAGATGTTCATGTTGCCTCATCTTGTACGAGTTCAAATCTTAATATTTGTCTTAAGAATATAATATCTCTCTACCTAACAAAAAAAACTGATGGGAAAAGAAAAAAAAAACCCATAGCTTTCACACTATCAAATTCCAATTGTTGTTTTTTATTTATGGATAGAACATGAGAAAGCAAGTTGTTTTCAACAAGACATAAAACTATTGTTTGCATAATACCACCGACCACCAAGGTAAAAACCATGTCCTGCCTTAGACCAGCCTTACCATATTTGGATAATCTAATTTCACTAAAACTTTGTGTTTCTTTCTTAATTTGTCAATTATTGAAGTTTGCAATTAACACGAGCAAAAATAGTTAATGTAGTTTGGCTTTGATTGTTTACATACACGAATGAAAAATGAAATTCACTTTAAAAAATTATATTAGAATTCAAATTAATTTTCTAATAAAACAATACAAATCAAAACATAAATGGTTCATCAATATATCCTCATTGTACTTAGGGATGGACATTTCACTTAGTTTGATCGGGTTTCGAATTGACCAGACAATAAACCTTAAATATGCAGAATCATTTTAAAATGGGTTTGGTGAGAAAAGATGTAAATCTGCAGATATTGATGTTGAAATTCAAAAGGTACATGTGGGGTCATTATCCAAAAAAAATATGAAATTAGAAGAAATTTGAGATGGAATAGTGGTTTATTCCTTTTTAGTCACCTAAAAATATATAATTTATTGTTGTTCTCTATAAATTTAGACATTTAAAACTTATTCAATAAATAATGTTAAGTTCCGTCACTGTATCATATGTTAATTATTTTTTCTTTGTTTGAGACCTCGTTGCATAGCTCAGGTCGGAGCAACCTGCCATCAGACGTCCAACAAGCAGTTTCACGATCGGACATGTTGACGGTCACATTCAATTTCAATATGTTTAGAGTCGAGTCGAATCATGAAGGATATCGAAATAAAGAAACAACATAAAAAAGATTAATTTAACATATAACTTCCCACTAAATGGTATACCATAACTAGAAAACTTGAAAGAAAAAGAAGAAGAGAGAAATTAAAGAATCCCATAACTTTCACACTACCAAATTCTAATTGTTGTTTTCCATTTATGGACAAGAACATGACAAAAGCAGGCTGTTCTCAACAAGACATAAAATTGTTGGGATAAAAACTTTGTGTTTCTGTTTTAATTTGTCAATGAATGAAGCTCGAAGCTTAGGAAATTATAATGTAGTTTGGTCTGGTCTATGTCAATCAGAGACAAAATTAGGATTATACAACGAGAGAGATAAAATTATTTAACTTCAAAATTAATAGGAATCTAATAAGTATTTAATCCAAAAGATATGACATATATGATAATTAAAATTTATTAAATATAATTAAATTATTCAATTATGTATATTAAATGAACTTTTTTTTATTTTCCATTATCATAATTCTTTTCAACATACTACTTTAAGTAATTTATTATTATTATTATTATTCATTTTAAATATTTTTATTTAATAAAAATAATTAATACTTTAAATTTCAAATCTAAATAGTTACTAGAAACACCGAAAAGAGAAAATTGAGAAATTTATATGGAAGATTTCTTGAAGACTTATCATCCGTCTCAAGCAATTCGCATGCCTATTTAAATAAGGGTTGTCTTACTTCCCAGACTGCCACAACTAAATTATTGGACTTTGTATATTCAAAAAAGAAAATTATTGGACTTTGTTTTGAATTTTCAAAATTAAGTGGGATTGTTAGTGAGATTTAAACTTTTATTCTTATCGAATGGCTTAATGCAATTCCCCCTTAAACTATATATGTTTTTTCAATTTTCCCCTAAAGTATTTTTGACCACTTTTGTTCCAAGTTTCCGCAGTTACCCATATTCTCCCAATCGTTAAAAAATCTCCTCTTGACCAATCAGAACACGCCACATCACTTAATTATTTTTTTTTCTTAATTTTCGATTTAATATATTAAAATATTTATTAAATTAGTTTTATTTTACCAAAACACCCTCACCTCTTCCCCAAACTCCATCCCCTCATCCTCTTCCCCAAACCCTAATTCACAGTTGATCCATAACTAAGTCTGATTGTAATTTTGAAACAATAACGATTAATTTTTCCGCATTTACTCGAAAAGTAAGACCCTTTCTTCTCTCTTCCCTTCTTTTTGTTCGTCGTTTTCTGTTCTTTGATTGGATTTTGTTTTCTCCCTTTAACTTTTATTTGAATTAGATCTGGTAATTATATATATGGGTTTTGATTGCTAGATAGATAGAGTGAACCATTTGGTTTTTTATTGTTGTTATTGTGGTTATGGTTCTTGAATTATAAGATTTGGGGATTTAGAACTGGTTTCTTTTGGTTATTAATTAGATGTGTGTTGCTTTTGATTTTCATGGTTGGTTTTGTTGTTGTAAATATGCTACCAAATGGTTTTCATCAGAAAGTGTTCTTTTATGGTTTTTTGATGTAGGATTTAACTTGATTTGGCTGTAATTAGTTTTCATCAGAAAGTGTTGTTTGAATTCATATGTGAAAAATAAAAAATTCATATGTGATTGATCTTTTTGAAAATTGGGGAAGAAGAGGATGAGAATATTTTGAGAATATAATTAAATCTATAAATATTTTAATATTTTTATTTATTTTTATTTTATTTTAAAATTTAAAAATAAATAAAAGAAAATGATGTTGCACGCTTTTATTGATCATAGCAATTTTTTTAAACGGTGTTAATTTTTTTTTGGGTAAAATAAGTAATGACAGAAATGTTAGGGGGTAAGAAAGGTCAAAAAAAATACATTAGGAGATAAGTTGAGAAAATATATATATTTTAGGGGAGTACATTAAGCCTATCGAATATAAATAAGTATTCAATCAATTAAATCAATACATGTCCTCTGTCAATTACGAGGCCGTGTGATAAATTTTGACTTAAAGAATGTAATTGACTTTAAAAAAAATTTAAAGTAGTTGTCTAATATTTTATTTTTGTAAGTATTTTAAAGTTGTATGGTAAAAAAAACCGTCCCCTAATTTTCGGGTTTCTCCTTTGATTTTTCTGTTTGTTTTCCTAAAAAATATAAAGGAAAAAAAGAAAAAGATGATCGAAGATCACGTGTCACACATTCATTGGGTAATATTTTCTTTGATGGACGACCTAAAAATAGTACAAAATGGAACGTTAGACATTTGTTTGACAAGAGAAAAGTTTAAACATCTTTAAAAAAAGGCTTAACCGTCAAATAGGTGCCCAAACTATGCATATTTTTCTGTTAGGTGCCCAAACTATTTTTCGGGCCAAATTGGGACTTAACGTTTCATTCCGTGACCATTTAAGGTTCTCTGTTAATTTTCACTGTTAAATGCAACATGTCACATCCATAAAAATCTAAAATTATATTAAAAATAAAGGGTAAACTACACATATAACCACCTAACTATAGGGTTGGTGTCAATTTGACCACTATAGATGACGTGGCAGTTAATAAAATTTATATAATTACATATTTAATCTTTATTATTTATATATTAAATTAATTTGGTCCATAATATTAATTAAATTTGATAAATATTTCATCCAATAAGACAATGACACGTTCATTTTATTATTATTATTATTATTGGATGAAAAATTTCAAGCCAAAGGATGACTTTACTTCCCATAAGGTTGGAACCTAAGACCTATAGGGAGAATACCCATAGTCAAACCACTAAGTCAAGTCTATCTTTGTGATATTATTTATTAGTTTATAATATAAAACAATAACATGTGGAAGAAATTAAATACAAAATGAAGTTTAGAGGAACATAATTTATATATTAATTTATATTTTATCATTATATTAATATACTCATAGTTTAATATAATATTTTAGATATGAAAGCACTAATATATTTAATAAATATTTAGTAATATTTTATTAAATTATTAATAAAATATTAACATATTATTCCAATACGTAATGTATTAAACTAATATATTAATAGTTTAATAAAATATTAACATATTATTCTAATACGTAATGTATTAAACTAATATATTAATATATTAATAGTTTAATAAAATATTAACATATAATATAAACTAATATATTAATAGTTTAATAAAATATTAATATAATAATTAAATATAATTTAATATATAAATTCGTTACTCTACACTTTTTTATTTATTTAATTTCTTCCACAGGTTATTGTTTTATAATATAAACTGATAAATCATATCATAAAGATAGGCTTGGCTTAGTGGTTTGATTATGGGAAGCAAAACCATCCTTTGGCGTGAAATTTTTCATTAAACAAGATAGCGACACGTGTTTATATCTGATTGGATAAAAAATTTATTTAAAATAATAATAATAATAAAATAACAAATAAGACAGTGACAAATGTTTATCAAATTTAATTATTATTATGGACCAAATTAATTTAATACTTAAATAATAGGGATTAAATGTGTAATTATACAAATTTTATTAACTGCCACACCATTATCTCCGTTAGTTTTAACGACAAGTGGTCTGATTGGAACCAATCCAACAGTTATGTGGTTTATTTGCCAAAATTAAAAGTATAGTGACCAAATCAGGACCAACCCCATAGTTAGGTGGTCATCTGTGTAGTGTACCCAAAAATAAATTATTAATTAATTTTCAAAAAATCTCTAAATTTTCCAGATTTTACAAAACATCCCCTAAATTACAAAATCCCTAAACTCCCAAAACCTAAATCCCGATTTGGGCTATTTCGCTGTCAATTGCCACGTTGCCGCTAACAAAATCGAACGTCGGACCATCACGACTATTTCTCCCACCACTTCGTCGCTGGAAATCGACCGATGTCGTACGAATTGACGAAATTGTCGAATAGTTCTTTTAAACGGTTCGCGACGAACGACGACATGAGGGGCAACGAACGACGTGTGGGTTGTTCGGTGAGGGGAGGGCGCTTGATTCAGTCACCAGAAATGCGGCCAACACCGGCGGGAGTTGTCGAATTTGAGAGATTTAGAGATTTGTGGACTATTTTGAAAATATTTGAAAATCTCATGATATATTTTTATTTTGTTTTATTAATTTTATTTATTTTTAATATAATTTTTGGAACTTTCAGAAGATGATTTAACGAAAAAATAAACGATGAACCTTAAATATGTCACAAAATAAAGCTTTAGGTCTCAATTTAGTCCGAAAAATAATTTAGACACTTAACTAAAAAAATATAATTTGACACCTATTTGTCTGTTAAGGCTTAAAAGACGATGTAGTATCAATGCTTATTTTAGAGTAAAATCATAAAATTTCAAACACTTTCCAAGGCGTCACGTGATCCGTCCCTTAAACTGTTCGTTAGCACTTAGCATCATGTGAAAGAAGAAAGGAAAAGGGAGTTATCTTAAGGCTATCTATATGACTATATCTGAGTTTCTATTGGTTCATAAAAGAGTAAACTACAACAAAGGTCACTCAATTATAGGTAAGATTACATTAAGGTCACTTAATTATTAAAAATTACATTTGAGCCACTTAATTATGAGTAAGGTTACGTTTAGATCACCCAATAATTAAAGGTTACATTTGGATCCCTCAATTATGGGCAAAGTTACATTTGGATCACCCTTCATATTTAAAAAAAGTATATCAATTTGTGTATTAAATTAATTAATGATTTCAAATAAAGTATTCTAATGTTAACAAGGGTATACAAGTAATTTGGAAGAGAAAATGAACTAAATTGATGTACTTTTTTAAATATGAAGGGTGACCAAAATGTAATCTTACCCATAATTGAGTGATCCAAATGTAACTTTTATTAATTAGGTAATCCAAACATAACTTTACTCATAATTAAGTGGCTCACGTATAACTTTTAACAATTGAGTGACCTAAATGTAACTTTTAATCGCGGTTGTAGTTTACCGTTCATAAAATTACAAGAAGTTTGATTTTCCAATATCTACTTGGCACCTTCAACACCACGTGTCAACCATTGGATCCTTTTGAGTGGGACCTGACCTGATCGTGTAAAAAATCTCCAGCAATTTTCAGTGTTGTTTGCTACACCAATGAGACTATGTCACGTGTGAATGTATAGGATAACCCACCATATCTGTTTGGAACACCCACAGGCTGTTTCAGGAATCAGGACCACTTGCAATTCAAATAAAATACTCACCCGTCCGTGTTAGATCACTCTAAATTATATAATAGGATCCATCAACTTGAATAATTAAAAATTTATTTAACTCTAATTCGATCGAATACTCACACCCTATGATTTCAGCATCATTCTTTGAAAATTCCATCTAAAATGGAATAAGGGAGAAGGTTAACATCATGGGAGAAGAAGCTGTTTGTTTTATCAATAATATTTGTGGTTATTTTAATCGTGAGAAAACTGTCAAAAATTTGTCCTAATAAATTCGAATTTTTTTTGCAACAGTCGAATTTCCCTCTCCCCGGTAGCCAATCCTTGAAAAAATCTCAGACGTGTAATAATGGTAGCCTGTTAAGGGAAATTTGTGGTTTGCAGAGTGCCACGTGGACATGCAAGAACAGCACCAGAATCTTGATGCTCCAATGAGATGAAAGATAGAGATCACAACGAAGATAAGAAACCTTACTCGGAGCTGTCTATATAAATCCCTGTTTATTTCTCCGTTTTAATCAATCTCAAACATAAGCAACAAATACCCATCACCGGAAAATGTCTACCGCCACCATGGCTCTTTCTTCCCCTTCATTCGCCGGCAAGGCGGTGAAGTTCTCCCCTTCCACCCCCGAAATCCAGGGAAGTGGCCGTGTTTCCATGAGGAAAACCACCAAGCCTGTCCCTTCCGGTAGCCCATGGTACGGTCCGGACAGAGTTTTGTACTTGGGTCCACTTTCCGGTGAGCCACCATCTTACTTGACCGGAGAATTCCCCGGCGACTACGGTTGGGACACCGCTGGACTCTCAGCTGACCCAGAAACCTTCGCCAAGAACCGTGAGCTCGAAGTCATCCACTGCCGATGGGCCATGTTGGGAGCTCTCGGGTGCGTTTTCCCCGAGCTCTTGGCTCGTAACGGAGTCAAGTTCGGCGAAGCCGTCTGGTTCAAGGCCGGTTCACAAATCTTCAGCGAAGGTGGACTTGATTACTTGGGTAACCCGAGCTTGATCCACGCTCAAAGCATCTTGGCCATCTGGGCTTGCCAAGTTATCTTGATGGGTGCCGTCGAGGGTTACCGTATTGCCGGTGGACCACTCGGTGAGGTGACCGACCCGTTGTACCCGGGCGGTAGCTTTGACCCATTGGGTCTTGCTGATGACCCGGAAGCATTCGCTGAGCTTAAGGTTAAAGAGATCAAGAACGGCCGGTTGGCTATGTTCTCGATGTTCGGATTCTTCGTTCAGGCCATCGTGACCGGCAAGGGTCCGTTGGAGAACTTGGCCGACCACATTGCTGACCCAGTTAACAACAACGCCTGGGCCTATGCCACCAACTTTGTACCCGGAAAGTGAACTTAAAGAGAGTGAAATGGATTTGTATTTTCATGGTTTTTCTTTGTTGGTGTGATGTAAATTTGTTGCTTATCAATGAGAGCATAAGGTGAATTTTGAGTGCTCTTCATATTATTGCCCACAAAAATTAGACCAAGACAAAGAAAAAACCTGTTAATGTACACTAAGCTTAGACATAAATATGGACCGTATGATTAAAATGTAACTATCAACATTCAGGGGCAAAGTTGCATAGAGTATAACCTGTTCACCAATGCAGCTTTAACGTTACTGATATTCACTGTTTAAGTTTGTGAATCTTGAACTGTTTGGCGGTAGATCGGACAAACTTATAGCCAATGTCGACAAGTCGGGACTTGCTTCGTTCAAACCAAGTTTACCCTATGTGCTACTGGCTGCTGCCCTTGCTCTTGAAAGGGACTCGGTGTAAAGTTCCTCGTATTTCGATGCCGAAGAATCCCAGCTGAAATCCATATTCATGTCCTTTTGAACGAGTTGTTTCCAGCTCTGTTTGTTGTTCTTGTAGAGGTTAAATGCACGCTCCAATGCGCTGTTTATTCCCTGTCGATTTTTCATATCATCCGATGTTCGAGTACGATTAAGAGCAAAAGAAATGATATTGGGAAGTGAATCAGTGATCGGGGTAGGGTGACAGAAAATAACTAATAACAACAGATTGAAAGTTTGGATTCTGGTTAATTGTATTCCAAGAATCCCAGAGTTACCTGTTCATCAGGAGTTGTAAATGTAAATCCATTTCGAACATGGAGAGGAATAGCCTCGTCGTCAACATCGAAAACACTACAGAAGAAAATTACAAAAGAACAAGCTTGTGATTTTTCAGTCAAGTAACTTCATATTTGTGGATTGGCATACATAATTCAGGTAAAGTTGTTCACCTGTCGTTTAGGCCGCCGGTTTTTCTTGCAATGGGCACTGAGCCATATCTCATTGCAATCATCTGGATGAACATATCAATCATAAATAAGAAAATGGGAAACTTAAGCAGAGGCTCAGATATTCAAATGGTTGGCCATTTAAGAGTAACAGGTACGGATAAACATGTTTCGATCTGGTTATTTTTTATACAACAAGATTGTTAAAGCTGAAGTTATGGAGCATACCTGTGTAAGGCCACAAGGCTCAAAAATAGATGGAATGATGAACATGTCCGATGCTGCGAAAATGGAATGAGAAAGAGACTCGTCGTATTTTAGTATTAGCCGGACGTGTTCATGACTTTGAAATTGGTTTGATATACCCTCAAATTCCCTCTGCAATGAAAGCAAGGAAAAGGATTAACTAAAAGAATCTCAGTCTACTTACGGCGTCGAACAATGAAAGTAAGGAAACTGGTTAACTAACAAAACAGCTCTATCATCATATGATAAGCCAGCAGCATTAAGCTTAAATAAAGCTACTTTGCTGATGAGATCTTCTTTACCACCATTTGCTATTACTCCCTAATTTACTACACAGAAAATAGCAGTAGAGGTTCACCTGAATGTGGGGAACTGGACTTGAACCAAGCAGTACAAACTGACCGCCCATCTCCAATGATCGATATATGGCATGTTTAATTAGATGCACACCTTTCTGTGGAACCAACCTCGTTATGCAACCCACCTATTCAATCGTAAAAAGAAACTTCTAGTAAGAATCTGGGCACCATTCAGTTAAGGATGCAATGTTATCGGAAACCAAAGGCGCCTTAGGTTGACATTGTACACTTGGTTTATTTTCAATATTCAGTTTGATTTAATCATATCAGAAAGAGGTAAATTGTCGATTTAGAAATAAAATTACCAATGGCCGTTGATCATCAGCAGATGAAAGCCCTAGCTGCCTTCGGATGGCAGCTTTATTATCTGCTTTCCCTTGCATATCATTAGCACTATACTGCACTTTGAGAAAATTATCAGTGGCAGGATTCCATGCATCAGTATCGATCCCGTTTAAGATTCCCACAAACTTTCTTGAGTGAGAATTAAGTGTTGAATGTAGGCCTTTTCCTCCCTGTAAAAGTTAGGGGGAATGATTTTGTAGTATAACCTTTAAATCATTAAAGAAAATGTTATTGAAAGAAAAACTACAAAATATTCATACCTCAGCGGTTCGGACCTCTTGTGCATAAGTTGGTGATACTGTTGTCACTATGTTAGAGAACACAATTGCACCCTGAAAAAAGAAGGGAAATTAGAAAAAGAATACCAAAGAAACTCTACTTTCAATAAAATGGTGATATTTGTTATAGGCTTATAGCCAAACCAGTGATTACAGCACCTTAACAGGATTGACCCTATCAGGTGATGTGTTATCCTGCATTCTATCAGGTCTATTTAACTGCTCGGCATCCAGACCACATGATGCCAATTCTGAAGCAGATGCAGCTCCTTGGTACTCAAAATTGTGGCAAGTAAAACATATTCGAGCAGAATTTAAACCTTTTGGAGCATACAAGTCCCAGTAAAGTGGTGCCTGAAAATGAAGAAACACTTCGGTAAACAGAAAACATTAAATCAGGTGCCAAAAGAAACATGGGGCCAAAATGCCATACAACAAAAGCTGTCTGCCAATCATGGCAATGAATTATATCTGGTTTCTTGCCGGCTTGAAGAAGCAACTCAAGCGCTGCACGACTGAAATATGAAAAACGATTGAAATCATCATGCTCTCCATAATATTGTCCTCTCCAAAAGAACTTGTTGGGATGATGAGGCTCAATAAAATAAACCGGAAGACCTGTGAATTGAATTGCATTAGAATGCATAGCTAATAGATAACATGGAACTGAGAGGGAAAGAAAAAAATTCTCACCTTCAACAGTACCAACCCAAATTTTATTTTGAAATAGTTTGCCATCAAAATACGACTCTACCGTCACATCTAAGGCCTGTACCAAAGTAAATAAATAAAATAAAATCATCACAAGCCTACATTGGTCTATGATCTTAGTGCTTCTCAAGTAAGACTACACACCCTTAAGTCACGAATTCCATCATATTGAATACAATCATATTTTGGGAGAACAATCTCTACAAGGTGTCCTTTCTTCTGCAATGTTTTACCAAGACCTGTCACAACATCTCCCAAACCGCCAACCTGATTGAAAACTAACATGTAAGACTATGCAAGTAGATGGATTAAGGGTTTGGAGGTGAAAATATACTAAAAAGGATAAGACTTTTAATGTATGTTCATTAAAGATTAGCCAAGAAAGCAACAAATATGAGGGGCTAAGTCTTACCTTAGCAACTGGTGCCATCTCAGCAGCGATATGAATGACATGCAACCCTGAACTAAAGATCAACAAATGGACAAGTTAAGAAACAGCAGTAATGAAGGAAAATTGACTGGTTAAATGCAAGTACCTAGTTTGTGATGATGTCAGCCGGAGAAATGTAGATATAACTTCGCGCTCATTCTTTTCTTTGCATCCTGTATATGCATCACGAATGCGTCGGTCCTTCTTCCACACCAGTTCTCTCAAAATCTTTGCATCACTGTTGGATATTTTCTTCTCAAGCACCCAACCATCAATAGTAAGCAATAAGCAGCTCCAAAATTCCCAAGTCATATCAACCGGTCCATTTGTTGTCCTTTTCTTGCTTTCTTCTTTCAAATTATTAAGAGTATCCTGAAATTCCTCTAGAGATTCTTGATATAATTGAACATAAGAATATATCTCTTGATCAGACTTTTGAAGATGCTCCTCCAATAGTTTTATCTTTTGCTGCATGAGTTCATTATATTGTTGCATTTTCTCGGATGACACCTTATGGACATTAGCCTCTTCAAGAGATTCTTCCAATTTATCAACCTTGTTTTGAAGATCCTGGGTTTGCTGTATCACTAAAATGGCTTGATCAGCCTGTTTAGTTGCCTTATCCAGTGAGTGTTGCAAAATTTCTACCTTTTCCCATAGCTCCTGGTATTCATCCTTTAGAGTAGAAATTTTTGAAGAGTCTTGCTGAGAAACCAGCAATTTAGACTCCAACTCCTTCACAGAGGACTCTAGCAAAGAGCTTTCATTTTCCAGCTTTGTCATGCGTTCATCAGTGTCCGTGACATTGCTAATCATAGACTTAAGTACTTGGATATCATCATTTAGGGCTAGATTCTCTGTCCTCAATGTATCAACCTCCTTTATAAGAGAATGAACATAACTATCACGTGCTAAAAGCTCTTCCTCGTTCAAAAGTTTGTTCTGATTCTCATACAGTTCAAGCTCACCCCTGGCGATCAACTCATTTCGCAACTTCTTTAACTGACCTTCTAGGAGCTCAGCATGTATCCTTTTTTCAGAAGCAACTTTAATCCGTGCATCAGCCTCTGCCAATCTCATTTCCAAAGTGTTAATTTCTCCTTGCAATGTCTCCTTCTCACCGAGAATATCACGAAGATCTTCTAGTGCATGAACCCGAGCTTGATTAAGAAGAAGGATATCTACATATTTAGAAACAAATGAAGTTATACAAAGGTGCATACCAAAATGTGTACTACATAGATACAAATTCAACAGTTTCTTAACAGCAAGACATCCTACTTCTCTCTGCATTTTTTATCATGCCTATCATGTCCTCTAGTTGAACATTTGAGAGCTCTTGTCCGCCATCTATGTTTATGGCCTGCAAAAGAGAAAATGACTAATATTTTAAGTTTAAACCTTCAATTTACATAGTTCCTATTAAGAAAACAGAACAAGGAATATAATACTTATGATTAATTATTCCCCCAAGACCTGATGTGTCCATAACTCTAACATAAAAGGAAATCATTTTTATCGAAACTGCAGGATACTGATAATCCATCAACAAAGAACTCAGTGCTTGAAGAATGGGAGTAAATAAATACGAATCTTAATTATTAATGAGAACCCATAACTACTATAATTGCTGGACAAAAAATTAAGCAACAGTAAATGTGTTCAATTATTCTTCCAATTCACCATCATTCTGTAAAAGTCAAAAACATTAACAAATCATATTAAAATATCCCAAAAAAAAGTAGCACCAAAGCTTTTGATAAATCATATTAAAAAACGAGTCCAGATTCACAACAGACTTATTGATAAATGAGAGTACCAAAGCTTTTGTCACAGCAGGCAGCAGAAGGCCGTTCACAATCTGTTCATCGGTATGCTCCACATTTCCGTTAGTCTCAACGGCAGAGACAGATAGAATGCCCAAATTATATCCATCGATAGGCTCTACATCTGTCACAGTGTCATCTTCATCTTTACATTTAGTTTCATGATTTACAAAATGCTCCATTTCAACGCCATTTATGACAGAGTTTTCAGGTTCAGTTTCCCCGTCGCCGATCGGCTGCAACTCTGCACGTATTGGAATCCGCTCAGAAGGAGGCTTCTTCCCTCGCTGTCTTTTATGATTCGCACTGCATAAAAATCAATAAAAACATAAAAAAGTGGATCATATATCAACAGAAAAGCATACTCCAGTTGTTGATTTAAAAACCGACAGTTATAGAACGAACTGTTCACGAAATACCGCTTATCACAGTCATTATCACTCAATCTCATTTACTAACCATGCGATTTACTAATTCGCGCCAATTTTTTCACTGAGAAAGCAAATTTCTAGCAGAATAGTATCAAGCCGTTACTAAATTTAAACCAAACGAAGTTCTCTTCAATGAAAAAAATTCAAAATCAAAATGAACCGGTGCCTTAACAACAGATTAAACAAAAAAATAGAGTAAAATCGATCTTTCAAAACGGCTATAGATACAGGAAACAAAAAATACCTGAGATTACGTTGCCGCGTTTTGCAAAAAGCCGGGAGAAAGCGAGGGGAAGGCAAAAACAGCAATCTCATATTCAGATTCATCTTATAACTATAATCAACCTTATTGTTTTTATAATTACTGTTACTCAAACTGCAACAGCCATGGCTGAAAAAGCAGGTCGATAGATTTGCAGACATTTCTTAATAACTGTTAGTTTGAAGTCCGTGAGAAGATTCGGCTTTCTCTGTATCACTCGACGAGGTTGATGGAGAGCACGAATAACCGTTTTCTTTGGCGCAAGGTTAGCTTGCTGCCGGAAGCCAAAAGCTTAGCATTTTTAAAAAAAAATAGAATAATAAATATATCTTAAAATGCTGATAATAAGAAGATAAATATCTTAAAATTCTGATAATATCTTACTGGAGGGAATGGACTCTTTTCAATTGATGAATTTTGTTGAACAAAAAGTAAATTGAATGTTTTTTTTTATTAATTTTATTGGACAAAAAAATTGGTCTCCCTCTCTATATATACATGCGGTGATTTAGTGTTTTGTCACAGTATACGAGTTTTGTTCAAAAAAGAGAGTCACGGTATACGAGTGTTTGTAACCTTATCTTAATCCAAGGGAGGAAAATTCTAGTGTCTATCGTAGAGATGTAAAGAATTCGTATTCGACATATTCTGATTTTATAGGGTCTGATATTTTTATGAAAATTTAGATTTTGGATAAAATTAGATTTTTTAAATAGTTGGTGGAGCGGGTCGGATTTAGAGAGAACACGAACCGTTATTTGACGCTTAAATTATGTTTTTTTTCGAGTTAGGCGACCAGGCTATTTTTTTGGGACCAAATAAGTACCTAACGTTTCATTTCATGACCCATATAAAGTTTTTAATTCTCACCATTAAAGTACACATGTCATCTTCTAAAAATTTTAAATTATATTAAAAATAAATAAAAGAGCAAAACTATTTACACATAAGAGGAGCAAATATTAAAATAAGGGATAAAAATTTTCTACCTTTTTTCGGTACCCTATATATGCCCATACACTCAAAATTAACTTTAGGGTTTAGGGTTTTAGGTTAGGAGTTATGGTTAGTGTTTAGGGAATTTAGGGTATGGTGTATTTTTTAGGGTATAGGGTATAGGGTATAAGATTTAGAATTTAGAATTTAGAGTTAGGGTTAGGGCTTAAAATTTAATTTTGTAGTGTTTTTTAGTGTTGAGGCATATGTAGAGGCATCGAAAAGGGACAAACGAATTTTATCTGAAAATAAGTATATAACGATCAAAAATATCTTACTCGAGGCAAGAACTCTCCTAACTCAAAATACTTATACAAATACAAATATGTGATGTTCATAATACCGCGCTCGTAATATGACAAATGCACATACAAGGCAAATGGTCCCAAAATAACCAAGTAAGCGAACAATAATTTCTCAAATGGGGTACATTTCCACACCAACAAATAAGCATATACAACATACGTTAAAGTAAAAATTCGCTAGGAAAAATATTACATTCAGAATACAAGTTTTGAGAGCCCAAAATATCAGGGGATAATAAAAAAATCAATTATAATACAATTCAAGTGTTCATACTACTTTTCTGCGAATGAACATCAGAATTTATATTTATGTATCACCACTTCAAGGAAAAAGATTCACAATGCGAACACTACAATAGACGCATAATTTCAACTTTATAAGTTATTCTCTATAAATTTCTCATTCTTAGGAGGCAAGAACTCCAAGGTTATTTAATTAGCTATAACCTATGAATATTTACCGTCACATGTCAAAATCAGATGGCCCGCGGTGAATGAACAAGGCTACAAACAGTATAATAAAAAGGACATCCGGGGATCGACGAAACAACGCACGTGAACGTTGCGGACTACAATACCTGAGGTCGCTCGTGAATCGTGCGACACTTTTGCAACCTGTGGCGAACAAGCAAGGCTATAAGCAACATCGCATTCAGCGATCACGTGACGTGACTACACACAAAATCGCTAAGGAATGCAGAGTGAACATGAGACGAGACGAACTGACGATACATGTGATCCACGCCAACACCAAGTCACAACAAACTTACTAAAATACAAGTCCCCCTCGATTAACATGTGACTCAGTTCATCTAACCCCTTTATAAGAGTCATGCACCCTCAAATAGGGGCCAGACCCCCCATAAGTTATATAAGCTGCCATGCATGGCCAAAACTCAAGCTCTTCAGGCACCATGAAAATCTCCTCATTTCTATTTCGACCACCGTCGCACCATCTCCAAACTCTGTCCATTTTGATCATCAACACTTTTAAATGATAATAATACAATGTTTTTTGAATAATATGTCGGTTGAATTTTATTAAAAACCAAAATAAAAAAACAATTCAAAAGAAATAAAATTGTAGTTGAAAAATAGCAAAACACAATGGTTATAAATAAAAGAAACTCAAAAAAGTGAACCATCATATCAGTAAAACATATTCAATGAGCTGTAAAATAGTGATAAAGATAAAATACCGGAAAAAGAGAAACATAGAGCAAGACTTCTAAACAAATGATCCCCTACGAATGAATTGGTATATTATTTTTAAAAAGATTGAAATTTATTTTTTCTAGTGATTATATTATTAGATTTTAGGGTAATGTTCACAAACGGTCACTGAACCTTGTTAAAAAAATAAAACAGTAACTAAACTTTTATAATGTTACAAAATGACAATTAAACTTTGTGTTTTGTAGCAAAATGGTAACTAGACGTTAAACTTCGTTAAGTGTCTGTTATAAAATTTTGTATAATAGCACATTTAATCTTTCATATTTACACATTCAATCAATTTAGTCTTAATTCGAAACAATTTACTAAATTTAACCCTAATAATCTATATATATTCTTTTAATTTAATCCTTAAAGTAAATTTTCAAAGTTGCTTGGTTGGCAATCCGACAGAGGCCTCTTTGTCCAATGACTATGAAACCTTTACTATTACAAACGTAGCTAATAACTGGTGGATCCTGTAAAACCTTCCATCAATCAAACCCCAACAGTTTCTCCAATCATGGTTGGATTTGTTTCATATTTTGAGTGCGTAAATATGAAAGATTAAATATGTTATGTAAGATAGGTAATTATTTATGGATGATAGCTAACTCGACCCACCTAATCTAATTAAATGGAAAAAAATCCAATAAAATGTGGATTTGATCCGTTTGAAGTGGGTAGCGGATGGAACAGTTGATGGATTCGGGTGAAAAATTTTCAACCCACCATCCGATTCGTCATCCGCCCCATCCATCGCTATATTATTAATTTTAAAAAGTATTTTAAACTTTAGACTTTTTTAAGCTTTTGTTTATTATTGGGAAATGAAAATTTTGTTTATGTAGATTCTGTTGTATGTAAGATTATTTGAAAATTTAGAATTTAAATAATAGTTGACTTTAATGTATTAAATATTAAATGTTTTTAGTAAAATTTTACATTTATTTTTAACTATATTTTTTTAATAATAAAACTCATTTATGATCAGATTCACTCGCCTCATCCGCGGTTGATAGGTGGAGCGGATTTGAGTCAATGATCAAGCGGGTGGTGGGTGGGTTAGGTGACGATTTGAGATACAGATGACGGGGTGGGTGAAGCTCCAACCCACCCAAATCCGACCCGTTGCCAACTCTTGTGTTATGATACAAAATTTTATAACAGACACTTAGCAGAGTTTAATGTCTAGTTGCCATTTTGTTATAAAACACAAAGTTTAATTGTTATTTTATAACATTTAAAAGTTCAGTAACCGTTTGAAGAGATTTACCCTAAATTTTAAATTAACTAATAACAAACATATGACTTTTTTTACACATAGAAAATAATAAAAAACTAAATACCAACGTGGCAGCCATTGTTAATTATTTATCAAAATGATACGTTTTTACTTAAAGTGAGGGAAAGTACAGACGACTGGATGTGTGTAAGTGCAACTGATAAAGCCCTCATTTTATATGATTTTCGAATAAAATGCGATCAAACTTGATAACCAAAGAACTACATGGAAAAAGGAAAAACAATGAAGGAAAAGGGTTTATGGGTTTAGGGTTTAGGTTAGAACTAAAAGTTTGATGACTTATGATATTACCTTAAAAACTAAACCCTAACCTCTAAACTCTAAATTCTAACCCTAAACCTTAAGTTCTAACCACTATCCCTAAATTCTAAATCCTTACATATAAACCCATAAACCCTACACCTTAAACTAAGTCCCTAAATCCTAAAAATAAAGCGTTTGTAGAAACTTTTAGTTTCCACCGCTAGAGTATAAGATAATAATCCTTAAAATTATACCATGTGTCATAATCTCAGAGTTTGATAAATCAAAAGGACTAAAAATGAGAAAAACTGTCACATAGGGACTAAAATGACAAAAAAGGTGAAGGATCAAATTAGGATGATGGTAAAGATTAGGGATTAAAATTTATTTATTTTGATGAAAGGGATTAAAATTATTTTATGGGAAAACTACCTAAATCATCACTCAACTTTGGTCATTAGACCTATTTTAGTCACTCAACTTTAAAAACGCTCATTTTTATCACTCAACTTTCAACATTGTGATGTTTTCATCATTCCACCGTTAGCTCAGTTAACACCGTTATGACATGGCTCACATTCTGAATATATAGTATGATAAACAATATGTTAACTAGTTAGCTTCTACTCACCAGCACTTTGGCCGCTTTGCCGTCTGATTCACTGCATGATCTGCCATCCTTACCGAAGATCGTGGTCTTAGGGGTCTCACATTCTGAATTCTTATGACTGCCAGCATCATCACTATAGCAGCCATCCGAAGCATTCATTACGGAGTCTACAAAGTTTGAAATATATGCATCATTTTCATTCGTGCTGTGCATGTGCTCAAACTCCACCCCACCGGAACAGTTTCCAACATGATCAAACATCCAAGGTGCCTGCTTCGCTTCAATCTGGTTGTGTAATGGAGAAAATAGTGGCTCTCCCATTGGATCGAAAAAATGATTCAAAGCTTCTTCAAGTAGATCCACCTGAAATCGAACAATGTAAGTTCCATAGAAATTATCACAAAATCTATATCAAAATTCAGGAAATTTTTTTCTAATACACCTCTGCAGGGGCTATATCAGCCACCTGATCCATTTCATCATAAGCTTTATAGCCATCCCAGTTGCACTCGAGTTTAGGTTCAACAGCTTTAGAAACCAGTTCACCAGACAAACCGAAAAGACGAGTTTCACCTGTATTGAACACTTTTTCGGCTTCCCCTTGCACTGCAGGCGAGTCTCGAGGCACTTCTAACACCGATACCATGTCTTCGGTAAGAGACGACACAGCAGGGCCAACTTCATCACCGTTGAAATCTTCAATGGTTTCATCTTGTTTCTTGAATAGACGACAAATTACAAATGCATTCTGGAGGAGAAATGAAAACAACAAATATAAGAACAAAAAATGATCCAAAGAAGAATAAAAGTAAATCAAGAACAACATATTACCACAATTGGAGCAACAATTAATCGGCTAAAAGCAGTTCATTATGTAAACTAAATTCCCACCAATACTAGGAAATCGAGCATATTTTTCGAATCAAAACAGAGGTAAGAAGAAAGTAGGAACCTGTCCGGGCTTGGTGGCGTCAAGCTCATCGAGGGTAGTACAATACTCATGCATAACCCAATTGGTCCGTTTCCCCCTAGGAGCCCTGCCATTATAAAACACCAGAGTCTTCTTCATGCCGATCAAGCTCGACCCAGACTTAATCTTCCGGTCCTTGCCCGTTGCTTTCCAGTAACCGGCCTCGGTAGCCCTGTTGAGCCTGTTTCCGGTCGGGTACTTCCGGTCAATCGGGCAAAAGAAAAACCACTCTGGGTCTCTAGTCTTAATAGCAGACAAGTGAGGCAAATCCCATGGCTCGCATTTACAAACATCGATTTCACGAATGACATTGATCTCATCGTTTTCAGTCCCGTTTATCTTAGACCGTAAGTAAAAATCGATTAATTCCTCGTCTGTCGGTCGGAGTCGGAATCCGATGGGGAGTGAATTTAGGGTTACAGAGGATTTTCACGTGTTTTCCCTTTAAGTACCCCAAATGTTTTATTTATTTATTTTATTAATCCAACATGGCATAAAAAATTATTTTATTAATCCAACATGGCATAAAAAATTATTAAAATAAGTCATGTCATTATGGTGTTAACTGAGTTAACGGTGGAATGATGAAAACATTACAATGTTGAAAGTTGAGTGATGAAAATGAGCGTTTTTAAAATTGAGTGACTAAAATAAGTCTAATGACCAAAGTTGAGTGAAGATTTAGATAGTTTTCCCTATTTTATCCTTTAAAACATCTCGAAAATCCAGTGGATTTGGGGAAACGTCCCGAGCTTGTAGTTGTATCTTATAAAACCCGTTTACTTTTTTGTTTCTTTAATCTCTTCTTCCCGTCAAAGTCTTCTTCTCAATCGCGCTAATATTTTCAATTTTATCTTAAAAAAATAATTCCAAATTCCTTTGATCCCTGGATTTGGAACAAACAATTTGATTTCCACTGTCTAAATATTCGTGGTTAATTATCCGTTTCAATAATCAAAATCTTCAAATCAAATCCTTTCAATCTGGTTTGTTTTATTTACCACAGAGATCAATAGATGGAGAAAAACACCGGCTGTCCTTTCTCCAATTTATCATCAAATCTCGGAATCTCTTGTTTCATCGCCTTCATTACAGTTATCTTAGTCCGAGTTCTTTACGTCATTTACCGAACCGGCAAGCCGCTGAACAAAAGATCTCCGCAGCAGACTCTCAGCACTCTCATTGTTTTAGGTTCAGGTGAGCTTCAGATTTGTTTTATTTGTTTCCTTATTTCCTTTTAAATTTACGATGTTTGGTTATGATATTTTGGATTTTGATTTCTCCGTGTAGGAGGACACACGGCGGAGATGATTAATCTCTTGTTAGTTTTGCAAAAGGATCGGTTTACACCGAGGTTTTATATCGCAGCTGCTACAGATAATATGAGTCTTCAGAAAGCTCGCGTGTTGGAGAATTCTTGGGCTGATTCGGTAAAATTTGATGCTTAGAATTTTCATTATGTTATTGACTGCTATTAAGATTTTGTTTATTACTTTTTTCTTCCTTTTGATTTCAATTTGGTTAGTGTGAATTTTTGTTACAATTGATTTGCATCGTTAAGCAATGCTCTAAACAAGATCCTAATTGCGGATACTGAATTGTGATCTACTGGATAATAGGCTAATTGCTGTCTAAACTAGTAGATCGGTTAATATCTTACCGACGTATGTATCCTTTTAATGTACCATTCAAAGTCCTATGGCTATTAGTTTGTAAAAGGTTAAGTTGTACATGAGTTTGAAATTGGACGAAGGATTGCTTGCCTAGTTGTGTTTAGTATTAAGAAGTAGAACTAGGTTTCATAACCATTTTCCTGCTTTGCTGGTCAAATAAGAGGTTTCCTTCTTAAATTTATTTCAACAGCAGAGTGGAGTTGAGAGAATCTCTGCAGAGTTTATGCAAATCTATAGAAGCAGGGAAGTTGGTCAGTCATATGTAACCTCCGTTTGGACAACTTTAGTTGCTACGGCTCATGCATTGTGGCTGATGATTAAAATCAGACCTCAAGTGGTATTTTTCTGTTTCTGTTATGTTAACTTTTTTCCTCCAGTTTTGTTGCTTTTACTAAAAAATGATGATAGAAATCAAATTTCCTGTTATGAACTTTAATGGCAGGTTCTTTGCAATGGCCCTGGTACTTGTATTCCTCTATGTGTGATTGCTTTCATTTTCAAGGTTTGTTTGTTTTCCCTTGAAGCCATTTTATTTTGTATTTCCTTTCTCTCTTTGACAAAACTGATGGAATTTTTCCAACCAAAGAAAAGAACAAGATGATGAAGTTAAAAGCATAAACATTTCTATTTTTCTACATCTAAGAAAATTGGAATTAGCCATTTTTCTTGTAAATTTTGCTTGCAGGTGATTGGGATCAGATGGTCATCCATATTTTATGTTGAGAGCATTGCAAGAGTAAAAAAGCTCTCTTTAAGTGGTTTGTTGCTTTACAAGTTACAGATTGCAGATCAGTTCTTTGTGCAATGGCCACAACTGCAGAGAAAATACCCTCGAGCTCATTATGTTGGTTGCCTGATGTAGTGAATTGAGTCTGCTGCGGATGGGTACTCATACTTAACCTTATAGGCTTTCTTTTCGTTTTCTTTTTCAGACTTAAATATTGTATTCTGCATTCTAAAGTTTCTTTTCACTTCCCCTTAATTAGGATTTAGTATTCCCTGGTTGGGTTGGATTGATTACTGCAACATGATCTAACATAGACCATAGTATTTGGCCAAAAGGAAAGAAAGTGATGGAATGTGATTTGTCTTGAATTTTTGACACTATTAACTACAGTTGCACATTAGTCGTGTTATTTAATAAACTACTAGCAGATCGTTTCACGACCTGCATATTAAGTCCTTAAAGTTTTTGGCAAATAACTTCTCAGGAGTGAGTTTCTAGTTCGACATATCTAAAACCTTTGCATGTGTTTCTCTGTTTAGAAGTTTTTTGAACAAGAGTTGTGTCAGTGAAAGCATCAAGGCACAACAAGCAGACACTGACATCATGTAGTAATCTACATGCATATTTCCTTTGGAGACTTCAGTGTGGCTTGCTAGACCAGTTATCAAACATCAGGACATAGTAGCACTAGTGAATTGATTATAAAAAGAGGTAACTTTTGTGAATGAAGGGAAATGTTGATACTCAAAGGTGTAAGAGTCCCGTAGAATACATCAAAGTTGTATACTGCTTGCCCATCTGCAATACAACTTTTAGGTGGTGAGAAGTAGTGACGATGAATCGGAATTTGGAATTCTGCAATTTGCACAAGTGTTGTTACCCATATTCTATTCCCGCCCTTGTCGTGGTATTGTCATCCCAAGAGTGGACGCTGACTGGTCAAAGATTACAAAACATGCTTACATGATAATGAGATCCTCCACTTATAGTTTCTGGGTGCTCGCCAGTTTCTTGCTATTCAGCCACTGAGGTGAGTTTTCTTCCTTTATTTATTGAATTGTTAGGAATAATTACCGATGTGTCAAATGAGCTTTTGCATAGCTTCAAAGTGAAGGAGCCATAGGTTGATATGCGTGCTTGTTCAATGCATGTGAGGTGGATTATGGGACATGTAAAAAGTTGTTAACTGTGAAGGTTAATTAAATTTGAGAAAGTACAAATTCTTTTAGGTTCTTATTTGGTTGCTTAATCTTGATTTTAAACCAGAAGGATGATAATGAGAAGATAGCTTGAATTCTATATTGAACTAGATTAAATTTTTAAACATTTTTTTTTTCATAACAAAGAGGAAAAAGGATCATTGTTTGCATTTTTTCTGCTTAATGACAACAGATAAAATCATATGCTTCATGCAATTAGTGAATTGATTTGACCATTTGTTTTCTTTGGTACATCTTGAGTGGCAATAGTCAGAACTTAAGCTCTAGGATCATTATTTTCTCTGATTTGCCGTAAAACCCATTGCTTTAATCAGAGGAAGCATTTATGCTTCATTATTGACACTTATGTTGTGTTCACTCTTAGACTCTTGATCATCAAGATATTGCTGGTAGGCATATGAAAGAAAGCCCCAGAGAGCCAAAACTGCGGCAACTCCTTTTATACAATCCATTTTGTCGTCGAAAAGGATAACAGCTAGAATCAGAACAACAGGCAACGCGACAACGATTACGGCATTTGCAAATAAAGAAGACACCTCAAAAAGCAGTGCTGTGCTTCCGAGGACGAAGCCCTGCCACAGTATGCATATCCATACTAAAACCATGATATATGATGTCTTTCCTAGTTCATATTCTTCCATTTCTCCCTTGAGACCTTTCCATTCTCTGCTAATAAAAAGTCCCACCATGATCGCGCTTGCTGCTACTAGTGACTGATAGATTATCATATCCATGACTGCTGAAAATGATTCCCTTTTTATGACCTTCCGAAAGCAGAATTGTGTTAAAGAAAGCGCCAACCCGTTTGTAGCTGATGCAGCGATGGTGCATATGAACCCGATCACGTACTTCCCGCTCGACATATTCTTGTGAGTTGAAGAGTCTTCATGAGACACGAGGAGGATAGAGGAGATGGTGAGAAGGATTAGAGAATTGATTATGAAAGGAGTGAACTTTTGTGAATTGAAAAAATAAGAGAAGAAAGCATTGAAAGCTAACTGTGATGTACAGATGAGTGAATATGTAGAGACAGGAAGGTATCGCAACCCAGTCGAGTAAAGAAAGCAAAATGCTGCTACAAGTAGGCCAAGGGAGACATAAACCGATGCAAGAACCGCAGTGGACGGTGGGGGACTTGTGCTGGAACTGGTTGCAGTCGAGTTCTTCAGAGGCGAGAAGCAATAATAAAGAATGAGAATTGGGAATCCTGCCAGTTGCAGAAGTGTTGCTAGCCATTGGCTCTTTCCACCTTTCTCAAAGTACAATCTTCCCAACAATGTAGCCCCTGCTTGGCCACTAAGCATACAGAGTGTAAACAAACCTATCCGTAGCCACCGTTTATAGATTTTGGAAGTAGTTGCCGTTGACCGATTGATTGAAACGATAGTCTGTTCCGTTGAAACCATTGTCTGTTCCGTTGATGCCGGTTCTTCGGTCTCCTGAACTGGTAAGAAAATCACACAAAGGATTCGCTTAGGGTGGACGGACCAATGATTATGATCAACTTATTCTTCTATACACCTGTTGGGTAAGTAAGGAACTCGATATCTTTCAAGTAAGGTTTCGAGTTTGAGTATATAGGTCGAAGAAACAACATCAAGAAAGCTTGTTTATTGGATTCGATCCAACTCAATTCTAGATTTAACCGGAGCAATGGTAATTAGCGAACATTAAGAGTATAGACAATAAAAAAACAATCTTTTAAAATGCTTTAATAAAGCTAACGAACCTGTGATTTTGGCTGTTGCAGTGGCTCAGTCCTCAGCAGCAAAAGATCAAGTGATGTGGAAAAATAAGAACCAAAAATATATTTATAGCCTTAGCAAAATTATCTCTTTCGTATATTATAGCAATGGCCCAGAGAATTGGTTCCAAAGAATTTGTCCTTACACCACCATCATGTTAATTATTGCACCATTTCAGGAAAGTTGGTGTCGACATTCATGTAATCACATCACATGGTTTTTGCCTTTTTTGGCCAACATACACATAATGTTTTTCAACCTCGGGTCGGGTCAGATTTTTTAATGAAAAATTAGGTTTGATTTAGGTCGGGTTTTTATTAAGGTTGGGGTCGAGTTGGGTTTAGGGTGAAAAATATCCTATCTGATTCGGGATTAATTGTGTAATTTTTCTTTAATTTTTAGGGATATTTATAACAATAGCCCCTCTTTATATATATATATATATTTATAATTAGGTCCTTAAAATTAAATTTTTATTTACAATTTAGTCCTTAAATTTATAATTTTTTACAATTAAGTTCTTTAAAATTATTTTTTACAATTAGATCCTTAAAACTTATTTTTTTCTATAAGCCGGGTGCGAGTATAGAGTATTTATTTTTAGGTGAGTCGAGTTTTTTAAAGGATATGTTTGGGTTGAGTGTGGATATAAAATATATATTTTCGGATCGGGATCGGGTGGGCCAAAACCCTGACCCGACCTGTGCCCATCTCTACTTTTGAGACTAAAAGCAATGCATAGCAAATAGTTTTTCAGGTCAAAAAGGCTTTACAATTTGAGTTGAATTTTTTTTTCTAAAAAATGAAAATTTTAGATTTTTTTACCACAAATATGTTTTTGACCCCCAATCTAACTTCAAAATAACTATTTTCATTATATATTTTAAAAAGGGAAAATATCACATTGACCCTTAATAAAAAAAAACATACTACACTACACACCGTTTTTTAATTCGGTCTCATGGGCCATGGCCTCTACCGGAAGCACTGCACCTCTAGTGGAAGGGTTGTTTTTATTTTACCACTTTCATCTTTTCTAAAGTTATTATCATAAGGGAAAACTACCTAAATCATCACTCAACTTTGGCCATTAGACCTATTTTAGTCACTCAACTTTAAAAATTCTCATTTTCATCACTCAACTTTTAACATTCTGATGTTTCCATCATTCCACCGTTAACTCAGTTAACACCGTTATGACATGGCTTCTCAAGGGTTTGTTTTAAAAGATGTTGAGAAAAGAGAAGCTCCGGTTCAATCAAAATTTGCCCCTCCACCTCCAATGCCACCGCAGCCTCCACCAAATAGAACTCCAGCAGCAGCACCGCCGCCTCCGCCACCTGTTCCAGCAAAAGGCCCTTCCCCGCCACCACCTCCGCCTAAAAAAGCGGGTGGTTCAGTTACGTCCTTGAAACCTCCTCCAGCGGCCAGAGATAAGTCCGGCAGGGGTAAAGCAGGGGAGTCTTCTGGAGATGGTGATAATAATTAGGTGAAATTGAAGCCATTGCATTGGGATAAGGTGAACAAGAAGAATGTTGATCATTCCATGGTGTGGGACAAAATCAATGGCGGATCTTTTAAGTAAGTTTTCGACTTTTCAATTTTACTGTTTCTCGATCTATTAAGCTGAATTTGTTCATTTTTCTGACCAAATTTGCAATTGATTCTTCAGGGTTGATGATGATCTTATGGAAGCTTTATTTGGATATGTGGCAACAAACAGGAAATCCCCTACCAGTGAAAAGAACACAAAGAGTGCTAACACTAGCTCACCAGCACAGATCATGTCCAAGAAATTGAAATTCCTTTGGCACTAAAGGCCAAGTTGTAAGTACTTCTATTTCTTCTGTTACTATTTTCATTCTCTTCAGAATACTATTTGGTTTAAAAGATTGCTTCTTCCACTTCACAGACTCCATAGTCTTCAAATACTCATCAAAAGATGGCTTGAATTCAAACTCTTTCTCCAGAATACCTCCACCGGAATTAACAACTCTTAGAGCAAGCCTCTGTTTCTTCCTGCTTGGATTCTTTGACCAGAGAGCAACCCCACAAGTTGGTCTCCGAAAATTGACGAACCCACAGCTATAAACTTAAGTGTAAATGCCACTGCTTTCAAAGCTAAACAAACCCATTTGACCTTGAGCACTCACCATAACCAAGAAACACGTGGATTCATCGGTGGATCATACCACTGGAAAAAACCACAAGATTTGTGAAATTTTTTACCATAGTTACTACACCTAAAAAGTCGTCTTCTTAGATTGTTGTTTGTCCAAGAACTCTTCAACGTCGATGGCTTCTCACACCAGCAGATCGGAATTTTATTCCCTTCAGATGACTCCATGTCTTCAACTTCAACCGGCTTCTCAGACTTACCCATCGGTAGTTTTCCCCTTTTTTCAAGTGTTGTAAATTTAGGGTTACAGAGGATTTTTAGTACCCCAAATGTTTTATTTTTTTATTTTATTAATCCAACATGGCATAAGAAATTATTTTATTAATCCAACATGGCATAAAAAATTATTAAAATAAATCATGTCATTGTGGTGTTAACTGAGTTAACGATGGAATGATGAAAACATCACAATGTTGAAAGTTGAGTGATGAAAATAGGTCTAATGACCAAAGTTGAGTGATGATTTGGGTAGTTTTCCCTTATCATAATTATCTATCTATTAATTAGAAGTATGACTGAATTGATCAATAGTTAATCGAAAATCAATTTAGTTAGATTTTTTTTTAAATTAACTACTTTATTTGTTTACTCATTAATATGTATGTAAATTTATATAATTTTTAATATAAATATAATTTACATAATCTTAATTATTATTCAACTATATATAATTTTAAATTATATCTTAAATTTTTTCATATATACATCCATTTTAATATTGTGTCTTAAATTATAGTTTACTTGCAAAACACATCAAACCACTGGGATACCTAATCTCATCGAAACTAATCTTATCGTTAATCTAAATACACCATAAAACTTATTTACGAGTTATTAATCCGAAATTTGATTGAGTAATGGTTCAGTTAATATCAATAATATTGTTATAGATTATTGAATGTTGCATGTTTGAGTGGACTTAGGCACCTCATGACATGAGTAAAAGTATTTGAGAGTTTAGGGGTTAGAAAGATAAATTAAATGTTTTTTTTTTCAAAAAACCCCAAATAAAATTAGTATTTTATTAAATTTCTAACCCATCAGGAACCAACTAGGCATATATATATCCAATACAGCGACAATGGAAATTTTTAGTTTTCACAAGCGCTTTAGTTTTAGGGTTTAGGAATTTAGTTTAGGGTGTAGGATTTAGGAGTTTAGAATTTAGGGGTGCTTGTTAGAATTTAGGTGTTATGGTTATAATTTAGGGTCTAGAGGTTATGGTTTAAGTTTAGGTTTAGGTTTTAGGGCAGTATATTAAGGATATACGTTTTAATCTACAAACCCTAAATTTTAACACTAAACCTTAAATTCTATTCACAATCACTAAATTCTAAACTACTAAACATAAACCCCATAAATTCTACACTCTATAATGAGTCCATAAACCCTAAAACTAAGGCTCTAATAGAAATTAAAAGTTTCCACCGCCAGTGTATTATATATATATATATATATATATATGTGTGTGTGTGTGTGTGTATGAGAGAAAATTATTCAATGCACTGGCGGTTAGTGGTTAGGTTTGGAGGTTTGGAAACTTTAGTTTCCACTAGCGAGTTAGTTTAGGGATTTAGAGTTTAGGATTAAGGTTTGGAGGTTAGTGGTTTAGGTTGTAGGGTATAAAAATTAAGGTTTATGGTTATAATTTATGGTTAGAGTTTAGCCTTTAATATTTGGGTAAACTATACTAATGACCACCGAACTATGGGTTGATATCGATTTGACCACTATATTTTCAATTGTGTTAAATATACCATATAACTATTTAATTGGTTCCGATATAGCCACCTGCCGTTAAAAAAACGAAAAAGTTAACGTGCTGTTAAAATAATTGGTATAATTACACATTTAGTCCCCTTTATTTATACAATCATTCATTTTAGTCATAATTTTAATCTAATAAAATAAATTAATTATTCAATTAGGTGGTGACACGTGTCACCACCTTATTTGAAGGATTTATCTACTTTTATTAGATTTATTAAATTTATTTTCCTTCCCCAATAAGGTGGTGACACCACTAATCGGAGTAAGAAAAATAAAATAGTAAAAGATGGCCACAAGAAAAATCAAACCTAGGTCATTAGGGAAAGAAAGCAACGCTCTTGTCATTAGGCTAAGCATGTTAGAATACTAAATATAATATATTATGTTTGTTATTCTTTTAATTTTTTTTAACTTAATTAGTAATTATTGGAGGTTTAGACCGATAACTTTTTCTGATGTTTTTTTGTGTGTGTATGAATCAATGTAGTTTGAGAATTATCTTCTATTATATCCCTTGTTCATTGACTTCTTGTTCAAGAAGAAGAACCAGGATAATTTTCACAAGCTTCTAACTCTGGCTTGGAGCCCGTTACAGATGTACAAATGAATGTGAGTAATCTGTTGTTTTCTCATTTTTTGTTGCCTGATTTTTATATTTCCCATGGTCTGTTGATTTAGCAATTTTGGGTGGGCAACTTTATCATTTTTTTTTTTTGGTAAACAAGATCTAGAACAAACTACAGTTGAGACTGCCTTCTTGGACATCAAGAAGTAACAGTGTTGCAACCTCCCATGGAGGATCCTCAAACATACAAGCTCCAATCGGACCACCACGAACCATTCTCGCCAATGCATCCGCAACCTTATTCGCGCTGCGCCGGACATGCCGAACCTTCACTTCCCACTGATAAGCCAAAAGCTTATGAATTAACTTCGTCAATGCTGAGCCTTGAAACTCCGATGATTTCCCTTGAAAAATATGCGCAACCTCCATGTTGTCCGTCTCCAACTCAATGCGACGGCAACCTCTCGACCATGCCAATTGCAAACCATCATGCACTGCCCACAATTCAGCTGATAGAACAGAGCATACGCCTATGCTACGCGCACCACCCACTATCCAACTTCCATCGGAATCTCTTACCACAGCCCCAGTTGCAGCTGAGCCGTTTGCAACGTTCACCGCAGCATCCACGTTCACTTTGACATAACCTGCTGCCGGTAGCTTCCAAGTCTCCACAACCAAACCATGGTTCGACAGAGGAGCCGTTCTTATTTCATTAGCATGTAGGATCTCTTCGACAAGGAGATGACAATGGCCAAAAAAATCCCCACGCTCCACAAAAGTCGGGTCCATGATAATGCTACACCTACGCTTCCATAGAGCCCAACAAATTACCACGAACCAGACCTGCCAATCGAGGCGGATCGTTCCACTGCCGGCAGAAGCGACGTTTTCAAGTAGCCACGCATGCTCCTCTTTCAGCATGAACTGCTGATATCTACTGGCCGGTACCACCCTCGACCATATCGCGCGGGCTTTGGGGCAGTCCCGCAACACATGGACAATGCTTTCCTCCGCTCGTCCGCAAATGCTACAGCTGCTTGAGGTTGCCAAATGCCGTCGAGTACGCTCCACATTAGTGAGTAACCTGCCCCGCAAGGCCAACCAAATAAACACCCGGATCCGTTGCGGAACTGGCAACTTCCATACTAACCTCCAGTCGCTAACCGAAACAACATGACTGGACATGCTCAACGCCTTATAAGCCGATTTTGTTGAGAATCGGCGAGTCTCCTCTCCTCTCCAACCAGCCGTATCAGCACCAGCACTTGCCGATGGTGGGCAAACAGCCGCAATATGTGGTAGGATACTGTCCGGAAGTGCCTGGGACAGAAACTCCCAATTCCATTGTCCATTGTGATCAACTACATCACATACCTTCATCGGTGCCGGGGGAGTTAGCGACATGCTAAAACTAGCTAGCGACATCGATAAATTCAACCAATTGTCGTACTAAAAATCCGTCGTCGCACCATTGTTTATGTTCCAGCATAAATTATCATAAATAGCACCCCACAGGTGAGATAGGCCGAGCCAAAGACGCGAACAATTACGTCGTCGCAAAGATTGCGGAATCACGGCACCCCAACCATACTTACTCTTAAGAGCCTTCACCCACAGCTTGTCTGCATTCGAAACAAGTTGGAAACCAATCTTCATAATCAATGCCTTATTTTGTTTATGCATATCTCGGAAACCAATCTTCAATCTGTTACAGTACTCAAATTTTAGAAGAGTTATCAAGGACAAGATATATATACACGGTGGAAATCACAATGACCGTTACTTAAGTGACCTTCATGTAAGTAATTCATTGGCCTTTTAAACATGCAATTCAGCCACGAATCATTTTTGTAACATCCCGTAGTATATTCCTTATACAATTCAGTATAATGTATGTTTTTGGACATAAAATGAAAATTTCCTATTTATGCCATATAAGTATGTCATGTTCGAGTCTTCTAAAATTACATTTATTTTTATTTTATAATCATGACAATCGAATAAGTTATATTTGATAGGTAGTATTTTGTATTATAAATTTAAGTTTGGCTTATTGGTAAACATTTGCCACTTCCACCAAGGATTCTCAAGTTCAAATCCTACCATTACCAATTACATGGCTTTTAATTTTCTTTCTCCATTCGGATAACATATATACCACATATATTATATTTGGTATTCCATATACTAGAAACATTTTTAACCTAGTGGCAAGAGCATTGTTTTTTTCTTCTAATGACCCAGGTTCGATTCCCCTTGAGGCCAACTTCCACTATTTTATTTTTCTTACTCCAATTGGTGGTGACACGTGTCACCACCTAATTGAATAATTTATTTATTTTATTAAATTAAAATTAAGACTAAATTGAATGATTGTATAAATAAAGAGGACTAGATGTATAATTATACCAATTATTTTAACAGTCTCGTTAACTTTTTCGTTTTTTTAATGACAGGTGGCTACATCGGAACCAATTAAATAATTATGTGGTATATTTAACACAATTAAAAATATAATGGTCAAATCGACACCAACCCATAATTCGGTGGTCATTAATATAGTTTATCCAAAATAATAATTATCAGATAAAGAGATTTGGGGGTTGAAAAAATTACTAGACTTAATTTGATTCATGGAAGATTCTAGAAGACCCATCATTCATACTTATGTGAACAGATGATATTCTTTGTTTAGATAGAGAATGTAAATTAAGTAATATTCTGATTTTGTACCATTTGTGTTAGTAAACTTCGATCTTGGTCATCGATGTAAATTAATAGAGATCGTCGGATGTAGATGACTCAACTATAATTAAATATCTTTTTTATCTCATTCAGATCATTTATTTTTTAAGTAATCAAGACATTTACTCTAAACACTTTTTCGTTTAAGGCGAACAATTTGTTAAACTAAAAATTTAATCCCGTGATAACTACATAACATGTCATCCATCGTGCCTAATGCCGACCAACATGAGGAAAAAACGTGTATCCAAATTTTCATTTATTATATCAGAAGATATGATATCTATTGTTAGAAGCCAATATACCCTACCATCGATAAATATACCCATCTAGGATAGTATTTGACCTACTACTCTTTACAATATCACATGCTAGCTTACAATAACCTTCTACTGACAAGTATTATTCAATCCTTAAGCTCAGGGGCGGATCTAGAATTTTAATCTTGGTAGTTCACCAACAAGTGTAATAATCTAAAATCATTTTACATCGATGTAATAATGTATTAATAAAGAATGGTTCTTGCGTAAACAAATATGCTTTATAGTCAAAGACATATTAACATTGAAAAATAAATCTATATTGTGTAAATATGTTTGAGAAATAAGAATTATCTTGCATCGATGTAATTGTGTTCTAGAGAGTAGAAAAATTTGCTTTAGTAAAATTAAGTATTGATAGTTACAATCGTTGTGCAAGCAAGCATAAATTTTAAATTTTATATATTAAATTAAGCATAAATTCTATATTGTGTAAATATGTTTGAGAAATAAGAATTATTTCTTTTCATATTTTAGTCATTGAACTTTTTTTTGACAAAATCGTCACTAACATTACGTTTTTTTAAGTTTTGGTCATCCGTCGTTAAAAAACTATCAAAAAAATAATATTTTTGTGGCAAAATATAGAAAAGAAATAATAGCTTGGTGATCAAAACAAGAAAAGAATGTAACATTAGTGACTAAAATAGAAAAAAATTAGTAAGATTTTACCAAAAATAATAGTTCGATGACTAAAACATAAAAATAAAAATAGGTTGATGACCACAAATATATTTTATTCAAAAAAAATGGTAGGTCACTGGACCTACCTTGCACTACGGTAGGTCCGCCCCTGCTTAAGCTATCATCGACTTTAACAATACAAATCAAGAAGAATCCATGTCTATTTGGCTAGGAAATCAAAACGACAAAAAAATCATCTCATAATGTCTATTTTGTGCGAGCAAGTGTACCCACTATAGTATTATGGGATCACAAATATAATATCTTTGTCTTTACAATTAAAGACCTTTACAATTAAAGACCTTATGAAGAACATAATACTTTCGTCCGTTTTGGAAGGAAAGATAAAAAGTAATGAGATTACTGAATACTGTTAAGTTCATCGATGTAACAAACTAAATTAGAAATCTAATAGAATTTAAAGAAAAATAGGAATTGGAGAAGAGAGACGTAGATTTAAAGAAAAAAGAGTAAACGACAAAGGCAAAAAAAAAACACATTTTCATTTACATTTCATTGGTATATTGCAACAATTCTTAAAATAGGGGTTTAAACCCCAAACATATAAACGCAATATTGTTAACTACTAACTAAATTAAACGACATCGTTTATTTCTATAAACTTTGACATGTTACAATACTCTCCCGTTCATAATAATCTTTGTCCTCAAGTATTAAACGACAATACAATTTATTCTTATTGATACGCCTTTCAATTGATTAGACTAAACTTTTGATGTTGTTCTTTTAGCTATAGTAATAAACAAAACATATCCTGTTAGTAATATGTTTCCTCCAGGATCAAAAATTTTCTATTTGGTTCATAATTTCCATGCCAAAATCGAAGGCTCTAGATAGACATGGATATGTTTTATTAAGGACCAAATAGAAGAATTCCCATGCCAAAATCGAAGGTCAAATACGAAATAAAGATAAAAATAGAGACAGGATTGAAATCTGATTTGAGAAGATGAATCAGAATTTCAGAGAAGGAGATTAAAGATAGAGATAGTAACAGAATGGCCAAAATCGAAAGCCCTAGATACCTTTTATTATTTGGGAATATTTTAGGGTTTAATTGATTTGGAAGAAAAATTTAATACTCAGAAGATCGAGTATCCGGTACTTCGAGTACTCGAAAAATTAAATACCCGAGAATGAACACTCATACCGAAAACATAAGAATCATCTTCTATTCATTATCAAGGGAAGAAAAAAAAAACATCTAAAATCTAGCCACAATCAATGTACTAACATCGAGAAGTGGATAAATTTAAATTGCAGTGTTGCACATATCTTCTTTCAATTAAACGATGGAAGCGCAAAAGTCAATTTCTAATTTATATAATGAATATGTCAACACCAAATTATACATTACTCGACTAGGATTTTTTACAATCAGTCATGGTGTTTGGGAAAAGGAAGAGAAACCAAAATTCACGAATCAAGATCCTAAAATCTATCCCAAATAACCCAAATGAACCATAAAAGATAAAAGAGTAAACTACATAAATGACCATTATATTATTGAAAAGGTCATAATTTGACCATTTTACTTTTTTTTCGAAACAATTAAACTATCATACTATTAAATTGGATGCAATGTGATCATCAACCGTTAGAGATTAATGGCAGAGTGATGTGGCAGTTAAAAAAATAGAGTTATAATTACACATTTGGTCTTCGTTACTTATACACTCTATTAATTTGGTCTCAATTTTAATTTAATTTAATAAATTAATTATTTAATTAGGTGGTGACACGTGTCGCCATCTTATTGGAGGACTTTAATTATTTTTATTTAATTTAATTAATTTTTCACCTCCAATCAGGTGATGACATGTATCACCAGATTGGAGGAAAAAAATAAAAGCAAATAGCATCTTGCTCTTGATAGAATTCAAACCAAGGTTGCCTTGGATGAAGGCATGTAAGTTTACCACTAGACCAAGTGGATCTTTGTGATGTATGGTACAAAACTTAAACTTTAACAGATAAAAGACTCCAATGAAAGAGTTATGTAATTTTCTCTCTCTTCAAATACCATTCTCTCTCCCACGTTCTTCATCTGCATCGTTCCATTTTAGTTTCAAGTTTTACCCTTTCTTCCAAGTTTTATTAAATATAGATCACTTTATGTGTACTGATTTTTTGAAGAAGCAATTTTTGTTCAATTTCTGTAGAACCTAAGTTAGTAATAAATTATCTTCAAACTCTGAAATCCTCTGAGGAGGCACTGAAAGAACAAATAAGAATCTGATGTTCTTCATTTTTTTTCTGTAATTTTTTGCATCAACTGTTCTGATATGTCATGCTGACTTTCATACGTGTTTTTTTTTTATTTTCAGCTAGAAAAAGCCAAGAAAAAAAACCCTGCATTTATTGTAATATTTGCAAAGCGTGAGCAGGAGATTGCTGAATTGAAGGTGGCATCTTTATTTGTGCTTTTCCCTCTATTGATTACCGTCTAATTGTTTATCGTGCAATTTATTTTTTTTAAGTGGTTCTATATGACAATATGCAAGGATGATTATATATAGAGAGAGAGAGAAAAAGGAAAGATATGAAAAGATATATGAATGTGCAGTAATGATTATTGTAAAAAACTTAAAATTTATTTTAATTTAAGCATTGATTGTTATTAAAGTGGCTCATCTTTTAGATCTGTTTTTGCACCATCAAGATTGGTAAATATGTTATTTCAAATTTCTGTTGCATTTCTTTCTTGAGGAACTGCATAGTTTTTTTTTCTATTGTTGATGTTTAATTGTAACTCCTAATTTCTGTTGGTTCTCAAGTCACAGAGAATTCCTTTAAATCTAGTGGAGTGAGGATTGATCTTGTTCATCTATATGCAATCCTTTAAGATCTTCCTTTTGGGAGTTTCTATTTTTTGTTGGTTGTGGTGAAGATTGTCATGACCTTATAGTGTCTTTTCTACTTTAAATTTTGAAAAATTTTGCAAGTTTTTTCTTACTTTTATACAACGACCCTCATCCTTTATTGATTATTTTTTTGTATGAAGCATTATGTCCATGCACGATGTGCATTGATTACATGAACATGATTGTCTAATAGCTTGGCCATCTAACATCAATATCTCTTTTATTTCCAGTCAGCAGTTCGTGATCTGAAAGCTCAACTAAAGCTGCCATCAATGCAGGTATTATCTAACTTCCATTATAAATAAAAAAAAGCTATCTTGTTGGTAGATATTGTAAATCTCGTAGCTTCTCTTGTTTCATTTATGTTTTCTGAAGACTTGCAAGAAGAAAAATGAACAAAATATGTTTCTTAAGCATTATAGTGCTTATTGTCACGGGGCTAAGTCTTGACCCGCTAACCCGTGCAGCCTTAGTCGTCGATCTTAAGTCGAGGACTAAGTCAGCTTTCGAATATCTATGCTAGAGTGCTTAGAACTTGACACGGCGAAAGCTTTGTGGGAAAAGTGACGATGGCTTGGTAAGGCAAGAAAACTAGACAAGACAAAGTGAAGAGAAAATGTAAACTCTTACTCAATACTCAAGAAACAAAGAAGAGTGCAATGGCGCCGTGTTAAGTGGTATCAGAGCGACCCTTTGACTGCCCGATTTCACGTCGAACGCCCATGAGTGGGGTAGGCAGGGTGGACAACCGTGACAATTGGCCAATCACGAGAGCGGAAGCTCGTGACGAGGGCGCCACGAGGTTGAGTGGGGGAGAATGTCACGTTTGAGAAAAAGACGAGGTCATTAATCCCACATCGAAAAGGAAAATGGAAGACTTGGGATATATAAACGGTGGCGCTGCACATCCTATCATACGTGTCTTTTGGGAAGAGAGTAATGGCCCCGTGACATTATGTACCACTTACACTTAGAACTAAAATAAAAACCTGTAGATAAAGAACGTGGGAGGGAGAATGGTGTTTGGGAGGGAGAAAATTGTATATCTCTTTCATTAGAGATTTTTATTCGTTAAAGTTTAAGTTTTGTACCATACATCACAAAGAGTCATTTGGCTTAGTGGTAAGCTTACATGCTTTAATCTAAGGCAATCCTGATTTGAATCCTACTAGGAGCAAGATGTTCCTTACTTTTATTTTCTTCCTGCAATAAGATGGCAACACGTGTCACCACCTAATTAAATAATTTATTTATTTTATTAATTTAAAATTATGACCAAATTGATAGAGTGTATAAGTAACGAGGATCAAATGTGTAATTATACCCCTATTTTTTAACTGCCACATCACCCTGCCGTTCACCTCTAACGGCCGGTGGTCACATTGCGTCCAATTTAATAGTATGGTGGTTTAATTACTTCAAAAAAAAATAAAGTAGCCAAATCGCAATTTTTCCAATAGTATGGTGATCATTTATGTAGTTTACCCAAGATAAAACTGACGAATTTGATTTCCTACCATTTCGCGAACCAAAACCATCCGCGAATTAGTTAATGTGCTCTGTCCACATTGAGAACCGATGACAAGTGATACAAGAACACCAAAACAAGTGTTTAATTCAGCGAGATTGCTGATGAAGATTGCTTACCTGCAGAGGTTCATCTTGCAGGTAATGGAACATTGGAACTTAGCTTATTTCCATCATATCTAATTTCCACCAACTATAGTAACTATGTTTAATTTTCATTTTAATTTATTTCTCCTATATTCGATAGTTACATTATGTCTCGATTAAAGTTGGAACAACCCAGACCAGACACTTAAATAGAGTGCATACTCTCTCCGTGCTCTTTTCTCCATTAAAAGAACTCAAACTTCGGACCTTAATGATCGTTCGTCAAAAACAAGCATAATATGAATATGAATATATATATATTCCTTTCATCTTTCACTTAGCAAGATGCTGGTGAGATAATCAATCTTATCTCTTTTCTGCATTTTCTATTGTTTTCAATTGAGGGGACTGCTTTTCATGATTCTCTTAGCATTTAAAGAATTTTCATGCCAGTAAATCATTCAAGCATCCACTGTCACTAAAACAAATGCTTTAAATCAACTTTCCGAAATGATATTAAACATGATAGTGCAGGTCCATTTAGCTTAATGGAATCTCAGCTAGGGGGCAAATTCCCTTTGGGGTATACTTAAAATAACAAAAGAGATACGTTTTTCTAAGATGGAAATCGTCTACACCTTAATTATGTCCTCATTAATGTCTCCACTTTAAAATAACGGGTTTAGGGTTTGGAGTTTAAGGTTGAAGTTTAAGGTTAGGGTGTATAGAATTAGGGGTAGGATGTAAATTTTAGGGCTTATGGTTTATGATATGAAAATTAAGGTTAGAGCTTAAAATTTAATTTGTAGGTGTTTTTTAGTAGGAGCATATAAGGAGGCATAATTAGGGGGGCAAGAGATTTTTATTCGTTTTTCTGCATTCTAACCAAACTAAAGCCCTAGTGAGGTACTACTGGTTGATTCTTCTTCACTTTATCTTTTGAGACGGACGAAAGATTTTATGTTAGGAATATAAATTGTCATGAAGTTATATTAAAAATTTAGTGGGCGCAAACTTAAATCATCGATAAAAAAATATAAAAAAGAACATAAAGTATATAAGAATTTAAAATTTTCAGGGCGCACCCCTGGGTCCATACATTTAAAGTCTATAAATAACCATGTCTATTTGGCTCTTCATTTCCTCATAACTTGATCTGGCTTGCAGCAACTTTCTTTAAACATGGGAGAAATGGAGCCACTGCCACTATCAAACACAGGTTAGTCATTGTTTCAAGTATCTGGATTTAAATTAGTAACTCTGTTTTCATGTATTTGGAGAATCATATCTTCGTATTCATGTCCGCGTAACAAAACTCGGAAAAAAATAGAATCATATGAGTATGCATAGCATAGATTTGAGTGTTAAAACTAGTCCATGCTCCCTAAGTGAATTATTTATGTGATTTTCTCACCAGTTCAGGAGACTGAAGAACCGGCATCGAAGGAACAAACTACGGTTTCGACGAATCCACCAACAGTTCCGAAATCGAAAAACTATAAACGCTGGCTGCGGATTGGTTTGTTTACAATCTTTGTGCTTGCTGGCCAGTCAATTGCTACATTGCTAGGAAGACTGTACTTTGAGAAAGGTGGAAAGAGCCAATGGTTAGCAACACTTATGCAACTAGCAGGCTTCCCAATTCTCATTCTTTACTATTGCTTATCGTCCCTCCGAAACTCGACAGCAACGAGTACTACCGCCACAAGTCTGCCACCCTCCGCCTCGGCTCTTGCAACGGTTTATGTCTCCCTTGGCCTACTTGTAGCAGCATTTTGCTATCTTTACTCGATCGGATTGCGATACCTTCCCGTGTCTACATTTTCACTCATTTCTACATCACAGATAGCTTTCAATGCTTTCTTCTCTTTTTTCCTCAACTCACAGAAGTTCACCCCTTTCATAGTGAATTCTCTAATCCTTCTAACCATCTCATCTATCCTCCTTGTGTCTCACCAAGACTCGTCGACTCCCAAGAGTGTTTCGAGAGGGAAGTACGCGGCCGGGTTCGTATGCACCATCCTTGCATCGGCTGCGAACGGGTTGGACCTCGCTCTAGCACAGCTCTGCTTTAGGAAGGTCATAAAAAACAATTCATTTTCAGCAGTCATGAACTTTGTAATCTATCAGTCACTAGTTGCAGCATGTGCAATGCTGGTGGGACTTTTAGTTAGTGGAGAATGGAAAGGCCTTAAAGGAGAAATGGAAGGATTTGAACTAGGAAAGATATCATACATCATGGTTTTAATATGGATATGCATCCTATGGCAGGGCTTCACCATTGGAACCACAGCACTGCTTTTCGAGGTGTCTTCTTTGTTCGCCAACTCCGTAAGCGTTGTCGCCTTGCCTATTATTCCGATTCTAGCGGTCATCTTTTTCGGCGACAAAATGGACTGTATAAAGGTAGTTGCCATGTTTTTGGCTCTCTGGGGCTTTGTTTCATATGCCTACCAGCATTACCTTGATGATCAAGAGTCTAAGAGTGAACACACCAACATAAATGTCAACAATGAAGCTTAAAGCAATGAGTTTCATGGTGTATAAGAGAAAATAATGATGCTAAAGCTTTAGTATGTACCAAAAGGAAAATAAATGGTCAGGTCAATTCACCAATTGCATGAGACATATGATTTTATATGTTGTCATGAAGCAGTAAATATTGCAGAATCATATGATGCTTAAAGTTTGATTGAATAGTCACTTTGGTCCCTATTCTTTTTTTGTTGAGATTTTGATCCTTAACGTTTCATTAAGTCAAAATGTTCCATCAATGAAGATGCTTTGGTCCATCTCTGCTTCCAGTTGATTGTGAGTAGTCCGAGTCTGCTGCAGGAAGGTGCTTTGGTCCCCTTGATTCAAATTGTCTAATTGTTAGTTTAGTCCTTCTGAAAATTTTATAATTTAGTACGTAAATCTTTTTAATGGGAAATTTGCACCTTTGGACTCCAAGAATTTTAATTTTATTTCTACTCCTAAAGTGAAATTCTAGCTTCACTCTGGCGCTAAGATGCCTGATTATTTCTTTTGTATATTTTCTTAAACTTTTTACCTTAAAATCTAAACCTAACTTCTAAACTCTAAAGCCTAACCATAAATCCAAAATTCTAAATCTCTTAACCTAAATTCCTAAACTATAACCCTAAACTGAATCTCTAACCCCTAAAATTAGAGCGTTTGTAAAAATAAAATATTTTCACGGCTAGTGTATCATATATTTTCTCTTTCTATATATATAGTGTTAATATTCCATGCACTGTCAGGGGAGTTAAAAAAACTCCACAAACATACCTATTTTAAGGCTAAAAACTACAATTAAAATTCCTAACTTTAAACCTCTAAATATTAAGGGTAAACTACACAGATGACCATTGAACTATGGGTTTGGTATCAAATGATCACTATATTACTTTTTGCCACAAATGCACCACACAACTATTTAAATGGTTCCATTTTAGCCACACGCCGTTAAAAAACGAAAAAGTTGACAAAACAGTTAAAAAAATTGGTATAATTACACATTTGGTCCTCTATATTTATACAATATATCAATTTAGTCCTAATTTTAATCTAATAAAATAAATTAATTATTCAATAAGATGCTGACACGTGTCACCACCTTATTAGAAGTCTTTAATTATTTTTATTTAATTAATTTGTTTACCTCCAATCAGGTAATGACACGTGTCACAACCAATTGGAGGTGGAAAAATAAGAGCAACAAAACCACCCCTGTCAAGGATCAAACCTAGGACCTTGGACTACCCAAGGTGTGTGCTTGACACTAAACCAAACACGCTTTTGTGTTGTGGGGTACAACACTAACTATACACATTTAATGATTGTTAATGCCCAGAAAAATTAAAGAGAAGAAAATGCACTTAATTGGGTTCAAACTAAGGACCTTGTGGTCCAAAGCACATGTGCTTGCCACTGCAGCAAATATATATTTTGTGATATAAAGTACAACATTTAATATATGTCTTTAATGCTTGGAAAAAAAATAAATGTGATTTTAGGAAACTCGAATATAATACTTTTATCATGCATAAAAACATCTAACCCAATTAAATAAATCTAATGACTAAATTAAAGTTAACAATATTAAATTATGTTTGTGAGTTTGAATTGCTAAATAAATTTAATATAATTTTTAATTTTTTTTAATATAATTATATATAATAATTTAATTAATTTTTTAATAAATATTAAAATTATTAATTAAGTAAAAAAATCAATTCAATGATTATATACGTGAAATTATAAAAATATATCTAAAACTGAAAATATATTAAATTTAGCTTAAAATATAAAAAATATAAAATGATTTTTATATTAAAAAATTTAAAAAATAATATTAAATTTTTTATTTTAAATCGTGCACTAACTATAATTTAAAATATATACAAAATATTCTTAACTTTAATTTAGTTATTACATTTATTTAATTGAGTTAGATGTTTTTATGCATCATAAAAATATTATAATTGAGTTTCCTAAAACCACTTTTCTTTTTTTTTTCAAGCATTAAAATTTATATAAGACATATATTAAATGTTGTACTTTATATCACAAAGTAAATATACTTGTTGTAGAGGCAAACACATGTGCTTTGGACCACAAGGTCCTTGGTTTGAATCCGATCAAGTGCATTTTTTTCTCTTTAATTTTTATGGGCATTAACAATCATTAAGTACATATAGTAAGTGTTGTACCCCATAGCACAAAAGCGTGTTTGGTTCAGTGGCAAGCACACACCTTGAGTAGTCAAAGGTCTTAGGTTTGATCCTTGACAAGGGTGGTTTTGTTGCTCTTATTTTTCCACCTCCAATTGGGTGCGACACGTGTCACTACCTGATTGGAGGTGGAAATAAATTAAATAAAAATAATTAAAGACTTCCAATAAGGTGGTGACACGTCTCACCATCTTATTGAATAATTAATTTATTTTATTAGATTAAAATTAAGACTAAATTGATATATTGTATAAATATAGAGGACCAAATGTGTAATTATACCAATTTTTAATAGTTTCGTCAACTTTTTCATTTTTTTAACGACGTGTGGCTAAAATGGAACCATTTAAATAGTTGTGTGGTGCATTTACGGCAAAAAATAATATAGTGGTCAAATCGATACAACCCATAATTCAGTGGTTATTAGTATAGTTTACCCTATTTTTTATCACCAATTTTGAGAGGTTATCGTTTATGTTCTGATGATAATTTCCTCCCATATTTGTTAACAAAAAGTATAGTTATTTAAAGACTAAATTATGTATAAGACCTTATTTCCAATCATAGAATTTGAAAGTGGAAGGTCCAATTTCGATCACAATCATTAACCTTTTAATCAACAGGTTGCTACTTGCTAGAGGTAAAAACATAGTCGAAGGACTATTCATGTAGTTTACCCAAACAAAAACATGAGAGAATTAAACATAGTTACAGTCGATGGAAATTGGACACCATGGAAATAGGCTACTAAGCTCTATTATCTGCAGGATGAACCTCTGCAGGTAAGCAATCTTCAACAGCAATCTCACTGGCTATCCGATTTTCGATCTTCGATTTCCGATGATCGAGATAGTGCTGATAAATGTACGAGAGGAAGCCCCAAATAGCCAACACCATGGACATCCCTTTGATCCCATCCATTTTATCGTTGAAAACGAAGACGGCGAGCACCGGTACGATCGGCAAACCAACAGTACTGACGGATATACTGTAAAGAGACGACACATCCAAGATTAATCCCACGGTTCCAATGGCGAAAACTTGCCATCCTATGGCGGTCCAAAGCAGAGTCATCACATATGAAACTTCCCCTAGTGCATACGCCTCCATTTCTTTCTTCAACCCTTTCGAGTCTCCGCTGGCAAACAATCCCACCACGATGGCGATCGACGCCACCAGCGACTGATAAATTATTACATCGAACACGACTTTCAGCGTTTGTCTTTTCAGTACTTTACGGAGTGCGAGCTGCTGGGACGCTAGCAGCAAACCGTACACTGCAGCCCCACCAACCGTGCATATGAACCCGGCTGCGTACTCGGCATTCGAGACACCGGCAGGCTTCTCGGTGTGATTGTTTACGACTAATAGAACGGAGGAAATGGTGAGTAGGACTAGTGAATTGACAATAGCGGCAGTGAATTTCTGGGAATTAAGGAAATAAGAGAACAAAGCATTGAAAGCCAATTGTGATGCTGTGATAAGTGTCACTACAGATACAGGGAGATATTGTAAGCCAACCGAGAAAAGAAAGCCGCTGCAGGCAACAAGTAGTCCTAGGGGGACATAAACCTTTACGAACGCCGTCACAAACCGCGGCGAATCCGAGCCGATTTCGGTGTTCGGCACGGGAATTTTCCATAGGAGAAAGCAGTACAAGGGGACTAAAACCGGGAAACCGCCAATTTGAGCCAATGCAGCTAACCATTTGCTGGTGCCACCTTTCTCGAAATAAAGCCGGCCGAGAATCGTCGCCATTGATTGTCCGGAAATGAGAAAAACCGAATACAGAACCGTACGAATCCACCATTTATAGTCCCTTGATGGAGCTTTTCGTATCCGGCCGATACCACTTGGTTGATCAACTGAATTCTCTTTCTTGTTAGTTTCTAGCTCTGCAACAATGGAAAATGAAATACCAAGTCACGAATTATTACAAGCTCGGACTTTTATTTTATATTTCAGACAGATTTACCTGTGATTTCGACGAGTTGTAACTGAGTTTCTGCCATGTCTGGTTAGCAACAAATGGAGATTAATGGTGTTGAACTAAAACCAGAGAAGATTTTGGTTTTGAACTAAATCGAGCATATGGATTTTTGTTCAATATAAAGACAAGCTTGGTCATATGAAAATGGATGGGAATCTAATGTGACGTTATTTTTTGCCGCTTACTAAGGGTCCAACCACTAGTTGATGCAAATAGATTCATTTTTCTTTAATTTCAAAAGTCAAAATTCTGTCATCCGTCCTTTGCTTTTGTAAAGTTTTTAGATTTAGTCCCTATAAAGGTAAAATGTTTGTCAAATTTGTACTTTTGAAAAATATGGGGACTTGAGACATTTTGACCTCAAAAAGTTTATAATTAGGGGTGATCATGGGCCGGGTTTTTGTCGACCCAACCCTGACCCAAATTTTAGAGTAACACCTGAAACGATGCAACCCGACATAAATAATTTTTTTATTGGATAAAATGTAGAATTAATTGAAAAATACAAACGAATAGAGAGAGATTTATAATAATTATTCTATTTTTATTAGACAAAATAGGGAGAATTGAAGAAATATATAAAGGGGTTTGCATTATAGTAATCGCATCTAATATTTAGAATAAAATTAAACTATATATTATTTTAGGTCGGGTCACGTTAAGTATTTTTTATCCTATACTCAAAATCGACTCGAACCCGAAAGTTTCTTTATAAAAAATCTGACCCTAAAAAGTTGGATCGAGTTGAAACACATTGGGTTTGGATCAAATAACCATCCTTATTTATGATAACAATTCATGAGTTATGGATCGCTAATTTAGGGATGGCAAATTAATTTGCACTCGATTTGATCTAATAGGATAAAGTTTTTTATGGAATTTAGGGTTTGGTTTTAGGGAGGATTCGTCTTGGGATAATTAGTACCCTTTTATATTTTTCTTAGATTTTAGTTAGGTTTTAATAAAAATATAAAAAAATAGCATTACTAGGATGATGGCATTAAATTCAAATTTACTTTAATTTTATGTTATTAAATTAATATTTTATTTGAATATTTTCTATTTCATTGAAAATGTAACGCCCGTGTTTTGGACCTAGGAGTTAACTGAGTTTATAATTCGAGTCAATAAAACTTAATTTAATCAATTCAACCTAAATAGTGGCCTAATTGAACTTTAGTAAAAATAGGAGGACTCATATTGTAATTTACCTAAATTATTTTGAAAAAGGATGACAACTTTCCATATTGTATCTTTTTCCCCCTTTTTCCCCATAACCCACGTGAAGCTTCTCCCTCCCCTCTTTCAAAACCTCTCAAATATCAAGTCACTATTCCATTCATTTTCTTTTTCAATCCAAGGTGTTTTACAAAGGTAATTGTGTTTTCTAAGTCTCCTCTTTATCCCCTATCCAACCATTGTCTTAGATTTCAAAAATATGGGGTTTTAGAAATTAGGGTTTATGTTAAAATTTAGGTTTTTAAGGGGTTTTCCATTTGGTTTTGATAAATTGAGTTGGGGTTTTAGTTAATCTTGTTAAAAGGTGTAACATATATCAATTTGGTTGAATTTGGATGAAAATTCGTAGTGGGTCCTTAGGGCAAATTTTAAGGTATTAAAACTTGGGTTTTTGGGAGGTTTAAGGTTGAAATTGAAGGGGTGTTGATCTACCTATGTTATGAGGATGTTTTGGGATCATTTGAGAGTCATTTGGAGGTTTAGAAATGGAAATTTCAGCAAGGTTGTTGGGGAGCACGAAAATTGGTATTTTGGGGATTTTGTGGATTGAGAATTTGTGAATTTTGGCTTGTGTTTGTAAAGTAAGTTAATGATTGGGTTTTAGCATTGAATTGTGAAGTAATGTATGTGTTTTGCTTGGCTAGAAACAAGAGGAGTCGTCGAAGAAGCTTTGGGACCGAATCCGGGTTCGTAGGAGTTTCGCTTGGTAGCTAAGGAAGGACGGTGAGGGGTTTCAAACTTGTTTAAAAGTTTGGTTCGAGTATGTGTAGAGTGTGTGTGTGAAATGTGCTTGGTAGGCCATTTCCTTATTTCAAGTTGTTAATTCTAGCCTTTAACTTCATCACATGCTATTGTGTATTTTGCCTATCTATGCTCTTGTGGATTGTGGTTAAATTGATGCATGTATATCATGAATTGTATATATGTGGTGAGCATGGAATGTGGTTGATGATATGTGATGTGGTTATGAAGATTGGCACTAAATAAATTACCGGTTGTAAATGATCGATCATTAGGATTAGTGTGCACACAAATTGAGTCAAAACGTACGTGGCCTTGATGGCGTTAAGTCATCAAGGAGGAGTACGGTGATGTAATATTCCACCGGAAGCTTTTATTTATTTCTACGGGATGATGAGCGGAATCCCATCCGTAGGGCATGTGGCGATGAGTGGAATCCCGCACATGCAAGGTCCGGTGATGAGTGTAATCCCACCGAGGTAAAGTGTTGTTGAGGTTTAAATCCGTACAATCGGGGTAATTTAAAGTGGCCAATTAACTTGTTCATATATTGTGATATGCGATGTTGATTTATGATTGTTGGTTATTGATGCTTGATGCTTAGTATGAAGTAAGATGCCATACTATGTCACTTGAAAGACTAGCTAGGTCTACTTGATTTCATGTCAATGCTTGATATATGTGAGATTAGAATTTACATGCTTAAACCCTGCATTGTTGATGTTTTTCGTTTTAGAGCACCCTCACTAAGCTTATAGCTTACGCTCTCAATGTTCAACAATGCAGATCATTAGCGTGGTGTTAGCTCGAGGCAAGGCAAGAAGGGCTTCCAAATTTGTGACTCAAGTACGGTGGTGATTTTGTATTAGTTAGCAATGTGGCAAGGGTTGTATATGAGCTTGTATGACTCATTTACATGTGTTGATGTTGAATTGACTATGGTTTGTAAGCATGATATGCTAGGATGAATGTTGGGTGTATTAGCATGTCTCTTAATGTTTAGGTTGCCTTGATGTGGGTGTAAACCTCTTATATGCTTGTCTTGTGCCTTAAAGGCTTTGAGTTCCTTGTATGACCTTAAATGTTGAAATGCCTTTTGTTGGAATGCCATGCTTGAAAGCTTATGTTGCTTGTATGGTTTGTGTATCATCTTGTGTTGGATTGTGCCTTTGATATCAAGTTAAAGCATGCTTTTATGTTTGATTTACCTTAGGAATGATGTTAGTGTGTTGGTTGGGGTTTTAGAGGGATTTAAGGGCCTCCTTGTGCCTTAAATCAGCTCAAACCTGCAAGTTCGTAGCAGGGGTATCGATACGGTTGGTACGGTATCGATACCACCTTCTTGTTTCAGGCTTAGTGTATCGATACACTTGAGAGGTGTATCGATACCATTTTGGTCACTGGAGCTATTGTCCATTTCGATATCGATACCGGCCTCAGGTGTATCGATACCGTCATCTTAGTGTTGACCGTGGGAAGTCAACCGTTGGGGAGGGTATCGATACACTCATTGGGTGTATCGATACGGTCTCTACGGGTTGACTTTGACCAGTTGACCTAGTCAAGGGGGTATCGATACACCCCTTAAGGGTATCGATACCGCCTGCAGTTAAAGCTTAAACCTAGTTAAGGGGTATCGATACACCCCTTAAGGGTATCGATACCGCCTGTAGTAAAAGCTTAAAATTGGGCTGTAAGATGCTGGGCTGAGTTCGTTTGCTTGCCTTGTGAATGTTGTTTCGCTGTATGATCACATAGGATTAAATACTCATCTAGACAAGATTTAAAATGAAAAAAAATAGGGTTGCTAACCGAGGGGGAATTCCTTAGGGAGTTTTCACTCGGTTTTCCCCGTGTAGCTTACTCGGACCGGTCATCCGGCCAGACCGAGACGAGGGGTTACAGAAAAATATGTGAAAAATAAAAAAATAATTTAAATCAAATAGATAAAGTGTTGATAAAATTATGTTTAAGCTCAAATCAATCGAATTTTATAATATTAATATTGAATCAAATTCAAATAAATACAAACTCGACTCTACCGGTCACCATTCTTAAGCACCGAGACAACTTTTCCACTCTTTAATTAACGTGTTAAATGTTATAAATGAACTATTAAGACAAACTTTGCGGAAAGTTTGAAGGAGACGTCATCGAACTTTCTTTAAAAAAATGTTATTAAAGTAAATTATAATTAAGTAATAAATAATGAAATTAACGATTAGTTTTAGTGGAGAAGATGATGATATTTATTTTAAAAGACTTGAATTTAAATAATTTTGTCGGCAAAATATATGTCTTACCAAAATGATAAAAAAAAATATGAACAAATACTATTCAATCGTAATGATGTGGAAGGATGGATCATAGTATGATCATATATTTATCGATTCCTTTCTTTTTCTCAAGAATTTTGCATCAGTTTCTATTTTCTATAAATATCGAGATATATATATATATATATAAGTAAGGAGTGATTTCGGTAGAAAAAAATATATATTCTATTTAAGAGATTTGTATTTGAGTTGAAAATATAATATATATATACATATATATTACTATAAAACCATATAATACTTTTAGATAAAAACCCAAAACTTTAAACTCTATGTTCAATGACAAAAGGTAATGAAAACTAGTGTCTCATAGCCCCACAAAAGTTTTGAAAAATTAGATTTTTGGCATCTCAAAATTTCAAATTTGACTACTCAAATTTTTTAAATTTTTATTTATTAAAAATTTTAGTTAAACTCTAAATTATTTGACAATGTAAATTAAAATTTTTAAAAAAAATTAAAAAATTTACTTTAACCCTCTAAATTTAAAATTTTAAGTTGGTCTCTAAACTATTTTCGATTTTTCATCAAATTCCGTAACTACCTATGTTCAAACCATGAATTTTAAACTTCAAACCCTAAACTCTTAAAACCTAAAATAAACTTGTTCGCGGAAAATACATACATACATGATCGGCCAGCAAAAAGGAAAAATTGAGGTATTTAGATTAACTTCATTTTTAACGTTTTAGTTCTTGCATTATTGGAGTCGTTAAGATTCCCATGTGATTACACTTTTTTGTGTTAGAAAGTGGAGTTTCTATTAAAAAACATCGCATGAATCACCTTTTAATTATTTAATACTTGTTTGAATAATTTATTAGTTATTAATATTTTGTATCTATTAATATTAATTAAATTATAAAAATTAATTTTTAATATCATTACTGAGCATATATGATGATGTACATATTAATTTTTATTTAAATTATTTTTTTGATATAATTTTAACAATTATTAAGTTTAGATGCATAAATTAATTTCTTATCTATGAAATTATATTTTGAATATAATTTATTAATTATTAAATTTATATGTATTTATTAATTTATATACTATTTTTTATATATGAAATTATTTTGTTAAATTTTATTAGTTAATCAAATTTATGTTATTTTGAAGAAAAAAAAATTATAATTATCAAGGACAAAATAGTCTTTACAAGTCTTTTATCCAAATCTCTAACTCAAAAAACTCATTTTAGAAGTTTTTTTTTCAAAATGAGAAGTTTCACCTCAATCCGCTATTACAATCATCTATTTACCAAACATCCAAATTAAAGTATTTGACTAATCAAACCTCTAAAAATGCTTTAAACCTCTAATTTTAACTCAAAAAGTTGTTTATCAAACAAGGCTTATGTTTTTCACTTATAAATAAATACATAATTTTTTTTTGAAGTGAAACACTAGAATAAATTAGATTAATATTTATATTTATGAAATGCAAATCATATGTAATGCTTGATTCATTTCTTCAACTAAATAAATTTAAGGCAATTGAAATTAAAACACATTGCTTAAAAATGAATAACATGTATTATAGAGTACAAATAGGAACGGAGCTAGGATTAAACTACGAGGAGTAAGTTAATTGACTTTAAAATAAATAGGGTTTTAAAAAAGTAATTAAATCGTAAAATTAAGGAAATTAACATTTAATTTCACCAATTTTAAAATTGAAAGGTCTTAAAAAGTTATTAAACCAAAAACAATAAGGGGTCAAAGCTTAATTCGTTAATTTTAACATAAAGGGTCTTAAAAATAATAAATTAAATTTTTTTGAGAGGAGCAAGAATTTAATTGCAAATATTTTAAAAATATCAATGATCTAAAAATAATTAAACCGGAGGCAATTGCTTTCCCCTACGGCCCCACCCTCCATTTGCTCCGTATTTGGGTACAAATATTTGAATGATTTAATTTTTTTCATATAAATAACATTAAAATGCCTATTTATTGTGTCCTGGTGGCAAAGATAGATGTTCATCATCTCTTGAACCCAGGTTCGAGCACCAGTAATGCATGTTATGTGTGCCGTCTTTGAAAAGACTAAGAAAATTGAATAGATGTTATCATTGCATCACACAGCATATTCAAAAAAATAACATTAAAATAAAAATCAATATTTTATAAATTAAGATAGAACATGAACAAGCTATGTACACGTACTATTTTAAAATTAAAATACTATAATTAATTATAAAAAAAACAAAATCATTTCTTAGAATTTATATAAAACGAAAAGGTATCAATGACACCTAAGTTGGAATATGTGTTTTGAAGAGAGAAATCTAGTTAATTGCCCCATACTATTTTGACTAATGAATGAGATTAAAAGGTGAAAGACCAAATTATTCCAAATCGAAATAGATGTACTAAATCTTGAAGTTGAACATAGTATAGGGATTAAAACCATAATTTAAACAAAGTATGCATCCAAAACTACAAAAGTAGGAATTTAGAAAATGACATAGCCCATGTGTCAATCAATTCATGACTCAAATGTTGTAACTTAATTAAAGCTTTACAATGGTTTGGGATAGGTATGCATAGGCAGTGGTGTTCAAATTTGGGTACCTGAAAAATTGGGAATCAGATTTTCGAGTATTATATTTGTCAGCTCGTGTCTCGGCTTGTGAGTACTAGCTAAACTCAGGTACCCGGTTTAATTTTTTTGTTACTTTTTATTTTAAAATTTTAAAAAAAAAAATCTAAAAGTTTATAACACATGATCTAAACAAAAAAATTAATGACTTGAAGTTTATAACTATGAGAAAGACGTTAAAAATATTAATCTCAATCGTGAATTTTTTTCGAATCTTACATATTCACAAATTAATATATATTTTTTGAAAAATTTAAAACATAAAATCATATAATACAAATATATAATGAATTTAGGGATTTAAATATAGTTCTAAGGTAAAAATATTAAGTAATCTAATAAAAAAATTAGGAACCGAGTACCCGAAAATTTCATATTTTGTGACTCGGGCCCGACCTAGGAAATGGTGGGCCGGGTATCGACCCGAGTAAAAAGAATTCTGGAAAAATACATGGTTACTTATGTTCGGGTAGTCGGGTCGAGTAGTTCGGGTCAGGTAATTTTGAACACCCCTAGGCATAGGGGTGATAACGAGCCGAGCTGAGCCCGAACCTGGTCAGGCTCGTTGAGCTCGAAATTTTAGGCTCGAGCTCAACTCGAAAACAATACTATTGGGCTCGGCTTAGGCTAGAAGGTCGAACTCGGCTCGGCTCGAAATAGACAATTTTTCTATATATTTTTTTTATAAAAGACGGGGCCTCGTTAAAAACCCTTTTATAACCAACACTGAAACGGAATTCAATGTCGGGAAAGAGAACAGAGTGGCCAAAAATTAGATTAATCCAAATAACCAAGAAATATGCTTAAATACAAACACGTAATCAAAGAAAATACAAAATCAAACAACAAAACCAACTAAGAAAAATACCCAATTTATTTTAGTTAGTTTGCTTTTAGTGAATTTTTCCTAATTTATTTTATTGTTGTTCTTTTGCTAAACAGATTACTTTCAATGCATATGTAGCATATAATATATACATATATATAATTATTCTGAGTCTGTTCACGAGCTTGAGTCGACTCGGCTTAGCTTGTTAAGGTCTCGAGTCGAATTAGAATCGAACTCACTCAAGTCTAACTTAAACCAAACTTTGATCGAACCAAGCATGAGTAGCTCGCGAGCCAGTCAAGTTGATCATCACCCCTAGGCCCTAGGTAGGCATATGTGGATATACTAAAAACATATTAAGTGCAAACGCGTGCAATCATGTACCAATATATATTATTAGGAGAAAAGGACTATTTCACAATAAAGTAAAGTAAAAGTACATTGATGATAAGGGTAGTTCAACTTTCATTATCCGAAGTATAAATATCTAAATTTAAAATGTAAAATAAAATATAAATGATTTAAACATTTTCTTGATGACAGGTCTAAGGCGGCTAGATTCTGCGCATGATTTCATCTTGGAGAGTTTAGGACAGATATGGATTATTCTACTTATTAATTATAATTATTAACATAATGATAAATTAAAATTTTTGTTTTTATTTATTTTGTTGCGTTTGTTTCTATGTTTTATAGTACGATTTTTATCTATTTTTATGATAGTTTAATGTTTGTATAACAATCAATATAGGGTATCTTTTAATCAGGAAAGGTCCACGATCTAATATGATTAGATTCTGTTGTAGTAGTCAAAACCGTTAGCAGAATAATATTTAAGATTAATTTTTTTAATCTCAATTTTAACATCTATATAGTGTCTAATTTGATAGAGACAGAGAGATTCGATTGTTAGGTTTCTTGGCGTAGTCAGTGATAGGGGTGTGCAAAATAAATCGCAACCGTTAATCAATATAATCGTTCATTTTATAGGTTAATTAACATAATCATTAAGGTTAAATAGTTTCGGTTAACCGAACCGCTAAAAAAGATGGTTAATAGTTAACTTATAGATACTTTATTTTAACTAAGTATAAAGTTTATGTTTAAAATTTCTCTATTTAATTTTTTTTAAAATTTTAATATAATATTGATCGGAGAGATAAATTTATTATTCTAAAAAAATAAGAAACATTTATTATTCTTTGTTAAGTTCAATTTTTTAAAAAGAGTTAATCTAATCCTCGATATTTAAAAAGATTGGAATTGTTATTTTATTTTTTATAAAATATAGACTAAAACATTATTTTTCTTAATTTATACTTAACTCTAATATTTTAAAAGACCCTCAACCTCTTATAAAAAGTAAAATTAATGTCATTTTAATAAAAATATTGACTAAAATTTAATTGTCTGTTTAGTTCTAAAGAATAAAGATTGTTTTCAGTTTTATTTTTTTTAAGTAGAAAATATTACAAAAAAACATGTTTGATTGTAAAATAAAATAAAAACTTCTAAAAAATGAAAACAAAAATAGTAAAAGTTTAAAAACATAAAAATATGTCTTTACTATTTTTATTGAAAATATTTTAGAAAAGTTAAAAAAAACAAGGTTCTTTAATTTTTAATTTAATTAATTCGGGCTCTAATTTTTTTAATGATAATTTTTTTATTGGTTTTAAAAATTTGATTTAGTTAATCATATTTTTTATTATTAAAATATTTTTTCTAATAAATATATTTTAGTTTGATTATTTATATTTACATTTTTACTATTTTATTTAAAAAATTGTCTTTGAAATAATTCTTCATTTCTATTAGCCAAACGTAAATTAAAAAATAAATAAAAATATCTTATAAAATCAAACAAGCTAAGTTTTTTATGTTTTGACATAGTAATCCATGGATATTTCATGTAATTTCGTAAAAGTATTTATATATTTTTATAATTAGTATTATTCTTACAACTCTTTTTTTAATTGAAAGTGGAAATTAAGAAAGAAACTTAGCAGACCTTGAATGTCTTTAGATAGCAGACCTTGAATGCCAGGTGGAGGAAGGTTATAATGCAACATCACATGCTGGAAGTGGGGAACTTAATTATAATCTAGGGTAAATTATACTAATGACCACTGAATTATGGGGTTGATGTCGATTTGACCATTATATTTTTAATTGTGTTAAATATACTAATTAACTATTTAATTGGTTCCAATGTAGCCACATGTCGTTAAAAAACGAAAAAGTTAACGGTACTGTTGAAATAATTGGTATAATTACACATTTAGTCTTCTTTATTTATACAATCATTTAATTTAATCATAATTTTAATCTAATAAAATAAATTAATTATTTAATTAGGTGGTGACACGTGTCACCGGGTAAAAATCTCCTGCCCCCTAACCATGCCTCCTTCTATGCCACTGCCTAAAAATACTTAAAAATTAAATCTTGCCCCATAGCCCTAATTTTCATATCCTAAACCCCAAACCCTAAACCTTAAAAATACACCCTACCCCTAAACCCCAACCTTAAACCCTAAACTCTAAACCCACTATTTTAAAGTGGGGCACAAATGGGGGCATACTTTGGGGACAAATGATTTACATCCCGTGTCACCACCTTATTTGAGGGATTTATCTATTTTTGTTAGATTTATTAAATTTATTTTCCTTGGAGAAAGAAAAATAAAATAGTGAAAACTGGTCCCAACGAAAATCAAACCTGAGTCATTAAGGAAAGAAAGCAACACTCTTGCCACTAGGCCAAGCTTGTTTTTGGTATATGAAATACCAAATATAATATATGTGCTATATCAGCCATGTCAAAGGACAATATCACTAAGATTGCCTTGCTTCAAATCTACACATTTTTATGAAAGCAAACATGCAGTGAATTTGAAGAAAAACGATAAAGGTGAAAGTAATATTACTTCTTCAACGAAACAAGGAAGGAAAGCATTTCGAGTGTAATCATCCTCCCAATGCAGCTCATTCCACCATTTTTCCTTTCCATGAATTCAGATTTCATTTCTCTTTGCATGGTTGGAGTTGAGTGGAAGTCTCCTCAACTTTGGGCATGCATAGACATGAATGTCCTTCATACATGAAATGGTAGTGCATTCCTGTAAATGCTCTTCAACTCTGGTAGATACTGTAAATAAAGAGACTTGAGTTTTACAAACGGGATTAAACTCCTTACCATGTTTGCAACCTGCTTCAGTTTTACCTCATCGATTATTTCTTCCTTTTTATGGCAATCTATTACAATAATATGCCTCAGATTTGGAGCTAAAATCAGCCATGTTATCTCCCTCAATCTTGAACATCCAGATATGTATACCTTGACAAGGCTTTGAAAGTACGATTGAGGTTCAGTCACAGGGATTTGAATCTGGGAAGGTGTTCTTGCCCATGTTATGTCCCACTCCGTTTTACTTCTTCCAAACTCTCACATTTACTAAGTTGTATGTAATTTAGACACTTGAAATTCACTAGAGATAAAATATTTAATTTTTTTCTCCAATCGGATAACACATATACCACATATATTATATTTAGTATTTCATATACCAAAAACAAGTTTGGCCCAATGGCAAGAGCGTTGCTTTCTTTCCCTAATGACCCATGTTTGATTTCCCTTGGGGTTAGTTTCCACTATTTTATTTTTCTTTCTCCAATTGGTGGTGACACGTGTCACCACCTGATTGGGGAAGGAAAATAAATTTAATAAATCTAGATAAATCCCTCAAATAAGGTGGTGACACGTGTCACCGCCTAATTGAATAATTAATTTATTTTATTAGATTAAAATTAGGACTAAATTGAATGATTGTATAAATAAATGGGATTAAATGTGTAATTATACTAATTATTTTAACAGTCCCGTTAACTTTTTCGTTTTTTTAACGGCAGGTGGCTACATTGGAACCAATTAAATAGTTATGTGATATATTTAACACAATTTAAAATATAGTGGTCAAATCGACACCAACCCCATAGTTCGGTGGTCATTAATATAGTTTACCTTATAATCTATTAAATAAGGTTATAATTCAAGATACCATTAATTAGTCTTACTACTCTCCTCTTTTAAATGATCTTTTCTTGATAGATTAAATAAGAGGAAATGTATTGGAATTCAACTTAATTATAGGATGACTCTGTCACAATCGTCGAGTATCGATGAGCACCACTAACGATGAGCACTATTAATTTTATTTATAAAGATTAAAAATAAAAGACTCACCGTATAATTATAAATTATTTAAAAATTAAAAGGTAAATTAATTGAAATATATCATTTTATTTTAATTTTCTTTTAAACACAGATCAAAATATCTATCTACCACTAAATTACAAAACCCTAATTTTATTCATTTGAAATTGAAGCCATCGCTGCTGTCTTGAGGCGATATCCAACTGTTAAAACCTGAAAATCCTTCATCTGGTCAAGACTCATCGTTCATCGACTTAATTTATAATCAACCAATATAATTGAATCAACTTAAATTGGTCGGTTCATCGACTAGACCAATCGAATATAAAAAATCGTATAAATCCCTAAATATTAAATTTATAATCTCGCGATTTTTAGTTTTGATTAATTCTTGAGGCTAGAGGTTCGTCGTTGCTTCACATTGATGGATGGAAGGCCAATCGGCAGGGTAGCGGCGGCCATGCAAGAGGCAGCGGCTTAAATTTCAGATGAACAAAAATTAGAGTTTTGTAATTTAGGGGTAGATAGATATTTTGATCTATGTTTAAAAGAAAATTAAAAATAAAATAATATATTTTAATTAATTTACCTTTTGATTTTTTAATAATTTATAATTATATGGTGAGTCCTTTAAATTTTTAATTTTTATAAATTGAATTAATGGTGCTCATCGCCCGGTGCTCGTCGTTTGTGGTGCTCATCGGTGCTCGTCGAGCGTGACAAAATTTTCCCTTAATTATAATATGTTGAGTAAGTATATTTAACCGATTGACCAAACTGCTCATTTTTATTCCTCACATTCACTTAAGTCATGGGTTCTAGACCCGGTAGGAGTATTCCTTTTCTTCCCCTAGAATTTTTAATCTCAGTCATTCATTTCACTCATCTAATTATCCAAAAAACGTGTGTGGAACATACTTTGATACACAAGCTTGTGTAAATTTTAGTTTAAATAAGCCTTTCAATTTTAGCGTTCAGAGATTTAAGTTGTAGTTTAGGGTTTGAAGTTTATGTTGTAGGGTGTAGAATTTAAGGCATATATGTAACCCCCTCTTCCCGGTTTGGCCGGATGACCGGTCCGAGTGGGCCACACGGGGAAAACCGAAGCGAAACCCGTTAAGGTTCCCCTCGGTTAACAACCCTAATTTTTTTCTTCATTTTAAAATCTTGTCTAGATGGATATTAAACCCTAAGTGATCATACAACGGAACAGCATATACAAAACAATCAAACGAACTCAAACAATCATGTTACAGCCTAATTTTAAACTTATACTACAGGCGGTATCGATACACTTAAGGGGTGTATCGATACCCCTTGACTAGGTCTAAGCTTTAACTGCAGGCGGTATCGATACACTTAAGGGGTGTATCGATACTCCCTTGACTAAGTCAACTGGTCAAAGTCAATCCGTAGAGACCGTATCGATACACCCAAGGAGTGTATCGATACCCTCCCCAACGGTTGACTTCCCACGGTCATCGCTAAGATGACGGTATCGATACACTAGAGGCCCGTATCGATACCGAAATAGACAGTAGCTCCAGTGACCAAAATGGTATCGATACGCCCCCTCGTGTATCGATACACGAAGCCTGAAACAAGAAGGTGGTATCGATACGGGACCAACAGTATCGATACCCCTGTACTATAAAACCTCTAAACTCAACTAAAACGAACAAGACTCGAACCTAGATGCAATTTAGGACTTCCCTAGACCCAAACAAGCATTCATACAACATTTACAGGTCATTATTTAGCCATACAACCACCCAATATGTACATACACCAAGGAAGACATGCAATTGAATCAAAGATGGCATTTAAGCATTCAAGTCACATACTTCAAGGTTCAAACACAAAGGCAACCTCAAGTGGCACATGCCTAACATTCGTAATAAGCAATTTAGGCATGGATTACAATTCAACATGGCAACACAAGCCATACAAAAGCAAGATAACAAGGAGTCTAAACAAACTCCTAAACAACTAACAACTATCCATCAAAATAACACATGTCCCATTGCTTAAACTATTACATGTTCAACATTTAAAAGTTCATACTTGATGTACTCAAACCAACAACCACACTTGGAGGCCCTCCACTTGCTCAAGCTACCTACGAACTAAGGATCTGCAATGTTGAACAAAGAGAGCGTAAGCAATGATGCTTAGTGAGGGTAAACTCTTAAAACAAACCTCAACATTGCAGGGTCCGAGCACGATCTAGCCAAGGCAAATCACATATATACCAAGGATCCACAAGAGCCACAAGATAAAGATGCATGAGCAATATACAATTAAATGCCATGATCAATAAGCTCTAATCCTCAACACAAGTAGTCACATTGAACATCCAAATAAAGATCGTAAATCTCAACACATTGATACATTTATCAATCAACATTGGCACCTAGCTATGACCCGAATACGCGGATAAATACGTTGGAATTCACATTCAACAACCACTTTACCTCACGGTGGGATTACACTCATCACCGGTCTCGCGGAGGGGATTCCACTCATCCTCACGCCCCGTCGATGGGATTCCACTCATCACCGACTATATATAATTACAATTTCCGGGCGAACCCGTACTCCTCCTTGGTGACTCAACGCCACCAAGGCCACGCGCGACTTTTGACTCATGTGTACACACTAACATCCTAATGATCGATCATTTGTACTCAAGCATACTAGTGCCAACATTTTACTCATTTCACATTACTCATTTCAATCAATTCCGTGCTTAGCACGTACTCACCATGGACCATCATCATGCATGTCTTAAGCATCTCAAATCATACCTCATCTCACATGTATAACACAATATACATAGCAATCATATTACATTTCATACGAGACATACACAACCACATAAATGAGTTCATCCAAAGGCTCTAGATCAAGTTTAGGATTAGGCTACCACCCTAATCCTAACTCTAGGTGGGTCTACCAAGCCCAACCTAGTCCACATACTCGAACCAATCATTTTAAAACCAAGTAAAACAATTAACCACTCACCTAAGCTCCCAAGCTTAAAGACCGAGCAAGCGACCACCTTCAACTTCCCGGATTTACTTCCGATGCTTCTCCGTTGCCCAAACTCGATTCTAATCAATCTCAAACACAAACAAAACATCCACAATCAATACCTCATCGTCGGAACTAACCCGGATTAACGTTTTCAAGCAACCAACACTCAAAATCAAGCCCAAAACAGAATTTCCGAGCAACCCACAAAACCCACTGAAATCTTCCATTTCAAGCATCCAAACAACCATCAAATACACCCAAAGTGACTCTCATATAACATACTAACATCAGCCCTCAAAAACCAACATTAAACCACCCCAAAACTACTTTAAAACCCTCCTAAAACCCCCTTGAAACACAAATCCGAAAATTATTATAAAACCTTGTGAAAATTAGATATATTGGACCTTCTGAACAACAAATGTCTCATCTAACATCACCAAAACAAAAGCTCAACTAAAAGCTAACAAAGTTAACATTTTTAATTTCAAACTCAAAAACTCCAAAATACAAAAACAAGAGTTTTAATGAAAACTAAGGGTATGGGCATGTAGAGGGAAGTGAGGACAAGCTAGAAACATGTTTACCTTTCAAAAATCACCAAGGATGTGAGTGTGTGGTGATGGAATAGTGAACCCCCAAGGGAGAGAAGAAGAAGACGTTAGGTTTGAAAGAGGGAGGGGAAGAAGATGAGAAAGGTGGATGTTTTATTTGCCATGTGATAATTTTAAGACCCAAAAGACTTGTTTACCCTTAATGAAATGGGACATTTACAAGGAAGGAAAATCCATGGCTAATTGGGGTTTAATCTTAAAACATGGTCAACCCAAATTAATTAATTTGAAAACAAAACCAGAAATATTATTTAAATTATAAAACCGAGCCCAAATAATATTTAAATATTATTTTCACCTAGCCCCTAAACACGGGTGTTACAATATAGTTAAAATTTAGAGTTTAGGATAAGGACGAAGCCAAAATTTCAAAGTTAACGCTGCCAAGAATATTTAAAATAAAATTATGAATAATTAAAATGTACATAAAAATTAATAATATCCAATCAAGTCTTAATCCAATTGTCAAGAAAATAAAATCCAAATTTTTTATGTTCGTGATTTTACCTTAATATCACACGAAAAATATAAAAAAAGTAGATTATGTTGTGAAGAAAATAAAGAAGAACAAGAATAAGAACAAGAAGAACAAAGAGATGAGAGAAAGATGGAGATTTGTATTATTCTCAAAATATAGACTTGTATACAATGCCTTCAATGAATCATCTATTTATAGGCATAAGAAGTACATAATACATTAAACTCTAATTCATAGAGATAATATTCCTAATAATAAATAAATCAAACTCCTTTGATAAAGTTCTAATCATGATAGACATCCACATAGATAAATATTCATAACACTCCCCCTTGGATGTCTATGAAGATAATGTGCCTCGTTAAAACCTTACTAAGATAAAAACCAGTGGAAAAAAATTCTTTAGTGAAGGAAAAAGAGTACACACATCTTTGATACACATAACATGTTGCCTCATTAAAAACCTTACCAGGAAAACCCATTGGGACAAAACCTCGGTTAAGGGAAAAAGAGTGCAACGCGTATTTACTCCCCCTCATGCAAACATCACAGAAGATCTTTGAATCTTCATAATTTAATCTTGAATATCATTTTTTTAAAGATCGTGAGGGATGAAACTTTGGAGTAATATGTTCCATGATGTATCCACTTTCAAACTGAGATATACATCTTGTGTTATCTTCACATAAGATAGCTTTTATCATATCTTGTAAAAGTAAATCCACATATCTTTTGGATATGTTGGGTCAATAGTCTTAGGCAAACACATTTTTGGCTTGCCTCAAGCATAACAATTATTTCTACGACATTTGAGGAGGCATCAACGAATGTTTGAAGATCTAAATGTAATGATCTTTGTATATTCATAGATATTTCTTGACCAACTAATATATAGTGCTTCAAGACCAAGAAAAGATATAATTATCTTTATTCACATCCAACAATCTTACAACTATTGGGATACTCAATAGATATGCTCTATTCATATTGAATCTTCTTTAAGATTCTTTCAGGTTATGTCTATTCATAGACAAAAGAAATATATAAAAATGCTCGATCTTCAGGTCGAGATAAACTTGATGTCAAGATTCAAGTACTTGTATTGAAAGTACTTCATGAGTTTCCAATTTGAAGCTCTTTAGGAGTTCTAAAATTATCATAATGGATCTTGATCCAAACTCCTTTATAAAATACATAAGGAAATCTGATCATTCTTATAGTATTTTCTCAATTAGTATTCACTAAGGCGATTATACCAAATGCGCCAAAATATTCATGAGACATGTCTAAATAAATTTCCTCGGAAATTTCCAAATGCTTATAGCATTTTAGATCCTTCAAGGATAAATATGGATCCACAAATAATTAGACGCATGTAAAATTTTCAAAACTGCCAAAGTAATTGCATCCATCATGAAGTAATTAAAACTTTTCATAAATCATAGTTCAAGTCGTATTTACGACTACTTATTTGTGCCTCACTTGCATTACACATTTAGGTGTTTGGACTGCTTGTCCAAATACTTCTATTTTAGAAGTTCAAAGCGTCTTTCAACATTGGCCAATTCAATATCTATACTTCTGAATATATTTTATACAAGATCCTCGATTTCTTTCTTTACTTCTATAGAAGTATTTTATGTAAAATTGTTTGTAAAATCGTTGTCGACAACTTTCCAATTTTCTGGTTCCATTCTCGTAATGACATAACTCATCGAGATCTCTTCAAGATTTCAATCTTTATTTCAGGTACCTGAAACTCTTATAGAGTTTTATTATTTGTTATGTCTTGGGTCTCTTCAGGAGCACCCGCCTCCAATATATGACCATCTCATATTACTTTCTATTTACGAGAATTTTGATCATTGGAACCATTTCAACTATCATGCTTCAGGCATGATTTACATTCTCTCGCTCTAACATGTAATTTAAACTTACATTATTTCAGCTGGTATATGAGACTTAATTACTCTCATTGGGTCAGTAAATATGTCTGGCAGTTGACATGTAATAACATGAATTATCTTATGAACTTCTAGTTCATATATGAGGATCTAGATAATGATAATTCATTTTCCTCTATCCAGCTGATTATTATCTCCCCCTGATGTTGAGAAAAATCATGTCATAAATGATTCTCCAATTAATGTTTAAGAATTTAAACATAAAAGAAGACTCGTACTCAATATATATTCTCAACCCTTTTTACTTGCCCATTTTGTGCGTTATGGTGGAGCAATTCAACTATATATCGCACATTCAAAGATTCAAAAAATGGGAAATATGACTTCTGACCAAAAGTCAAATCATAATGGGGAGTTTATTATAACTCATTGGCTTGATGCGTATAAGTGTTGCTATATGGAAATACCATATAAATATTAAATGTTTTGTTCTCACGGTTTAGCTATTAAATAGGAGGCATCCAATTAAAAATTTGCTAAACCGTATTTTTCATAATCAATAGGCTTTGTAACAACCGATATAGCCTAAAATATAAACCCACTAGCTTTTCAAGACGAATAGTCTAATTGCATTATCTGAATCTTTTTAGAATCAATCTCACAAACTTCTAGTTGTAAGTCGATAAAACAATGTAGATGCATCTACTAAAATCATATAAAACTTTTTACATTTTTGGATATATGGGCCCATATTTCGTTCAGATATGCAAGACATACAATCTCAACTTCAGTACAAGAACTTTAAGTTTTAATTCTTTTGGTAAGTGGGATCATTTATATCCTTTGAGAACAAACAACACAAGAACTTCAGGTTCTTTTAGTAAGTGGAATTTAATCAATTCCTTTAAGCAACACAAGAACTTCACATTCTTTAATAAGTGGAATTTAATCCATTCCTTTGAGAATAAGCACCACAAGAACTACAGGTTCTTTTAATACATGTGCATGTAAATCTCAATAATTTATGCACCATTATTGATCAGGATGGTCTAACCGATCATGCCAACTATATATGTATATATCTCTGAATTTGTAAACTTATTGTTTACCATAACATGTAATTCAATCTCACTTGTACATGTCTAGTACGACCATCAAAATTGTTCCTTTAAATAGGAATATATTTAGCTCTTTCGGAGCTTTCAATTGAAATTATCTTTTGGTAGCAATATATAGCTCTTCTAGAGCTTTCAACTGACTTTTTGGCTACCAGAACTTATATCCATATTGGCTTATTTCAAATGTCAATTGATAACATATGTTATCTATAATTCCTAAAGGGATAGTTTGTAAACTCATATTGCTTTCTTTATGACTTTGATGAGTATAACGCACTGTGAATATGGAATAAAGTTCCATTTGACAATAACATATTTGCTCAACCAGAGCCTTTTGTGATATTAGTACTTTCGGATATAGTACTCACATTATTCTCTTGCATTTTAATCGAGAAATGCATAATTATGCACCTTTCAAAATGTGTTTTGTTTCATTTACTTCAGGTAATGAAAATATGTACTTTGTATCATTCACTTCGAGGAATGAAAAATATAAAATATAGCACATCATATCAAGTCGATTATCTATCAGAGATAAACTTTCAAGTGCTCTTCCGAAGCATTGATATTTTAGTACTTTGAGAAATATTACTCATATTTCCCCTTGCATTTAAATGAGAAAAATATTTCTTATGCTTAAGTACAATATGAGTACTTGCATTATCTGCTAGGCATAAATAGCCACAATTCTAGGCATAAATAGCCACAATTCATTGTATATTTTATTCCGAAAGTAATCACATTCTTCAAATAATAATTAACATAAAGCGTAAATAAATAATATGTGAAATAAATAAACATAAAGCAAACTAACATAAATAAATAATAAATAAAACGAATTAACATAAAAAAATAAAATTAAAAAAATAATCAATTATTCATGTTAGAGGTTATAAGAGAAATAAAATAAATGGTAAATTATTCCCTTCAAGAGTTATGAGAAAATTAACAATATCCAATTGAGTTGGACCAATAACGCCATAATTATTTTTGCCATAAAAAAATTTTGTTTATATTTTATTTCATTTATCATTCATGATTATGGATAAAGTCCATAATACTTTGGCGTTTGACAAGTACGAAACCAATGGTTTATAACATCACATTGGTAAAAGAAATTCACTTCCTTAGAATGATCTTTATCACTCTTGTCATCCTTATAACTTCGCTACCAGCAGGTAGAAGTATTCTTAAAACGACTATATTTTTCATGTGTATATTCATAGCCTCGACCACGACCACAACTTTTAATGTGATTTTTATTCCTTCCATAATATAATCTTACATTCACTTCAAGGAATGGAGTAGAGCCAGTGGGCATTTGAAACCTTTTTCACATATCCTTATCACAGAGAACAAAGATTTAATCCTCGTACGCGGCATTGTTAAACCTGTCCACAAGGTCCTTTAAAAACCTCCTTTGAGACCAGTAGCCTCGCAGAACGGGATGTCCAGCCAATATACTTGGATTATATCGAAATTATGTCTCTAATTGAATAATGATTTACCATGTTTGCATTCACTTCAGGGAATGAAACAGTTCCAATAATCGCATGGAATAAAAATCATGCTTGCATTCACTTCAGGGAATGCCCCATCATTGATAATCGCATGGAATAAACATCATGCTTGCATTCACTTCAGGGAATGCCCCATCATTGATAATCACATGGAATGAACATCATGCTTTGCGTTCACTTCAAGGAATGCCTCCCATAAAACTTTTTGGATCAAGACAAATTTTCGTAACTTGAAATTGGGAGAAGTCTATGGTCGAGTTTTTCGACAAAGAAGAAAAAAAATGCTTTCGAGCAAATATAGACTTTATAACAATCTTTTTATAGATTGAAATTTACCATGATTTATCGCACATTAAAATCATAATTTAAAGAATAAAAATAAAATCAGAATTTACCGATATTAGTTTTCCTCTCGAGGAAAATGGAGACGTAACAAATGACCAAAACAGCTTCTCATAATGTCATGTCTCTTTCCAAGTCATTTAAATACATGTAAAACTCAATATATGGTTAAAATATCAATATCATCAAATAAAATATTATAAACACATATTGATCTTAATACAAAGTTAAACCATTGTGTCAAAAATAAATATATATGAAACCATAATAATAAGATCTATATGTATGGGATGAATTGAATATATTAAAAATCAGAGGATCTATGTCATAATTCTCTCTTTAAAGAAAACTAAACCAACAGAGGTGTTTCATTAATGTATTAAAACTATAATAAATTATTGTACAGATCTTTGTTACTAAAAAAAACCTTAAACCTAGAGTACGTATTTTAATGAATTTATATGAAAGACTACCATAGTTCTACGTACATAACTTTGTTATTCATGATTACAAAGTATAGTCAGTAAATCGAACATGCTTTACATGCACCGTCATCAAACTTCATGAATTTACAAATATACAAACACAAATAATATTAATCAAGTATGAAAAGCATAAGCAGTTGAGTACCAAAAATGAAAACCCACAAATACTTTCGCTCTACAAACCTTAATCGTTTCCATCGATCCCTGCTTTAAAAACCGAGGATGCAGGTAAGGAAAACAATGCGACATTATCGACTTTTTCCGCTAATTAACCCTTTTAGGAACAAGAGAAAACACACGTAATTTACACCAAACGCAACATCTTCGTCTCTGTCGATTCGTCTTTTGGTTTGTGAGAAGCCACAAATTTATCTCTTTCCAATGTTTGAATAAAATCAAACATACTTCCAAACTTTTCAAAAAAAAAATAAAAATAGTTAAGTTAAAATATAAAGAAAAGACAATCGATAATTTAAAAGAATGAAGAGAGAGAGAAAAAAACTTATCTTTGGTTTATCCTATAATCGAATTCTTTCCAATAACTTCTTTTGGATTCAAACCATGAAGACCTCAGTTGATTAGAGTCGTGCTGATAACGTGTTGTGAATAAAATAAAGAAGAACAAGAATAAGAACAAGAAGAACAAAGAGATGAGAGAAAGAGGGAGATTTGTATTATTCTCAAAATATAGACTTGTATACAATGCCTTCAATGAATCATCTATTTATAGGCATAAGAAGTGCATAATACATTAAACTCTAATTCATAGAGATAATATTCCTAATAATAAATAAATCAAACTCCTTTGATAAAGTTCTAATCATGATAGACATCCACATAGATAAATATTCATAACAGATTAACAATTATTTTATCAAACTATCAACCAATCAACTAGTTAATATTTTTTATTCTATTGATTCAATTTTACATGTTAAACAATTCCCTAATATATTTAACAAAAACTACTCAAAGAAACAACAACAACGTATTTCCCTAATATATATAGTTAAAGAGATAATGATTTTCGAATGGGTGCAATCGGAATGTGTGGGCGGTTATATATGAAAATAATAAATTTAGGTGAAAAACATAAAAAAGATAGAAGAGAGGAAAAAATGTTAGAGCGTACATAATATAATAAATCTATGGTTGTAGCAAGCAAACATGCGAAAAGTTGTTTTTTATATATAGATTTATACATACGATAAAAAAAAGGAAATTTTAAAAGAATAACCGATAATGAAAGAAAAATTTAAAGAATAAAAAGGGTTTTAAAAGAAGGATTAATATCTTATACACATGCGGTGAAAATTGAAAATTTTCACAAGCGCTAGGGGTGAGAATTGTCGGGTACCCGGTTCATCCGGGTACCTCATTAAACGGCCCGTGTCCCGGCCCATTATATTCGGGTATCCGGGATTCGGGTACCCGGTTCCTATTTTTTAAAATTTTAAAATTAAAAAAAATCACATGTTAAACACAAAAATATTTTAAAAAAATAAACTTAAAAGAATATAATACAAACATAGGGATTTAAACTTAATTTTAGAGTGAAAATATTAAGAAACATAAAATAAAAATATAATTTTAAATATAAAAAATATATATTAAATTTTATCGGGTCGGGTCGGGTACCCGGTAAGGGAAAACTTTCGGCCCATGTCCCGGCCCGTGTCCCGGGAAATTTGTCGGGTCGGGTACCCGGCCCGGTCGAGTAATTTTTTTCGGGAATTACCCGGTATTTTAATTTCGAGTCGTCGGGTTTTCGGGTCGGGTATTTTTCCCCACCCCTAACAAGCGCCTTAGTTGTAGGGTATAGGATTTAGAGGTTTAGGTGCAAGGTTTAGAATTTAAGAATAATTGTTTAAATTTAAGGTTTAGGGTTATAATTTAGGGTTTATAAGTTAAAACCTAAATCCTCACCATATTACCCTAAAAATTAAACCCTAAATTATAACCCTAAACCTTAAATTGAAACAACTATCCCTAAATTCTAAACACCTGCACTTAAACCCCTAAACCATATACCCTAAATTAAGTCCATATATCCTACAACTAAAGCGCTTGTGGAAACTTTTAGTTTTAGCCGCCAGTGTATAAAATATTTATCCTTTAAAAAAATAGCCGATAATGATCTAAAGATTTTAAAAGAATAAAAAGAATATATGAGTGTAAAAATTCTGAACGGGTCACTTAAAAACAATGAGCTTTTGTGGTGGGTCACAAGGGTCTGGCCTCTCCCAGCCATCTCTGTGGTTTTGCCACTAGTTTAGAATTTAAGATTTTAGAACTAAAGATTTAAATTTTATATTTTAAAGCTTAAATATAAAAAATTGTGTAAATTTTTTTTACACAACTTGTGTATCAAAATATTTTTCATATATTAATATGGATCAATATCCTATACACAGGCGGTGTAAACTGAAAGTTTTCACAAGCGCCTTAGTTTTAGGGTATAGAGAGTTAGATTAGGGTATAGGGTTTAGGGGTTTAGGTGTAGGGGTTTAGAATTTATGGATAATTGTTTCAATTTAAGGTTTAGGGTTATAATTTAAGGTTTAGTTTTTAGGGTAATATGGTGAGGATTTAGGTTTTAACTTATAAACTCTAAATTATAACCCTAAACCTTCAATTGAAACAACTATCCCTAAATTCTAACCTCCTACACCTAAACCCTAAACCCTATACCCTAAACTAACTCTTTATATCCTAAAACTAAGGCGCTTGTGGAAACTTTCAGTTTCCACCGACTGTGTATAGAATATTTATCCTATTAATATTCACTTAAACAATGTAAAACACAATTACTTTTACACATTTTTGGACCGTTAGATAAGAATAATAAATGACTAAGATTATTCCCTTATATTTTTTTATGTGATAATTTTCACATTTTCTATTGTTAATCTCAACTATCCATTTACTTTCGTCCAACGGTTCCGAAACCTAAAACTTGCAAATTTTACATAGTGTGAGAATTGTAAGTTTGTTCCACAACTTAAGGTGTTGGTGGCTAGCGGTAGTGGTTCTGAACAGGCGCATTAGTTACGACTGCACAAGGTCTCTAAAAAACATCCCGAAATAAGTTAAAGTTAAATGCTTGCAAAAGATAAGTAAAAGATTAATTCTAGACGAAGAAAACAAAATATTGTTGTACTTCAAGAATTTGAGTCCTGTTAAACTCATGTTTTATTCAGAATTAACCCGACACGCAACCACTAAGGAGCCATGATAATCTCAGCTTGGAACTGTCAGGGAAACCATTCAAATACCCTACGAGTGTGGAGTGGCATATCAAATATTTTTACAATTGGACAACTATGGGACTAAGTCAATCATCTAGCATTCCGTTGCTATTTACATTCTCTAAATGTCAAAACATGGCAATGGCAAACCTTCCGGCTCTGTATTCCGACTGCCCCCCCGTAACGTCAGCAATTGTAACCTTTTCGATTACCGTTTGTTTCTGCAATCAGAACTCTTATTTGATTCACAATTGTGCCGGTTCCGAACTCAAATTGCTCACTTAGGAAGATGACCACACGGATTTCTGTATGAAAGAGCAATTATATAGGACTGCCTCGCGACGATGCCTGCGCTAACAAAGAAGCAAATAAGGTGTAGCAGTAAAAAAGCGAAATATGTAGCAGTTCATGAAATAATGTCAACCGCATACGGTTCACTGACACCAATAACATAAATATGTGTGAACAAGCAAACTCGGCATAAGAACGCAATATATAAACGAATGAGATGCGGACCTGATTCTGTGAGCTAGCAGAGGTAGTCCAGTTCTGAGGTCGGCGAGCTGAGTTTTCAGTAATGAAAGTTACTCTCGTCGATTCTTCTTGCGTGTTAGCCATTGACATGGGTGGTAATTCTCTCATGACCCATAATACAAAAGCTGAGGGCACTGATGAACCTATAAAAGCAAAACGAACATCGCATCATTAACTTGATATCAGGGCCTACTTCTTTTCCCGTTTTCCGTAAGGCAAGCCAGAAGCATGAAAAGATTATGTTTCATCATTCCATATAAAAGATCAGGTATCAACTCTAAAGTTACTTGAATGATCATATGGACACGACAACAATATTCGTTATCTCACGTGAAATTAATTCCTAGTCCGACAGAGTAGACAAATAACTCGGAAATTCTAACTGTCATTCTGTTTTCATGATACAAGGTCCCTTATCCAAGACAAGTATGGTTAGATAAAGGTTCTTATAGCCATCAAATTTATCTTCCACGAACCGGTTCTCTTTTACTGCAGATTGCCAGATGAAACTGAATAGTCGGGAACATCAAAATACATTTGAAATATTTGTAATGCTAGATACGAATCGGTGGTACATAATGTTTAGGATATTCTACGCCCTAAAAGCTGATTCCATAAGTGACAACCAAAAGCCTTTAATTTAGAACAAAAATGGAAACTTAAGGCAAAAGTTGAAGTACCTATAAAATAATATAAAATCAGTAAAAGAGAAGTATAAACACCATCTATGTGCAGTTCATGCCAGTGATAAAGCACCTGAAATCATGAAAACACGATTAAGTTCATGAAGCTAGAAAATAAAACACGGCACAAACAAACAATGCAGAGCTCTGTACCGGAATATCAGTAAAAAGAGCCACAAAAGCACTTGATGTAAAACTTATTACGGATACAATTGCCAAACCTGCAACCTACATAAACCATATATCTCAACACCACATCGGGAAAAACTAACGCAAAGAAATAAGATAACTATAAAGACGCCAGATTTTAACAAAGATATAGGTAAAGGATAAAGGCCAAGGAATAATGAATCTTCTAACTTGAGACCAAAATGACAAGACCAAAGAAAATAGCACAAAAACATGAAGAATAATATGATAATACCTTCCAGATCTCAGATGAAGCTCTTTCAGATCGAACATTCCTCATTTTCCGACATAATAGGAACCCTGAGCATAAGAAAGAATAAAAATATGTAAAGATTAAAGAGTCCTCTATTCTAGCGATACTTAAGATGTACAAATTAGTCGATCAATTACAAAGACTAACCAATAACATTTTCTGGCATTTTGACCAGCCATAAAACATAAGTACTATCGAACTTCTCTAATTAATGTTACTTATGTTCTGGTACAAATCTAAGTAATATACATATGCATGCTGTTAGATACTATGGATGGGAAGCTGACACGTGATTTCTGGTATTTGGTTCACATGTGGCGAGGAAGAATAAAGTCCGGTTAGCCTGATGTTGAAATTATTGCCATCACAAAGTTATCCCAATAAGGGAAAAATCTTCAACTAATATGAAAAGAAAAGTTCATATCGATGCTGGTTGCTTACCATAGCATGCTAATGCTCCACCTAGCAATAGTATTGCTGTAGCAAAAAGATCTACATAAACCTGCACGAGATAAGCAGTCAGTACTTCATGGCTTGAACTAAAAGAAGTAAAAAATGCAAACACCATCTCCACCGAAACCTTCTCTAAGAAAACAACAATAGTTCAAAATAAAATAGCTTCTCAGGTGTTCATACCCGCGACACGGTTGATGAATCAATAGGATTTTCTTCCATTCCAATCCAGATTAAAACAGAAAATGTCATCATAAGAAGGAATACAAGAAGAGTAACCTGGTCAAAGAAAAAAAGAATTAATGAGATCTCATACATTATGTTTTACAAAATGACATAGCAGGAAAGAATTATTGAAACATTTTTTATTATACATGAAGACCGTGATAAGAAACAAAGGAAGAAGCCACTATACCAGAATAACTATCTTTTGACGGCTTCCAACATGAATTAAACGGAAAGGATAACATAATCTGCGATCTGCGAGTGAAGACCTTGGTCTATTTAAAGAATTTTGTATTAAAGCTTCTAGAAAGCCCTGTTCATCATCCTCTTCCTCCTCATCATCTGCCTGGTGGCAAAGGTCGACCCTATAAAAAATCCGCCAGAGAGACATGGGGTATAGCTGATGAAGAAACACTAATTTTCACTCTGAAAGAAAATATGAAACTAAAACTATCATCGGATGTTATCCCGATTTATGAAAACACTAAGCTTCAGTACCATTGCAATGGATAACCCAGGGAAAAGATAAAAACAAATAAAAAGCTGTCCAGTATCTAAATTGATTACGACACGATGATTAGTCAACCACTAAAGCTGATCTATCTTTTCTTTTTTCCATTTCCTACTACTGGAAAAAGAATACTGAGAAGAGCATATCGATTCTTGCAACTATATCCGGTTTTAGAGGACACATCTTCCTTATATCTGAAAAAGTTATATATGATACATGATCATATTTCACTCAAAGTGGTGTAAATAAGTTGATTAAAGAGAAGACATACCAGAATGACAAAAGCAGAAGAAATGTTGCAAATAATAGAATTCTGGGGAAGGCTGCAACACACATATTTGCGCTGGTTAATGCTTAAACTAATCTGCTGCAGTGAAATAAATAAGTGGAATCTTACTACGAGCATCTACACATACCCATGGCTACAAATCCACAAGAGTATGACCAGCATAACCACCCTCGACATGCAGCAACAAGACTCGAGACAAAATAAATGAAGTAACCTGCAGGTAGGTGAGAATTTGGCAGTTCAGTTTGAATCGGAGATGTGATTCAAATGAAGCTAAGCGCATAAGGCCAAAAGGTTAGCATAAGCGCAAAATACAAATGCATACCGGTATTAGTAAATCCAATCAGTATATGGAACACCTGTCATTAACATTCATTTGGGTCAAGAACAAAAATATACACTTAGAAA